>OX381720.1:57680866-58280866 GCA_947462335.1 Harmothoe impar | reverse complement strand
AGCTCAACCCCACATTGATGACAACCTGGCTGCTGCTAACCCACTACCACCCAATCCAGCTAGGGGTAAGATTAAGCCTTGTTTTTACCTCCAGAAGGAGGGTCTTATTCATGAAAAGGACCGACTGGACACCCAGACAACCATGTCGTTCTATGAGTTCATTGGTGCCTACCTAAATATGCTCGATTTTGCACCTATTCAGGAGGAGGACAGGGATCACATGGAGAGGCACCTTAGAGAGGTGGTGGCTGATGCCACTGACAGGGACTGGAGGCAGGTCAGGCGCTGGTCTAACAGTGTATTCTCAAAGATAGAGGCAGGGTTCATTCAGTGGCATGATTATGCAGAAATTCAGTCAGAAAGATACAAAATTAGCTTCGCTGGCCCATCAACTGCCCCACCCCAGGGTGACAGCATCCCATGCCCGCAATATAACAGAGGTAACTGCCCCCATAGTGGCACCCACCAGGAGGGCAACTTAACTCTCGCTCATGCTTGTATCTTCTGCTTTGCTGTAACAGATAACCTCTATAGCCACCCAGCAGGTACATGTTTCAGGAAGCAGCGGGCAGCCCAAGGCAACAACAACAACAACAATGGGCAGGGCCGAGGGGGGCGTGGAGGTGGCAGAGGTCAACCCAACGACAACTTCCCAGGTAACTTCAATGGGACAGGTAGAGGTCAGCAGGGCTTCCCCCCTCCAGGTAACTACTATAACGGCCAGAACCAACACAACAACCCAAACTGGCGTGGACAGGGAAACTAGATAGTGCTATGCAGGTTAATATGGATAGGGACTCTAGCTCAAGGGTACACGCTGCCAACTCATCTACACCCACTATTGTAGACTCTTCTGTACACGCCCCAGCGGCTAGTACCAAGGTCAAGGTAGTTAAACAAGATCAGGGACACCAAGGGGTCATGCATAGCACGCTTATAGACCCGAACTTTGATAATTCTGTTCTACTCACACAGCACTCAGGCACTGCCATCTCAAAAGTCGAGGACCAAGACGGGGAGGATGATGACGATTTCTGGGACGTTACTGAGGATGGCTACCCCACGGCGCCACTTCACCCAGAAGCACTTGCGCACAGCAGGAGGCAGACATGGCCCACAGCCACCAAGGAGATGCCCCCACACTATGCTGCCATCTATGCAAAGGTGGCTGCCACAGGTTTGCCAAATGTACTAAAAGCCAACATTCCAATTTCCACAGGTCTCAACATCGAGGCATGGGATAAGAATCTAGGTCAGGATAAACAGGGTAGGGAACTTTTCAAGTTTATCAGATTTGGATTCCCATCTGGGTACCAAGGTCCACCAAGTAAACAAACAAAGGTTGACAACCACAGCTCCGCCACAAACTTCCCCGATCAGGTAAATGAGTACATCGACACTGAGAAAAAGCATGGGAATCTCATGGGCCCCTTCGCCGCCCCCCCCCTTTGAACAATGGTCACATGTCTCCCCAATGATGACTCGCCCCAAATCAGACCCCACAAAGAGACGAGTTATCACAGACTTGTCCTACGGTAGATCAGTCAATGCACATATTGTTAAGGGGAACATCATGGGGGAAATACGTCCACACATACTGCCAACAGTGGACGATGTCTCTGACTACATCAGAACTCATGGAAGGGGTTCACATATGGCGGCCATTGACATCTCAAGGGCATATAAGAATTTCCCAGCCGATCCGTTGGATTGGCCCCTCAATGTGGTCGGCTGGGAAGGAAAGTTCTTTGTTGAAACCAGGATGCCGTTCGGATCCAGAGTTTCCTCTCTCCACATGCAAAACGTTGCCAATGAACTTGTAAAAATGTTGGCCCGCCGCGGCTACGACTCTCTCATATATCTTGATGATATTCTCTTACTAGGCCCCGACAAGAGAACAGTCCAAGAGGCATACTCTTCCACCCTCCAGCTCCTCGGTGAATTGGGCCTACCCACGGCGGCAGACAAATTGCAGCCCCCCACCAGCTGCATCACCTGGCTCGGGATCGAAATTGATGCTCTGGAGGCTGAGATCCGCATACCACAAGATAAGTTATGTCGTACCATCTCCCTGGTTAACAAGGCCCTTTGAAATCGGTCTATCTCTAAAAAGGCTCTGAGATCCCTCCTAGGAAAATTGCACCATGTAGCAAAAGCTGTACGTCCGGCTCGCCTCTTTGTTGCCAGACTCTTGGACGCCCTCCGTGCCATGGGAGAGCACAGGGTCTTCACTACTATAGGCAGGGAGATGAGGTCAGATCTGTGGTGGTTCAAGTCATTCCTAGACACCTTCAATGGCAGGGCCTTCATACAGGACCCCAATATAGACTTGGTAGTAGAGGCAGATGCCTGTGAACAAGGGGTGGGAGGCTGGGCCGGGACGGAATACTATAGTGCCCCGGTCCCACAACAACTCAGACACCGCCCCATAGCCCATGTAGAAGCTGCCAATGCGGCCCTTGCTATAAAAACATTTGTCAAAGAAAAGCACAGGGGGAAAACAATCTTGCTTAAATCAGATAACATGTGTTCAGTTTGTGTACTTCAGTCAGGACACGGCCAGGACCACTCTCTACTCCAGGCTGCTCGTGATGTTTGGTGGGTCGAGGCCACCATGGGGGTAAGCATCATCCCCATACACACGCCGGGCATCTCTCTCACCTTTGTTGATGCCCTCTCCAGGAGGGACATAAGCAGGTACCATGATGGGCTGGCAAGAAGCATAATTAGGAAGCATGGTTTAAACAGGGTATTTGTCCCAAATGATGCCATCATATCACGTGCCCCTGTGTAGACATTCTGTACATACGTTGTGTTCAAAAACTGTTCATTTATTTCATTATAGGCCACCTGTTTTTGGCCATGACGAGCAAAGCAGCTGTGAGACGGGAGAAGTCAAAGAAGGCACGAATGAACTCCAATCGGGCAGCATCCATCTTTATTGCTTTCATGCATGAATGTAAGGCTGATCTACATAATATTCTACCAGAGGATCTTACGGCATATATAGAATACCTGGACTGTTTCTACTCACCTCCTACCATCCCTATTTACATGTCACATGCCAGGATTTACCTGGAAATGTCAAACAAACATTCTACTGCATTCAGTCACAGGTCCGTCATCAGAGCGCTCTCCGATGTACAGAATGACAAGTCCTATGAGTCGAAGGCCACTCTCCCCATCACGGCCAATCAGTTCAACCTGATTCTGTCCAAGCTCCCAAATGACTTAAACCTCATCACTTATACCTTTGCATTCTCTCTGTTATTAGTCTGCGCATGGCGCTGGTCGAATGTGGCACCGGACACCATGGCCTCCTTTGACCCCACCAGACATCCAACCAGGGGCGACTTCATTGTACACCAGGGTCGTCTGCTGATCAGGCAAAAGTGGGCCAAAAACATGCAGAGGGCAGCAGACAAACACTACATGGACATCCATCCCTCACCCCACACAGACTACTGCATAGTCAACCTCTACCGCTCAGTCATCACTCAGTCCCCGACTACCCATCAGCTGCAGCCTCTACTCACCTTCCCGGACACTGGCAAGATCATCACAGCTCCCCACCTAGCGACGGTGTGGGGCAGAGCAGTCCAATTGGCGGGACTCCCCACCAAACGTCACTCCCTTCACTGTCTTAGAAAGTCAGCGGCAACCATGGCAGCCAACTTTGGGGCCACTGAAGGTGAGATCTGTGACCTTGGCCTCTGGCGCTCCACAGCGTATCAGAACTATGTCCGCACAAACAGGTCGTCATCTCTCCAGACTCGTATTGCGGCAGGTATCCACAAAATCTAGATAAAAATACTATTTGGACTCGTCTAGATTTATGTTCAACACTGCCTCATCTTATAACAAAGTTTTACCCATAAAGGGCTTGTTATTAATTCATGTTCATGTGCCAAGGCGGGAACCCATACCCACATCCCCTAAAACACCCCCCCTATTAATGGTCCCACCCTACCTACCTTCCACCCCTCCAACCAGTTGAATCTCCCATGTCAATATAAACCCCTGCACACCCTTTCTCCGAATCCACAATTCCACAATCCTTCCCGTTTTGTTTCCCACCACCATCCCCAATCTCCACTTAAAAGGAGCATTCTTCCATATCTCTTAAACTGATGACAAGCACATGTAAGCCTCGGACTCGTCTAGATTAATGTTCAACACTGCCTAATCTTATAACAAAGTTTTACCCATAAAGGGCTTGTTATTAATTCATGTTCATATAAAATAAAATTCATTTTACCTCCAACACTCTCTTTTCCTTGGTCGGGGCAGGGATGTAGTCTCATATCGAATTATGAAAATTATAAATTCATAAGGCACATTAATTCAATGTTTTTGAGTCTGACCAATGGAGGCAGCAATGATTCGACTGGGAATATTCAGGGAATGGCCCGCCAGAATAAGAGAGGCCTGGGATATTAGAATTCCTAGTGGTGCTGGGGGGGGGGGGGATAGGGGTAGGTAGCTTCAGATGAATCAATATTTATATGAATGTGATTTCTCAGATGGCAGTATGGGAAGGATAGAAGAGGCATCGATGTTTGTGGTATAGCAGAGCATTTAAACATCTTTTTTTCTGAATTATCTCAGGTTTTGCCAATGAAATTAATGTTGCTCTGTCTACTAATGATCTCATTTTGGCCATCCCTAATTGTATCACTATCTGTCTTTGTTTATGGCTGCAAATTCCATCCCACATTGTCTACACACACTTTGACTGAAAACTTTTTATCTTTTTGTACCACAAGGGGGATAACAGGGACAAGTTATTCAAACAGTTAATATATATGTGAGCTAACTATATTGACTGGTTAATATCTGTACGTCGGGTCTGGACACTTTAACCGAGGTATACCTCAGTTATCCCTGTCAGTAAGTAAGTTGGTCAATGATGACTAGGTATACTGCAATGCTGGTCAAGCAAAGCAAAGGAGCAAAAACTATTTGTATTAAGCCCATCACTGCATGGAGTGTGTGGGTGGAATGTCCCTTATAAGTTAGTGGTACATTAGTGAGAATTATATGCCATTCTTAAATTGAGTGTTGAATTAGCCACTGCTAAAATAAATGCATTTTTGAAAGCTGGGAATTGATAGCTGTCAAATAATTGGCTATGCAAACCATAAATAAATGCCCTATTACCATGTGACCTATAGTAATTCTTATTGTTCCCCCAAAATCCAACTGCCCCCTTGAACGATCACTCCCTTATACATGGTATTCTCCATGTATCACTTCATCTTGGTTACCATAACGTGTAGACATTTGCATCATAGATGAGTATACACCCTTTTTATTCAGCAGTCCTCATCACATATAAATACATAGTGTATTGCATAATGCTGGTAATCACCATTATACAGCCACATAAAGCATAGCTTCTCATAATCATGTATCAGTCCATCATGGATGCCAAGCAGAAATCTAATATGACTAAGTGTAGCTATTTGAATTGTATATGAGTGTGTACACACCCTTTTTATTTTGCAGGCCCAATCATATGAAAATTCTAATGGCTCTGTTACTCTTCTATAACCAGTGGTCTAAAGGGTGAATCCACTGAAGCAAATCAGTCAGATTGGATGACCGTTCACAATGTTAAACCTATGGATGAATCTCTTCTGATCCTTGATCTCTATGTCAGTGGATTCAGCCCTTTATTCAGAAGTGTCCTCCCGATATTTATGACTGAAAATACTTAGTATGCTGTAAGGGGATACCTGATGTGTCAAGAATGTTGTATAGTGAGGCAAAGGTTTAAAAAAATAAAGGCTACACAATAAAATGCTGACAAAAAAAATGAATATGTGGTTTGCTAGGTAGGGTTGAAGGGGAGGTTTAAAGAAGGCTCAGGTGGAAATAAGCTGCCTGAGCTGTATTGACTGTCCCCCTCCTCCCCTACTACAGAGGCCATACCCTGGTGACATGGAGACCACCAGGCTTAGTATGGATGATCTCTGAGGTCAAACTGCTTCCTGGTCTGTCTGCTTCACAGGGACACATGAGAGAGATGGTGTAGAGATAATGTACCAGACCTTGTGGAAGAAATCAAGTCAAGGACACGACCTGAGGCAAGTATAGTTGTTTTTGGCATAGGAGTTTTTGGTTCAAAGACTACCAGAAGTAAAGCATGTTATATCTAATGCAGTGTGATTGATTGAACATGGGCCATCTTGTTCGCTCAGGAGACCCATGCACTCTGGAACAGGAATTCTCTTCTTTTTTTTTCTCTTGTTCGATGAATTTATTTAATTGTTGCGTTTGCATGTGTTAATGTGAATGATAATGATAATCTCAGTTTTGTGATATTTCCTAACCCGAGGCCCATAGTGACATTATGGGCAGCAGACAGAGTCTAGGTTTAGTGGATTTTCCATGACAAAGTTTTCTATCTCTCCCATCTTTCTGATTCGGACTATAGCACTATCCCATTATCCCATATATCTGGACAATACAAGTCCTATCCTATACCCTTGCCAGCGAGGCGGACTGTGTATATGTACTATGGGGACAGTGTGTGTTCAGAGTTGTAGGAAGTTGTATGCCCTTGTGTGGTGAATGGTGGCTAACCACAGTATGCAGTAGGGAGTCCTCATAAGATATGCTACCAATTTTTTACTAGGTACGCTTTTTTTTTTTGCCTTCACCCTACCTTCGCGCTAACCACAATTGTAGCTCTCTAAGTGAGGATTAGAAAAGAACATGATTAAAACCATCACATCCCTTTGCAATTCAGTAACCATGGAGTATTTTATATGAATGAGAATTCTTTTGATGGTGTTGACCAACCATTGTTAACCCTTAAGGAAGCATGTTACTAAAAGAGACCAAGGGCATCATGCATTTACGCATCATGCCGCCCTTAAAGGGTTAAGGAGACGTCCAAGAGGCCTTTACACAGGGACTTATCTTGAGTATGTTGTCCTGCAAAGGTGTTACTCCCACAGGCTAACTCTGAGATTCTGTTTAAGGGTATATCTGTTAGCCATTCATTGTAGAGAGAAGTCAATAGTGGGCCCCATACTTGCAAGGTACTGGACCATCTAAGTGTGTGACATGCCAGTGAACTTTTGATAAATTGAGTCAAGACTCAAACAATTGCCATAATTGGTGTAGATTTTAGACAACACTGTGTCTCACGACCTTGGGCCAATGTTTTTGTCTCTGATCGGGTGCCGTCTCTGACTGGGTGCTGTCTCTGACCGGGTGCCGTCTCTGACCTGGTGTCAGAAGGAAGTGTTTTTCATTTTCTAACATATACTTATATATGTAAGGATTTGTAAAATCGTTATGGCAGTTGATGTGTAACTATAATTAGCCTCCTGCGGGAGAGGCAAAACTTCAAGAAATATAGAGGAACACTTTGCATAAATATATATATTTATTATACGATATGGGCTTACACCGTGCTTTTTAGGTGATATTCACGTTCTGATATTCCTGCATACCCCACACTTGAGGGGGTCAAATCGTTCTGATATTCTGGATATCAGAACGATTCTGAATGGGGAATTCAGAATCGTTCTGATATCCTGAATATCAGAACGATTCTGAATGGGAATCGGCAGCCATAAAATCCGAGGTTCTATGGACACTCGAACACGCTACATCAAGACTTGAAGTCCGATGTGCTAACCACCACGCCGTGAAGGCGCTGGTAGAGGTCGGTGGCGAAACAAGGAGTCTACAGGCGGATTTCCAGCCCTGTAGGACCATTATTTACCGAGTTACAGAAGAAAAGGCATTTTTTGGTATAGTTTCTTTGAAAATCCAAATTTTTTTCTAATTTCTTTTTTACTATAAAGGTAGAAGTTGGACTTTACTTAGCCTTTCGTTAAAATAATTCTAGGGATTTTTTTTCACATAGAAATAGGCATTTTGAAAAAGGTTCGTTTCCACCCAGGATCGATCCGGGTACCCTTGGTGTGTGAGGCGGATACGCTAGCGGCCATGCCTATCCGGCTGTGGTGAATGAGGAGGGAAACGCTGGTTAGTATATAACATAGCCCCAAGCTGGTCCCCTCACAAATTCTATGTTGAACTCAGTGTTGGAGATTGAGGATATGACGTCACCAGGCTCCACCAATCAGCGAACAGGGTTGGTGGGAGGTCAAAACAACATGGCGCTACTGCTGTACGAGTGATATTCAGTCAATAATCCTTCAAAATGGCCAAATTAGGATGTTTTAAAGGTAAATAAGGACATATTAATCGAAATATCGTATAATAAACCTAATAATATATGAATATCGCCGACCTTGGGGTGTGTATTCATGAATAACGACCTCGGTGCTACGCACCTCGGTCATTATTCAAGAATACACACCCCGCGTTCGGCGATATTCATATATTATTGGTTAAATATATATATATATATATATATATATATATATATATATATTTATATATATATATATATATATATATATATATAGTCATATTAGAGTAGTAAAGTACAAAGTACAAATATGACTCTCTACTAAGTAAAGGTATGATTTCTTTGGATTACATTTGTTCCACTCCCTTTCTGCTGACTCCATCACATATATTTTCATCGGGTAGAAAGTTCTGTGTTCCGAGATGTCACAATCTCTTCCCATAGCCTTCCCCATAGAAATCTCTACACAGCTACCACTAAGAAAGCAGCCTCAGCTCCTTCCTTGATCTCTTAACAGGAAAAGAGTGTCAGCTTTCCTCTTGAAACAAATATCCTGAATATCAAAGGACTCAGGGCAGCAGAGATGGGAAAAAACACATCCTAACTCTGTCTTCTTGTGAGTCTTGTGTTGAGTAAATCATTATGCTGTTAACAAGATAAACCACCTCTCCTTCTACTTTAGTTATAGACAATAACACCATATACTCTCACCTAATATAAGACCTCCACTTATTTATTGTGGTATCAGAAGATATTTACATCTACTGGAAATAAAATGAGAATATTGAAAATTTATTTACTTAAGCTGATGACATATCGGTGAAGAAATCATTTCCTACTTAAGCTGGTGTACAGAGGTAGCTGCACCTCCACTCCCTGTGTTAGGGAGAAGAGGCTGTGTAAACCAGCATTCCCCATTAGCCAAGCACGGACACCCCTAATCCTTGTTCAGATCTGCACTCAACCCTTCCCTGTTACTGCCCTAATGTCACACCTCCTGTGGCCTGTGACATAGCCTCCCTGAGGGAGCTTTTTATGGACCAGTCCTTTTTCACCTTAATGCATTGTCAGCTTTCCAACCCGGCCTTCCCTTGTGTCGTGACCCAAGCACAGGAGTCTCAGGTGTTCTGGGGTAGGCTTTCATTGGGTTCCCTGAGTCTCACACCTTTCACAAGGTCCTTAAGACCTACCCCTACTCCAACCGCCGGACCTAATAGTAGCTACGCCAATTGGTGCTGCGTATCAGTTGGATGTGTGGGCCTACTGATTACACACCTACACACAGGCCTTTTTTTACTCAGTGAATGGGGATACCCCCTCCCTATTTCCTTTATTGTGAGTGCCCATCACATAATCTACTCTCAGTTATGCATTATGCAGAAAGGAAACTAATTAAGCTACAACCCAGTACTTGTCATATTTGAATAGGACGACCAAGGCTGAACTTGTGATTATGTAAAGTTGTTGTTTTCACTGTTCATCAATTTTTTGAGAATAGGTACCCCGCGCAAATTATCTTGTATACACATCTAAAAGAGAAAATAAATACCTAGCCATTCATGCCTGTATCTATTTTCTTAGTTTACTTTAAGAGCCGCGGGTTTGCACATTAGTGTGGGTATGTTTTATAATGTTATGAGGCCCTAGCCCTCAGGGTGGTGCGTAAATATGGAGGTAAGGGTCCGGAAAATTTGACCTAAATGATTGAATTTTAAAATTCTGGTCATGGGGCTTGACCTCCGAATACAAAACATATACATGCAAACGCATACCAAACTGCATAATGATATGATGCCTAGAAAAAAAGTTATAACAGTGTTTCTGCCTAGTATGACGTGCGTAAATGATGTGTATTGGGCAGGTGACCCTCACTACTGACGGCACACACAAGGGTGCCTCCCGGGAGGGAGATGGCAAGGGGGGGGGGGGCAAAAAGCTGTGAAAACTGTGTATGCTAGGTCGTGGTCACACCTTTTGTTTAGGGGGTCCATGGTAGGGGTGTCATTTAATGTTTGCATTCTTCCAATATGAGGCCCGTTTTATTGGTGGTTAATCTCAAATTATGCTGGTTCTAGACATGCTAGAAACAAAATGTTAACACTTGTGTGATGCTTATGGCATGGTGCATTAATACAGACGACATTTATAATGATAAAATATATTTGTATTTTCTCTGTGGTGATGCTACTAATAGTCACCACAGTAAGCTATGCAGTGGTTAATATGTTTTGATTAAACACAACAGATTGTGAGAAAAAGGGAGTTTCAATTTTGGAAAATGCTAGAATGGATAATATAGCCTAGAAAGCCTAAGGTGTAGATCTAGGGGTCTTTCCTTTTGTCTGCTGATGTTGAGACACAATATCAGGGGTCAGAGAGTCTGGAAACAGTTTAATCTCGATGATAATACAAATAAGGTGTAATGCAAATGATGACTCTTAAGAACCAAAAAAAGCAGAGTACAAAGCAACTATTTGAGTAGTTTTAGATCAATTTAGTTGTTTCTAGGCATAGTGTAGGGGCATGGATTCCCCGTACCCTGGTGGTAAACCCGCAAGGGGGTATCACTCAGGTAATGTGCTCCCCTCTGTATCATACCGATCCAGTAACGTGAGACACGGTCTATCTGATAGGACAAGGGGATGTAGCTCAGTAGTAGAGCAATCGCTTGGCAAGCAGAAGGCCCCTGGTTTGAATCCCGGTGTCTCAGAGAAACTGTGTCCCTCACAATAGCATGCATTTTATCAATGAAGACTTGCTCTGCTCACAATAGTGTTTAGCCAACACCATTAGTGTTGATGATATCATCACATGCTCATGGCAGGTGCATCGCGCCCACCCTTTGGGAGTGTTCAACTCCATAGGGTCAGCATGATGCTTGAATGCAGCAGTGGTGATTTACTCTGCAGTCACTAGTGTCAGCTGCAGCAGCTGCACGAGCTGCTTGTGCTGCTCGTGCAGCGGCTATTTGTAAACTAATTAATACGACTTCCTCATTAAATTTGTCATCTACAACTGTTTCAATCTTAAGGCTTTTTTTTTGAGTTTATTCTTTTTTTCAAATTTGGTCCCACCTCAAAAGAGGAATAGGACTCTGTAACAATGTAGCTCTCTTGATCAATTAACAGCCCCATTTTTCTTAGATGTCATCTGACAGCTTCTTGCTAGGCACGGATATTGTTAAATAAACAACTTGGAAAGCTAATTACAGTTTTCTGGGCTTGAAATATGAGTATCTTGACTGTAACAGCAGCCTTTTTACCGTATAGTCCTTCAACGGACTCTTGCTGGCCAGACTTTCAAGCAAGTTTGCCAAAGTCCAGCCTGTTATTGAATGTCCAGCCTAGCCTGACCCTCAGTAGAATGGTCCTTGACCCATCTATTATAGTCCAGCAGTGCCTGACCCTTGTATGAGAGTAGTATTGGCGACATTGGCTGACTCTGATATTTACCTGTGTGTACGGGGGGAGGAGAGGGTTCACAGCCACAGCTCTCTTAAGGCAAAGCTTGCGCTTATAGAGCACTACTAGTGGGGGTTTGAATGAGGAGTCTATGGCGTTTGTCTTTAAAAAAAATAGCCATGGCACATGTCGATGTCGCTTAATTATGCTCATATCTCATGTCGATTTTAAGAATTGCTCATGTCACCTGTCACTATGTTTTTCAAGCTTCATGTCAAATGTCACTAGGCCTCATGTCGAATGTCGATTCTAAGAAACAGACATGTCGCCATCTCGAATTTAGTGGTCCACACCGCCGCTGCTGCTGCTGCTGCTGCTGCTGCTGCTGCTGATTTGCTGTTGCTGCTGCTGTTGGTGCTGCTGCTTGTGCTGCTCGTGCAGCTGCTGCAGCTGCTGACAGCTGCTGCTGCTTGTGCTGCTCGTGCAGCTGCTGCAGTTGCTGACGATGTCACGGATGCTGTTGACAGATGCTGCTGCTTGTGCTGCTCGTGCAGCTGCTGCTGCTGCTGACGATGTCACGGATGCTGCTGACAGATGCTGCTGCTTGTGCTGCACGAGACTGAGTAGCTGCTATTACTAATGCTACTAATACTAGTATGAGAAAATACATTTAGTCAGTGGATTAAATCAAGGAGGTTTTCTGACTTCAGTGGATCGTTTAGCCATCGGCCACGGGCAAAACTTGAAACCATTTTATACATGGGACAATTGGCAGAGTCGAAACATGTTGGTACGATGGGATCGATCATGTTCATCATCAGTTCAGGCAAAGGAAGTGTGTCGACAGCACGCGAAAACTTCATGTCTGGATGTTTCAACACAAGGCCTTTTATCACACTCACACAGCTGCTTTGAAGAGTGAATCCTTGACCAAACTTGAGCTTTTCCAACACAGCTTTGGCCTCTTTCTGTGCAGTAAGGGATCTCTCTTTCGGGTTCATCTCAGTGCTGTCTAGCATGTCCTCAAAGTCTTTAACATAATGTTCCAACGGGCTACAAATGATGTACTCCAGATCATCGTCCGTATATGTCGTCTCCTCGCACCATATTGTGTCTTCTCCTGTTTCGAATTCCGTCATTTTCTGAACAATCTCCTCGTGAGTGCCTTGCATATATCGAAGCTCCTTCAAAGACCTGATAACTTCTATGGCGAAGACTGAACAAATACCTGAAGGAATTTCACCACAGTCAGGCCAAGTATACGGAGCTAAGAAAAATAGCTCCAACAAAATCTTCTCCCTCTGTCCAAATGAAACTACTTCCGTTCCGATGAAGTTGAAGCATGCTTCTATCCATTGCTCCTTGGTGACGTCCTTCCAATGTTTCTTTACCTCACATGCATCATAGGGCACTGTTTCTCTTCCTGCTTCAAGTGGAAGTTGCTTTTTCTTTCTTGGACTCATTTGGAGAGAGTTTCGATGCTCTGTAGCGTCAACACTTCGATAAGAAAAGTAGCTGAAAATAGCAGAACTAACCATCATAACATTCTGAGCGAGCGTAGAGTGGACGATGCTACGATGATGAAGGGCGGGTCGAGAAAGTGTGATGGGTGAGAGCGTCGTTTCACTCCTTATGTACCCTGTCCTAGATAATCCTCTTAAACGGCTGAAAAGACTCTCTCAGTACAGAGTCTCTACTCAATTAAGAGATCTGTTAAGTAAGTTTTCACATGCTACCTGACTACTGCAGGTGGGTTTAGACTTAAGCAGCTTAGTGCACACACGTGTCTGTTAGAAAGCTACCTGCACACCTGCCTTCCTTTTTCACTAGTATTTACCCCCTGCCGACTTATAAGGCGCCTATACACGTGTGAGCCTCCTTATATACGCCTTCTTGCTTCTAGAGCTAAGCTACTTACCGTCGTTTTCAGCTGCCGCAGGCTGACTGGCAGCTATTTAAAAGAGAATACCCGTTACCTGTATAACGGATCAGGGGGTTATGAGATTAGAGTGTGTATACAAAAAAAGCTACAGGGGTCGTGAAGCAAGCGAGAGGGTGTCTGTCTGTGAGGTAGAGACGAGTACATGTGGTAAGCGACTTAAGTGTAAAACAAAAGCACCTCCTCTTGCCGTGGTGAGTGGAGCGGACGGCAGCTGGCTAGTTGAATAAGCGTCAGCTTAGAAGATAATCCGTCCACGGGCTGGCGCGTCACACCTGTCGTTAATCACCTCCTGTAGTCTTTGTATACACAGTTGACCTGGCTTTATCTCTTCACCAGCTATAATCCCATATACATGTAGCGCACGTTACACTTGTTATCCCTCTTTTCATGCTGATGGATGAGGGGTGGAAGGGTCCAGGTGAAAAGCAATTTGATTCCTCTCTGGAAGAGGGTGGGGCTCTAGGTGAAAACAAGCTTAGAACATCCGGATTAGCCGCTCTCTCAGCTATATAAAGAGCCTCAATTTTTCTTGGAACAGTACTTCACCTCTGCCCACTTCGTCTTGTTGTACACTATCAGTCACGAGGCAGACGCTCGAAGTAGCAGATCTTTGCAGTATGGTTTATACAGGGGTTACCTGCTAATAGGAGTTTGTCTAAAAAAAATGGGTGAGTAGATCGCTTTTTTCTAAAAAAACACTTAGAACACGGGTATGAATATGTAGCACTGTAAATAGTTAGTGTGAGTACACAGTAGAATCTACGGTACTATAGTCTTAACTGTCTAAAGACTGTGGAGCGCGTTAATGTGCGGTCTCCTTACTAATTTCACTTGACCAGGCTGGCAGGGTCAACTAGTCTAGGTAATTGCAACCACAAGGGTGGCTACTCAAGATCCAAGTAGACCTACTACTACGAGATTGTCTTTTGACCACTCTGCCGCCTAGTGATTACATGCTCTAGTCTAGCTCGCCATACCCTAGTATAGTTCTCCGCTCTTTTCGTCAGATGGCGCCACAATAGGATTTTTGTACATTTCTACGATACTCGCGAACATTTTAAACGCATAATGAACTATATAAGCAACAAAGCACACTTCTAATATATTGAATATAAAAAAACGCGCTCATCATCCCTCTAATCGCATTTTCCAGCCGCCGGCCAGCTGACTGCTGACGACAGGAGAGGGTGATTTTTTTTCTTTAGATTTAAGCCGCTTACCACACGCGCGCCCTCTAGTCACAGACAGAGTGACAGAAAGGGAGGGGGTCGCTTTGTTCACGCTACCTGTAGTTGTTTTTCTATACACACTCTAAGCCCATGACCTGCTAATCCTTTATACAGGTAACACGTGTTCAACTAATTACACTATTGTATGACAGTCGGTACACGGATTAATTTTAAACCACCCTCCCATCTGGATCCATGTCTGGTGGGTGGAAGGATCCAGCTGAAAAGCGTGATTAGGGCTTTTGTTTCTCTTATGATAGCAGCAGGTCAGCATGCGACAGCTGAAAATGTCAGACTAAGTCGAATTGTTTGTTTACAAACAGTCACGTGTCACGTGGTGTTGTTTACAAACAAGAGAGCCACGTGGTGTTGTTTACAAACAAACCCTAAGTAGGTCACGTTACCCTAGTTACCAGAATGCCGGCTTCTGATTGGCTGAGCCTAAGTAGGTCACGTGACGTAAGTAAGTCACGTTACCATGGTTACCAGAATGCCGGCCTCTGATTGGCTGAGAGCTTCTAAGTAGGTCAGTAGGTTACCCAGAATGCACCACTAATCCCCTAAGTAGGTCACTTCCGGTCACGTGACCAAATGGAGGCCTCTGATTGGCTGCAGGGTTACCCAGAATGCACCACTAATCCCCTAAGTAGGTCACTTCCGGTCACGTGACCAAATGGAGGCCTCTGATTGGCTGCAGGTCGATTGAGTAATAAACAGTACTTAACTATAGTCCCGTTCCGATACATACTATACTACTAGAGGTAATCAACAAACCAAAAGGGTCAAACTTCCAAAGCTCATAATCCTTTGTTCCACAGCGATATATATGCCAGCAAGTAAAAGGCTAATTTCAGTACAAATACAACAGTAAGCTCTGTGGCTCCTAGCCTTGTAATTTACTAGTCAGCAATAATAAGTGTTTATTAAGTGTTGACGTAAAATTAAAGGTATACGGTAGGGTTCGGTCAATTCTATTCTACCAATGATATCTCCTGATTACTTGGGATTATATTAGTTTGATGTATAGTGATATGATAGAAGCAAAGAAATCAATACCTCATAGTGCTAGATTTTGATATATTGACATTTGAAGATGGGATACTCCTGGGAAAACTCCTGGGAAACTGTGGCTGCATATGGTGCAAACCCCATTTTTTGAACTTCCGAAAAATTGACCAATAATATCCCAAAACTTCTCAGATGTTTAGCGGAGATGATCTGGGACATAATCAATCCATAAAAATTAGTAGTCATAGCTGAAACTAATGAGCTATGACCGATTTAGGAGAAAAATACAAAATAAATTGACTGTGTTTTTTCTATATTTTGCAATGCAGAAGAGAAAGTTGTCAACAATTTGTAAGCAAAACCTTAGCCATATGTACATAGGATCATAAGATACACTTAACACTAAAGAAAATAGTGATTGATTGATAAATTAATACTGTTGTGGACATATTCAAATATTTGCTGGTTGGCCTGGACAGGTGATAGTCAAGTAAGCTATAGCATTTGGCAGTAGCAAAACCAGTGATAAGGTGTGTAGAATGCCTTGTTTTACATTTAAAGGTTAATAGAGGTGAGTTAAGACATATCCAACAGGGAGACATGCTTTTATCATAGTTTAAGGTAGTTTCATTTGTTGCCACCAGGTGTTGTATGCATAGACCCTGGCACACCCCTTTAAGTGAAGCTACAAACTAAAACAGTGCAGCACTAATTCCTTACTTTATAAAAGAAAATGTATGTCCACTGGGCCTGCCAGTGCAGTCACTGAACACTGTCTAATGACATACTAATGACAATACTGTGCTACCATGATCGCAGTGATGCTAGTGTGACAGTAGTACAATCCATTGTAAAAGAGACAGTACTGTATTTGCTCGAAGAAATGCGGCCACATCTCCAGTCGTGCAAAGAAAGGGCTTCACCGTTTAACATCTTGGATGGCCCTACAGTACAACCTATACCTTTCTTGACTGAGGCAGCCTTGGATGTAAGCTTTCTCAAAAGGCGGCAAGTAGGCAGATATGCCCCATAGTCCACTGCTATTAGTAGGACCGTATCTGATTGCCTCACTACAGTAGACTGTATGAATGGGTATTTCCTGGTCACATCCCAATACAGTCTGATGGGCTGGCAGAAGGTCAGGGATGATACTTGTAGCGAGGCCTGTGAGGTGAGAGAAGGATATGGAGATGCATAGAGAGATATCACATGACACCTGGGATCAATGTTTTATCATCAGGGATCCCTAGGATATATCGCCAGGCACTGAAGACAAGAGAATGGAGACTACTGAGGCTGTCAGAATCAGACAAGCACGTCCCTATACCTAACTGCTACCCATTAATCCAAACTTTTCAGTGTTCTCCCCATCTTGTCCACCAACCCATAACACAAGTCTCACACCCCTCTTCATCCCCCATCTCCATGACTTCATCCGCTATTACCACATAGCTCCATCCCTCCGAGAGTCTGGGCCAGAAGTAGACACATGTCTGCAATTGGTTGAGTAAGCATGGCTCTAATAATCTGCAAGGAGCCATGTGTCCAGTGTCAACAAATGTGAGTAACAAGCAGATGCCATGGGGATAAAAGTTAGGGACACAGTTTTCACTCTTTTCCCCTCTCATCTCCTTGACCCTTGTTGATTAATACCCAGCATTATTCCCTAAAGCTGATACTCAGTTGGAAGTGGCCATGATTGATGTGTTCTCAAGACAAGTGCAGCTAAGGCACCCATAGAGACAATAGGTTTAAGCACAGTTTTAAGGTGACTGCTCTCCCAGCACACCTTCTGAGGGTCATTACTATCCTATACTAAGTGCCCTGGACCAAGAGTCAGGCAGAAGAATGACTGCTAGAAAATGAATGATGCCGTCACATTGTTAACCAGTCAAGTCAATCAGGTCTAAAGACAACTTCCCAACACACCTTGCTAAGTACGTCCCATTAACCTTTCACTACTTTCTACTCTCTTTCCTCACATCTATGCCTGTGTCCACCTTGACATTTGGGTGACTGAGACCACCAATGATGGTTGCACACAGTACCACACTAATACCTTACATCCAGTTAGGCTATACAACTCGGTGACTTTTATCTCTGACAAGTACAATATTGGTCCTTACAGCAAAACAACTAACACTAGAAATCTATTAAACTTTAGTCAAGGCTACATTATGTAAATATATCACGTTGCAATTATGCGATCTATAGTCATATAAAAACTCAAACGAAAGTGGTATATGTCATAGGCAATCAATTTGTATGTCTTACCATTATCAGTATAAATGAGGACATATGGACAGTATCATCATCCAAATGACAAACTCTATTGCATAACCATTATTAGCATAAAAACACACTTGGTATCTCTGGATAATATGATCAATCCTGTTAGGCTACTCACCTCAGTGACAATTATCTCTGAGAGGTATATCTAGGAGCACAACATTGGTCCTTACAGCATGACAACTAACACTAGAAATCTATTAAACCTTAGTCAAGGCTACATTACATAAATATATTATGCTGCAATTATGCGATTCAAGGGCATATGAAAGCCAAACAGGAAGTGGTATAAGTCAAAGGCAATCAATGTGTATGTCTAACCATTATCAGTACAAACTAAAAAATTTCAATCAATCAATTAATCAATCTATCAATCCTCACATGTCATTATAATTTCAAGTCAAATCCCTTTACTGTACTAGCCTATACCATTGAAATTCATCCCTACTTGATATAATCCACCCACTGTCTCATTTTCCCAGCACTACTCTACTATACAGTCCCAACTATTCCATCCTCATAAGTCCTCCTTGTCTTAATTGGATATTACCTGCCTTCTCTAGGTCCTGAATAATCCTTGATCTCAGGCCCGGGATAACAGTCCGGTCCTCATCTTTTCTGTAGGAAATTGTCAGGAGGTTTTACCCCCTTAGTAGTGTGAGTAGAGCACTGTGCAAAAATACCAACTGCATGCTTTGCTGTTCTTAATGGTTGTATCAAGACTTTGGACTAAATACTACCTATTAGGTCAGTATTTTGTGAGATGCATTGTAAACAATGGAGTAGACAATGATTTTGGTCCAGGCTGGAATATATTGTCACATATACAAAAAAGGACATTCTACTGGATCATGCCTCATAGAGCTGGTAATAGTACTAGTATATCAGATAAGAATGAAGACTGCAGAAGCATATTTATATGCAGTTGTTTAAATGTAGATCAATATGTGCTGTACTATATTTCATGTATTATCGTTAGGAAGTTTGTTGTATTTCGAAGATCATTCATGAAATAAATACACATTGAACATTTGTTTGCAAGAATCTATCCAGGTATCAATATCTTCTCTCAGGACTGTGGAGAAACAAGAAGATTTCAAATAAATAGCAAGTCAAAAGGAATGTCACTTTTTTTTGTACCGGAGGAACTCTTAAGTTAGCTTTAGGGGGTTTGACACCAAAATATTCAAGTTGAGTGAGTCTCATCAGACAAAAAAGACAGATAATTCATAAGGTGTCATCTGTGTTACATAACATGAAACACGTTTTCTCCTAAGATGGTATTTCAGGGTGAGCATTTCGGTTTTGGTATAAAATGGATATTTAATTACCTCTTCGAGCCAACCCAAATTCTTCTTGTTATTTCAGCCCTCTAAGGCATTATCACAGAGGGGCACACTTATATTTTGTCTGCCCCCGGTACACTTTAAATATACTGGCTCAGCATGTGTATCTACCTGGCTGTGATAGTGTTTTCTGACACCTCCACCATGCAATATCCATATTGTTTAATTAACATATAGCACTATAGCTTGCTCTGCCTGCCAGTTGTTGTCAGTCTCATGCCACATATTAGCTCGATGATATTAGGGTCACATCATCCTTGCAGCTCTACATATATCCCATGGCATATTTATTGTCAGAGTCTCTACTAGAAGCTCAGGCTTATTTCTAAAGTAACTCCTCTTCCCTGAGTTGACACATGTCAACTTATTTTCGACACTCATTTTGCCTTAGGCATCCTGCAGAAGAAGTCATATACATTTCACCTGGCATCCAACCATATTGGAGAATGTTGTAAAATGAATTTGTTGATGAGAAATTCTGATTAGAAATTCCCCACTATATAACAGTTCCACTTCCATGTATTGCCCCCATTATTTACCAACTGGGTGATTTTAAACAGAAGTGGTTTCACTGGAAATATCATGTATAAAATGTCTATCAGTTGTTCCCAAACTGCAACAGGCCCTAGTAGAGAAGCCCTATAACAACATTGCTACTGCTCCCAGGTAATTTTCTGCCCGATTCCACATTTCTAGCACTGCTGGAGTTTCATGTAAAAGCCAGCAGCATTTACCACCCTAGCCACCAGAGAGAGGTTAGGCCTATCCATTACCCCCTTCCCCAAGCCTCTCACGTGAAAGAGGATAGGGAAGGGTTGGACTGGGTTCAGGAGTTTTGTATGGCTTTATTGCAATATCAGATGCAAAAGGGAGATAACTGTAAATGTAGATATCCAGAGAAACATATAAGATCCCATTACAAGACGGTTTTATACCATAAGGCTCATATTTGTTCATGTTTCAGAGATACGCAGGTAGCCACTGAACCAAATGCAACAGTTAAAAAGGGATACACAGTAAAAACAGGGCTTTGCTATTGTCAGCGAGATGAGGGTGGTTGTATCATTTACATTGTGCATTCCAATAACGTATTAGTCACATAATAAACCAGTGATCTCTGTGTAGTTGTAGTTAGAGCAAAGTAATGAACTGTATGAGAAAAGCTGATGCATATGCAGTGATTGTAGACTAAGCTAATAATGTGTAAGCTAGTATGGTACACATATAGGGGAGCATGTTACATACAGAGCAACGTACAAAATTAAGGACCAAGTTTTCAACCCAGGGCGGGGGGGGGGGCAACTTAACCAGCCTTAAATATTGGCTTCCAATCATGACAGTGTATATAAACACTTAAAGGCCCCTTTAGTTCTGATTGGCTGCCAGGCCCCAATGTCCCTATGCGAAAAAGTACGTTTTTGAAATGTTGTGTATTACATTATAGTGTCTTGATAATTTAATTTTTTTGGGGGGGAGCAAACATATTCAGGCTCTCCCTCCTCTGTTATTTGGGGGGGGGGCGCCTGCTCCCCCCCCCCTTTTCCTACGCAACTGACAAGCCCTAACTGAACTCTCACTTTTTCTCTATGTTTGACAAATGATTAGACAAGTATCCATTACTTTTAGTGCCAGGTAAGTGAGAGTGAGGACACTACCAGTGACTACCAGCTGAAGGATGGTGTCAGAGGTTAAGGGGTGGATACTCTTAAGGATAGGATACTGGGTTGAGAGGATAATTACAAGAGGCGAATGATTGATCAACCTGAGAAGACATAAAATTGTACTGTAACTTATATTGTCTATATATGTCCTGAAGGGAATTTGCTTGGTCCAGATGAAGCCAAGTAAACTTATGCAGATATGAATTTTTATGTTTTATGCAGTAAATGAATATATACGCTATTTCACTTAAGGCCTTTTATTCCAAGTTAAATGATGCAGTTCGATAAATTATATTTGTTCAAAATTCTGAATTTGCTGACAAAATTATATACATTTAACCTCTTTGTTTTTGTCTAAAACCCAGCCCTGACAAACATCAGATTCTGAGTCTGGTATCAAAATCTGAAGTTGTTAATTTCCTGCACCAAGAGAGAAGAACAATATAGCGGGCAGCTTTCAGAAGGAAGTATGCTATATAAATAGAACTTTGGAAACTAGGTTTCCTCGATGGTCTAGTCAATTCCATGTATCTATACACCATGGCTGCATAGTAGGTAGTAGATGAGGTCTTAGTTAATGCAGCTACAATTTCATGTATTTCTTAGACTGCTCTCACCCAACAGATTTACGCTTAGGGAGTGGTCATTTTTTAACAACAGGGGGGGTCTTTGAATTTAGGGGGGGGGGACCGAAGAAATTTAGACCCCTTGAAGGGGGGTATCAAAAAAATTATGTGGACCCCTCTTGAGGGGGGGTGGGGGGCAAAAAGATTACACCCCTACTAAGCAAAAAAGCATTACTATAGCTCATTTCCAACCTGCCATGGGGAGGACCTGCGGGGGGACCAACAAATTTTGACTTGCCTGCGCAAAAATCCGTCGATCCCCCCTGTTGTTTAAAAACTCCCTTATTCATACTAGTCAGAAATGTTCTGATGTCCCTCTTGTTTAGTCATATACATCCTCCACCACCCTGACCACAGTAAACCCTTTACTCAGCCCCACCCAGGTTTCCTTTCAAACCCCCAGCTCTCTCCCACATCCTACACCACCAGCCGAGTCTACACCAGCACCCTATTTAACCTGTGACCCCAATTGTAGCACCCTAACTGGGCTTAACAGAAGAGGACAATCAAAGGCCCTACACTCTCCATTCATCTCCTATCAGCAAAGTGGCAATCTACATCAAATCCTCTGCTCTGAGAGAAGTATGGTCAGAAAATAAAGTTGTCCAATAAGAAATGCATAGTCTGATGATGAACCAAGGTGATACAGAATGCACAATGCATGACTAGAGAGGCTGCCTGGAGGTATGTTATCATGAGTATGGTACAGTAATGTAAACAGAAAAAAATCGTAATATCACATGAAAACAGCCAGAGATTCCCAACTACAGGTGTTTCCAAATTACATTCAGGGATGAAATATTTTAATGCGTTTCTGGGTATCATTGTTCATCTGCCCTTTGAAAGCCAGTACTCAAAGATGGCAGAAGTGCTGAGTTGCTGACTGCTTGTTTGCCACTGTTTGCTGCACAAGATACTGAGACTACCTTGGTGGTGCATTCTGCAGATGATGTCCATTTTTGTGTATTCCCTGAAGTACAATTTGGTATAGAAACTGTAAAGACTCAGGGATCTGTGACTCTAATGGGACTCAAGATAAGCCATAGCCTGACTTCTTTACAGTAGACTTGAAGCGCAATGCATCAGAATCATCATTGGGCATACTAGACATAGCTCATGAATGATTCAATCTGCAAACTGGATTCCATTTATATATATGTATATATTTTTACCACACTTGGCCATCAGAGCAAAAGAAATGTGCCGTGTGCATATTACATAAAAAACGTTGAGAAAACACTCACCACTATGTGTAGCATGGTCCATATCTTTTCGTAGTATGTGTGAGGTCTTTGCATCTATCATATCACTCAAGTAGTGTGCCCCTCACTGCACTGTTTTCCTCCTCTGTATTCAACAGTCCACTTCATCTCTATGACATGCCCATAATCATTTTTTGCCACCCTGTGTCTCTTCTTCCTATTTCTTTCTTTCATATCCATCCCGGCTACTCCTACACCCCTTCCTTTGGGTCTATATCACAAAACATCCATTAATCCATCAACTCAGTTTGAGTTAGGGGCATATATTATAACAGAACCTTAGAATATGATACTGCTACCAAATCTGATATCAGGCATGGAGTACGCTTATGTTTGATTATCTCTGCTCTTACAAATGAGCTTTGATTTGCTCAAGAATCTCCAGGATAGGTCGGTCAAAATACTTTCAAAAACACCTGTCCATCAACACTTACAATCTGGTGGTGGGATTGAAAGATGTAATTTCCTGTGTGTGGTATTTCGTGAACAATTTGGTACCATTGATTTGCTTTCAGACCAGCTCCCATTGATTCCCTCCAGCATCACTTTTTGATAACCTATTAGGATATTCATCTGTTATTCCAGAACACTTACAAAAAGTTAAACTACATCATTTTGGATTAATGACAACCTGACTTTTTCCAGTCAACAAGGATGTCACTTGAATCCCAGATAGTGCTTATTTGCAAGGGGATTGGGTGCGTTTTTTGGAGCGGTGAGATTGTCTTTATCTTGCCAAGGGTGTTTTAAAGAACAGCTCTCCATCTTTGCAGGAGACACATATATTACACGGGCATGTTCATTTTTTTAAATGTCAGACTTGTTAATGATACCACACAGGGGGTGCCCATCTTTGTAGATCGGGTACAAGATAAGTATGAATACCTTTGGAGTCACGTTTTTTCCACTTCTACAAAGTGTCCACACCAATTATCAAACTTCTTGTAAAAACTTTATTCATTTCCTCAGACAAGAAATTTGAAATGTCCATTATCAGTTTTAGTAAGATATCATGAAATGACCGTATTTGATATGTTTGTAGCCCATGATATTTGCTATTTTTATCAAAAGTTAGAATATTGAAACTATTTACCAATAAAACATTATCTAGAATTATATAGAGCTCATTAAGTTACTTGAAATAACTAATGGTTTAAACGCTAACTTCAAAGGCCAAAAAGCCTAGCAATTTGCCTGGGACCCCCTATCAAAATGACTTTCATATGTTAGCAAATGATCTGAACTATTTTCTGAGAGAGTTTAACAAATTCTGTTAATTCTGAATTCAATTTTTAGCCAACAAGACCACAAAATAATAGCAATTTATTTCTATTCTTTCGCGAAACTACATATTTTTACCAAGAATGCCATGGCATACAACTGTAAAATTATTTCTGCAGTAAACTGGAACATGAAGACGTTTAAAATCTGAAGTTTTACATTTCTGTGCATAATGATTGATATAAAAAAAAAGATGAAGTTTTCACTTTTTTTTTCATTTTTAGAGAAAAATTAAAATACTTTAATTTTTCAAAATTCTGTATCTAAAAAAATAGGTCAGGACCCCCCATTTTTCTTTTCATTTTCAGATTCTATATGATTCGGACTGTCCATAGAAAAATAATAGAGACATTCTGTTAACTTTGATTAAAGGGTAGCAACCCACCTAAATAGTACCAAATTGTGTCTTACCTTGACCTATGAGGACTTGGATGTGAACAATGATACCTGGAAAATCACTCCATTGGTAAATAATGATAGCAGTGCATGGACGTGGAACTGTTGTATATTGCACCAAATAGAATTAGCAATTCATATTTCTCATCCCCAAATCAATTTTGCAACATTCCCCCATGTGGCTTGGTGCAGGGTAGAATGATTGAAACCACTTCCACAATATGAAGCTCAAACAAGTTGACAAATGCCAACTCAGGTTTGGAAAGTAGCCTTTGAAATCAGATGGAGCCTTCTAGTGGAGGCTCTGAAAATATGAAATCAAAAAGTAGACCATGAAATATATCTGATGCTGCACAACTGATGACTATGCCTATAAGTGAACTAACTTAGTTGCATTCGACTTCCACCGACATAAATATAGATCAACATTTAGTGTTAAACAGCTGTTAATCAAGTCAGGTATTGCATTTGGGAGGTAAAATAGGGAAAAATAACAAAGTGTGTTCTTCTAATGCCAGCCAATCTGTCATTTATAATATCCTCCTCCTTCCTCAGACACCAACCTACACATCTATACCCCTTGTAGAGAAGATAGCCTGGGACCATGGCTGCTTGGGACAATGCCCAATACCTAACTACATAGCTGCTTTCTATTGATTTTTCAATCTTGTGATGTTATTGTTCAATATACAAATTAGCCGCTGGCCTATGGCCCTGCAGGAAACAAAAGATATGATTGTAGGTCACTGACAAGATTCAATGGTACTCTCAGACAGAGCCTGCAGGGTGGTAGAGCCTTGGTGCTTTCTCACTATACTACTGGGTAAGCCTTCCCGATTGAACGGATGCATGGTCTATGCATGATGATTTTTTAAGTTTTTATTCTCTTCTTGTCTCTGTCATCTGTCATGTGTCTCTTGAGCTGTTTCCATTCTCTATTTAAGTATTTTAGATAACTTTAGCATTTTATTCATAACCTCTGCATTTAACACCTTATGTGCTATTTGACTCGGATTCTAGAAATGTTGATAGAAGACGGAAGATACTGGCAGAAAAATAATAGCTGGATATTTGTTCAGCCTGTGAAGTATTTATTCTGCCAGTTCATTCCCCACCAAGGCATGAGCACCCTTTTCCCCTACCACTAAGAAAGGTGTATCAGTTCCTTCCTTGATCTCTTAACAGCAAAATGATGTTAGTCGTCCTCTTGAAACAAATATCAAAGACCACTAGAAGGCAGTCCAGGTTCTCACCAGGAGGCTCTCTTATTATGTTGTCTGCCGGCACATGTGTGCAAAGGTATTTTTCTGGCTTCATGTGGATGGCCAACTTTAACTCAGGATGCTTTTACTAGAGATGTTGTGCATAATGGTATGGACGCATACCATATTGCTAGAGACGTTTACCATCATACAAAATTTGTATTATACTCTGAAGGAGTATTGGCCAAAAGAAAACCTCATTTTTGGCAGTCCTTAGGGAGTGCTCAAGTATTTGCTCAGGACCCACTAAGGATAAGTGTCCCTAGTAAAAGTTGACCATTTAACTTTTGAACGATTGCTGCATGAGCTGTCAGGCTGGAATTATCAAAGATCATAATATTGCGGGCATCAGAATGATGAGAATGATATTTCAAAATATTCAAAAGTTTTCACAATTTTTCCTGTTTAGATATGAAGGGTGGATTTGGTGTGACCTGGTGATCCAATGAAATGGCTTATGTAACTCATCCTGCCAAACTAACTGTGAGCCACTGTGAATGGCTTCCACCATCAGCCAAACAGAAAAATAGTCATCTAGCTTGAGGGACACAGGCATTTTATGGTAATCGCTTGGCCAATAATTAAAATTGACCTATTCATGGATCATCTATACATGTAAGTTCTGAAAAGACATGGAGAGGGATGGGAAGATGGGATAGCTCATCGCTCTACATGTAATTCTAAAGTCTAATAAGAAAGCCTCCAATGACGAGATTCTGGAAAAACAATCACCTTTGTAACCGAGTTTTTAATTTTGTGAAAATGTGATCATGAGTAGAAATGAAGGTCTGATTACTGGTTGACCACAGGAGTGACTGTATATGTTTAATAATTATCCTATCAAGATAAGGTATTTAAAACATGGTATAAGGTATGCTGAGTCCCTGATGATCCCTCACCTCTCAACTTTGTAACTACCCCTTATTAACCCTTCTTCACTCTACTAGTACTCCACCCCCTGCCTCCCACTTCACAATGGACATAAATGGGGAAAGTTGGTTGACAAAAGTTCGACTATTGGTGCGTATTAGTGCAGGTGTCTTGCTTTACTCTAGAATGCTGAGGCCTTGTTTACAAGAAAGCTACAACTTGATGGTAGCACCTTGTTCATAAAACAAACGGGGTATATTCATCCTGCTCAGACTTGGTAAGCTCTGTCTTTACACCAGCCTCCACAGACTACCATGGTGCCGGTCTGGCATTACATCAATCCTTTATCTCTGTAATGGCTATAAATGTGGCAGTTAGCCATTGTTAAAGCAACATTACTATTTCTCCTGAGTCAAGCTGGGCATTATACCTACCCTGAGCTATTCTTTGGGTCTACTCTATCAGACCCTCAATCCAAGGGTACTTCGAAAAGCACCAACTATACATGTATACCCGATACCCATTGCCTGCCCACCCTACTTAAAGTTATAGATTTAGAGGGATTGTGTGGATGCCCTAAGGCCAGCTATATCCTGCTTATTCATTAGCCAGGTCCTAGGCTGATCTCCCCATAAAGATCATGTAAAAAGGCTGCTTCAACTGTCAGAACTTTATGGCCAGCCTTCATCACCATTCAGACAGGACAAAGGCCATGCCACATCGTCCTGTCAATGTTTGTATCAAGGGAAGACATTCCCTTCACTGCCAATTACCACACAACTATCCAACACTGATACAAATGCACAATGTCCAGGTAAGTGAAGGGACGTGGGAAAGACTGCATGGAGAAGCATAGTCTATGCCTTTACATTGTGAGTGAACCCAAAGGCTCCAACCTCCAGACTACTGTCAAAAATCTGACAAGGCCTTCTATGCAGTCTTAAATGCGTCAAAACCAATCCCTTAGATTTCTTCAAGGTGAAGTATCGATTTAATGTGTATTCACTTTGAATAACATTAATGTCTCTGCAAAGGGTTTCAGGGAATGGCTTAACTTGAGCAGTTGTGCTTGGCAGTGCTCTGCTGCAAATAGAGAACCGATGTTGTGCAGAGGATGGGCATTCACAAAATGCCCAGAACTAAGTGTCAAAGGCTGGAGCAAAGGACCCTGCACTTTGCTTGATGTTGTCTGGTGTGGCATGAAACTGACAGGCAGAACAGGAGGATGTCAGTCGGGGTGATTAGTCTAATATCCTCATGTCAAGACCTGCCATAACAAGAGGAGGCTTGAGGGAATCCATAACACCTGATGAATTGATTGGTATAAGCATATAAATGCCATTAAAATAGGGCTTTCCAATGAAGAGGCTTCTTGAAGATTCGATAATGAAACAACGTCTAAAATTAGGGGAAAGATAGTCCAGAATATAACAGTGCAGAAATCAAAGTATTAAGTTCATTCATATCTAGGGAGGATAGCCCCACCTGCATATGTAACTAGAAAATCACCATATATCAAACAATATAGGCATTATACCTCCAGTTTGTAAGCAGTCACTAGAGAGGCAGTCAGGAATATCTATCTGGAAAATTGGACTGCACAGCCGAGTGCTCATGAATATAATTTATACAGTAAATGAGCAACTTATAGTTATTCATTGATGTCAGCTATCAAAAGACCTTCAGCTTTGTTTGAGTAGCGTGTCAGTTGGCCCTTAAGGATACTGTATACAATCTAAGTTCCCCCCTGTGGATGCTTTGAGAACCCTCAGAAACTGTTTTGGGGCACCCGAGCTCCACCTGGTGGAATGCGTATGCAAACACCAATTTGGAAAATATTTTAGTAGTTTTCTCCAAGAGAGCCTTGAACTTAGGATCTCAGGATTTACTTGCTACCTACTGAGCTAACCAGACATGTGTCTGTGAGGACTGCTAATGTTATGGTCAGTGGAACTTAGCATGTCTAGTTTGAAAAACTTTTTCAGTTTTCCCCAAGAGAGGCTTGAACTCACAACCTATGAATCAACAGGCAGGCATGCTACTGACTGAGCTAACCGGGCAAGTGTGTAAGCACTGTTCAGATATATATGTAGGATCTGATGACTACAAGTGGAATATCATCTAATGATGTAGCTTGTCAGGTGGTTCTTGTCCATTTGCTAAAGATTGGCACCATAATTGGTGCTGTTCTTTTGATATATTACACCTATCATAAATAGCCATGTTCTGACAGACTTTGGTGAAGAATCTATGGGTTGATTCCTTTTAATGAAGGGATTATCTTGCAATTGTCAAGCAAGTCCCCAATATCTAACTCAATAGTTTCAACGCTATTGAGATATAATATGTGAATTACCTCTAGGATCCTGAGAAATATCCTAAGTCACCTAACTAAAGTAATTTATTGTTATGATAAACATCTTGATGCCTTGTTTTAGGTTGAAATGATGTCTAGCATATCCGTAAAAAGTCCCACCAGGTGGGGTGATTTTACTCTGGTATGGCACCATAAATCTCTTTCATATTTTTTTTCTGTACTATTTATATATATAGGAAGATATGTAGCGATTCCCAAGTAGTTTCTATGGTTTTCTGAGATAGTATCCAGTGTCCTTAAGCTATCGTTGGAATCCACTGCTATAATGTGATAATAGAGCACTTGTATTGTCTGTGAAATATTCACTGTCAGCATAGATATTTTCCCTCTCAGCAATGTTTTAAAATTGCATAGATTTTGGGTGCTACTGATATCCCTTACTGATTGTGCCCTGCAAGCAGGTTGGGTTTACAAAAATGTGGACCAGCTGTATGCTATAAGCTGCTCCCTCCTCTCATCCTTTCCTTTTTAATTACCCTCTATCTACATTACAGACCCTCACAATAACACTCCCACTTTCCTTTCCGGGTTCCTCCCCTGGTGACACTACCCAAAATTGGAAGTCAGGTGCTTGCAGATTGTTTTTCCGGTTTGCCCCGTGAAGGCTGCTATTGATTTGGCTGGGAATGTCTTCAGGAGAATTTGCAGCAATCTAAAAAGTATAGGATCTGAGAGTACATGGTAGTGCTTGGTGATAGCCCTTGTGGTGCATGGGACCGGGATGGAAGGAGGTCAGGGATCAATATATGATATAAAAGAGAGCTCAAAAGAGTGTGGTATCTTAATGGTGAGAAATTATGAGAGCATTGTGGTCATCTATGAGTCTGGATTCCTCCAATCTTTCATTTGAATGTAAGTAGTGGTAATCTTCAGTCTATAATAATTTTTTGGATTCATTCAAAATTCATAACTTCGACATCTTAATTTCCTATCCCAATATCACTGCCCAAACACACTCATAGTAACAAAATAAAAAAACGAGAAAAAGAAACAAGAGAGTCAACTCTTGGTCTTTATTTGTTTTTGGTAACCAAATCACCGGAACCACCAGAGGCAGGCAATATATGACAGTGTCCTCAGTCATTGCAATAGACATAGGTTTTGGCTCAATTTATTTACTGGCTATACTGTTATCATAATTGTCTAGAGTGTTCCCCACCTTGCCCATACCATTCATGCCAAGTATGACATGTCTGCACGCTCTTGGACAGTATAGATCAAAGAAGTCTTTGACAGGATGTTTTAATGAGCTTCAACCTGGAAATGAAATATGTAAGGTGATGAGAAGTTGCTTGAATGTAGGAAAACTTTCTTACTTCAGCTGGGAACAAGGTGATATATTGATAGGCTCAAACCTCTGACCTATTTGGTTTTGGCTATTTCTGGCCCTTTTCAGGCTTATAGCCCTACAGAATAACCAGTTTTGCACCAATCTTTTAAAAAAATTGGTATATGTGAGATAACATCCCAACAATTCGGGATTTTTCTTTTTTTTGTGTATTGGCCCAATATTTTTCGTTTTTAGGCCCTCCAAAGGCCCAAAAACCCTTAAAAACGTCAAAAACCCTCTAAATGACATGTTTTACATGTCTCCCATGTCTACTAAGACAGTAACAGCCTATCCCTAATATCATTTTCTATTAGGCCTATGGTATAGTCAATTGATTCACAACGATTTCACTAGAAATGTACTGTATTTTTTTCTCCACAGCCATTTGAGTGTATATTGACAGCAACTTTTTCAAATGTCCTTTCATTTTGATACCACTATACAGTAAATAAACAAGATCCAAATAGTATCCCTTGTACCCCAGATTGAGAGGTAACTATTGTGTCTTTTGCCAGAAAAAAGAAATTTTGAAAAAAATCTAATATTCCAGCCTCCAGGACCAAATGTGTATTGTGATACTTATTTTGGTCCCGGAGTCACCCTCTTATTTTAGTCTCGGAGTCACTCACCTTGCTGATAATAGTAAAACCCACACAGAATTGTTAATTTCCTTCATATTTTAGTTATCTTTAGTGCCACTGCTTCCTATCCACCCCCTCTAATGCTCTAAACCAGAAATCTAATGATTCCACTAATTTAACCTACATTAATACAATATTTTATTTTGGTCTCGGAGTCACCCGGGTGACTCCGAGACCGAAATAAGGTGAAATAGCCGCTTTTTAGGCCAGTACTGTGCCAAATAGGTTCAACGAAGGATCCTAATGGTCCATATTTCCTAAAGTATATACCATCAGGATATTGTAGAGTGATTTTGACAATTGATTAAACCATTTTGAGTGAACTAGGGTAAAATGAGAGTATGTTGTTAAAATTTTAATATTTTTGATAAATCTTCAATATTCTTCGAGCTGTATCTCAAAAACTATTTTTCTGAGGCTATCCATTCTTGGTATGCCTTAAGATATATGTTGTCTCAGTTTGTAAACAAAGTTATTAGTTGCTGTTATGTACTTTAAGACATTATGTACATAATCACCTTATTTTGGTCTCGGAGTCACCCGAAAACGGACAATCTAGTTCGTGAGGCAATAAAAAATGAACCGCTAGGGTTAGAGATGTATCAAAAAGTGTTCCAAGGAGCTGGGATATATACCTTTCAATAATATGAACTTGTTTAAATATATTAAGAACTTTCTGATTTGTCCTTCCTCTATCCTAAAACAACATAAGTCAGGAGTTTGAGCCATCAACACACTCATAAAACATAGGTAGTTATATTCCCCCAATATAATTCACCTTCTCAGATATAGACTAAATGCTTCATCATATTCCTGATGCAGCAGACATCTGACCTGCCACAGTAAACAGTATTACTCTAAGGACTATAAGCAGTTCCTCCAGAGAGCAGAGACCAAAGGCAGCTGAATCTGAAAAGACTTATAGATTGGAATTCCTAGTTAGATGCAGGGCAGTAGACAGTGAATTCAGTGAATTGCACTTGAGTAAAGCAAAAGTAGGCCTAAAGATGTAAAACCTTTGCATAACAGCATCGCCGCCTTATGCGTGTCATTTTTCTTGGTTCCTGTGCGGTAGATTCTGTCTCACCACTGTTCATTACCATAACGTTCTTCATTCAACAATCCATTTTACACTGCTCTCTGAGCACAGGTTTCGATGTAGATTGGCCCTTTGCCACTGGGAGATGAATGGAAAGTGTAGGGCCTTTGATTTATTGTTGTTATTAAAATAGCGCAAGATATAATTTGAAAAAGAGCGAAAGGGCTGTTTTGAAATAAGGTTGGTATTGATGAGGATAAATTACTTTTTGTATGAAATTCCTTTATCATTATGCCTATGCTTAGAAAACATACCTGGCCTTTATCATACTTCAACAAAGTAATACTGATTCAATATTCTATCCATACAATGTAGTTCCATCCCCACCCCAACCCCATAAAGTAATGTCTACTGTCCTATCCTATACAAGCCATTGTATTGTTTAAGTCAGTAGTGCTCTCCATATATATATAGACATTTTTATGGAATTGAATACTGCAGACCAGTGCACTCCTATCCCTGAGAGATATTGGATCATGGTATATAATCTGCCCTATATGCAACTGAAGGGAGTGGTCATTTCCTAACAACAGGGGGTGGGTGGGTGGATTTTTCATGTGAGAGGATCGAAAAAAAATTTTCCCCCATAACGGGAGGGTCCAAATTATTTTAGTCCCCCCCTTCAAGGGGTCCAAATTTGTTGGTCCCCCCAAATCTATAGCCCCCCCCTGTTGTTGAGACATGACCACTCCCCAAAGTTAAGTTATGTTCTTATTTTACTGGTAAAGAGATGCAGGATGGCACATAAGGCATGCCAAGGTTTGTTCTGAAGAAACAAGATTAAAAGAAATGTGTGCAGCGATTGGGAATGCACAAATTCTACTTATGTAAAAACATAGAAACAAGGACACACTAGCAGCCTGCCGCCATATACTCTACCCTCTGTGTTTACCAAATAATTTAATAGCTAAGGCAGTCAGGTCAATAGAAAGGAGCATTTTATAACTTGTGCAAGATTGACCGCTCTTGGTTTGATCGGGATGAGGAAAGGGGTTTAGGATTAGAGCTGGGAAAAAGAAACCAAACATTTGGTTTATAGGTTTCCCTACAGATTATTCTATGCACATTGACGTGTCTCAATGAACTTATTGGGTTTTAAAGGTTTTTTTCATTGTGGTAATACATGCAAAGGAAGGAAGAGCCATAACTGTTGATTAAAAATCCTATTTGTAATGAAATATGATGATGAATAAGAGGTTTCACCATTTCATTATAACACCTCAGAGAAATGTTTTTAAATGTTATATCTATGAAGGGTCCACATTTGCATTTAACATGGCCATATCCTACTAAAGCCCATGAACAAAAGATCCATTTGACTTGTTATGATGCCACAGATGGGGTGAGAAGGATTCAACGGCAGGGAGTATAACCAGCACAATTATGGTAGTTGGTTGCAGCCTGCAATCAAATGTGGATCAGCAATTTTAAAAGGTTCTATGGAGGTAAAATTGATGCACCATGAGATGACATTTGGCAATTTCCATTCGGCATCTTTTTGGTCCTTGCAGCGAGAGCTAAAGATTAATCTTGGTGTGAATTAGATTCAGAATCACTGTGTAATTATGCAATGTGGAAATTGAACATCTGCTGATGGCTGTTATCAAGATTAGAAGAGGATATTATGGCTGGAATAGCTTTAAGGTGAATTGTTGGATATTGAGTTTAATGTTTATTATAGCAACATGTAAATAGAAATTATGTTATACAATGATTGATCTTTTTAATAATCTGATTGCAATTTCCATAGGATTGATAAACATGTCATTGGCAGTAGTTATAAATTACTGGAGTTGACTGTTAATAGGGTCCCTGAGCCAAAAAATCAGTACCGGAGTGACAAAAGCACTAAATGTCTTATAGGTATACATTTTGTCATAAAGATCAATGTTAGCCTAGGTTGCATCTTCAAAACAAATCGGCAACTATGGAAACAGCCTAAATCCAAGATGGCCAATGTAAAGTGTAAACCAAAAAGTTCCTGCACATTTTGCTAAGAGTATGAATCACACTTTGCTCTAATGATGAGTTTGTACCCAGGCTAAATTGTCCTACCTGCAATGTCTGTCAAATGATTTACTGGTGAAAGGGAGTGGTTTAACCGTCTAGGTATATGAAGCCAGTGTTTTAATGTATGCGGTACAAAATGACCCACTCAGCTCTTTAAGGGCCTGCTCATGTGCTGCATGCCAAAGGTCAGTGCTTAGCATCCGAAGACCAGACCCGACCTACAGTCAGCATTTAAAAGGTAACTCAACCTTAAAGGCATTAAGTAACCAAACTACTCCATACCACTGCTGTACAACAGACACGCATTCTAATGCCCTGTTGGAATTATAACCCCCTTTTTAAATTGTTAACTACTGCTTTGAGCAGTAACTAGTACTTAGTATAATGTGGTGAGAGCTGTAAGTGCTCTTTACCATGGTAATCCTGTGTGTACACCACTCCCTGTGAACACAATGAATATGCAGATTGGGGGCATCTTTAGTTAAAGGAGCTCATAATATCTAACAGTGCTGTTTATTGTTGAGATGAACCTGATGTGTCACCCGATAATGTAACATGTTATATACAATCATACAAGATATCAATTTGTTAAAGTGGGTATATCCAAATTTTCCTTCAAATTCTAGTATTGCTTGTATGTATTCCAAGTACTCCTAAAGTATAGTATTTAGAGAATAGAGGTCAATTAAATGTTGTCATTTGGTGTTAATAGGTCACGATGGGATCAAATACCCCTCAAACATGGTATTCTTTTAGTGTATTTTCAATGGAGGGGAAAAACAGTATGCACGCTTTTATTCCAAAGTGATCATATTTTGGGCAATAGAATCTAATTAGATCAAAGCCAGAGGGAATTAGGGGCAGTGGAATAGATAGGAAGTGAAATATATTATTTGGGAACATTCTGACTCTTTTTTAAGGAAATCTATTTGTTCGTCCCGTACATTGTATGTACTAAGTTTAATGATATATTGCCTACCCATGTAGACATACTACTTACTGCTGTGCTGGTTCAAGTCATGCTACTACTACTTTCCCACTCCCCAGTCTACTGCCATATTATGAAGTTGTAACCCTTGCTCAGTGTTTGCTGCAGTGGACTAAAACCTGTCTGAGGGTCTCAGGACACAATTTGCTGCAGCCGAGAGAACTGTTACTGCAGTAACACCTTACACCCACTACTACTCACCAACCATCAGGTCCTTTGTCAGGCCACAATCTCCTTAACGGATACAAACAGTGCTAGACTGGCAGTTTCCTTCATATTTGATAGAGTCTCCCATGACAAATTATAGTATGGGTCTACCAGGACTCAGACCACTGTGACGCTATTCTGACAATATCACTAATGGATCTATTATTGGGGAGGGCAGATAAGCTTTTAGCAGCCACTGACTATACATGTCACCAGCCTGTACTGGTGATCAGTAAGTGAAGTCTAGCGTTTTCACCTTATCTCAGCTAAAATATCTCTTTGCAATGTCATTGAAATGAAATCGAATTTATGTCTTGTTAAAAGTAAAGAGCACTTTTATTTCTTTCGAAGAGCTTCCTAATATGTAGAATAGTACCATTTGCAGTTCATTTAAAATGTGAGAACATTCAGTGAAGGTTGCTTATGGTCTGTCATCTTTGACACAAAGTGATAAAATAAATTATAAGACTGCCAATCTAGAAAGAGACTCCGATTCTGAGCAAACATACAAGCCAACATCATAGGCTTCCGACCCCCCCCCCCCCCCCACTTTTCCTGAAGATTCCAGACCAAACCAATATCACTTCCCTTTACAGTCCCATTTTATGTTGGTGTGTAACTTTCTGTAATATTGGCAAATACAAGTGAAAGCTACACAACCCACCATCTAAAGTAAATGATAGAGGCGTTTTTAGATCAGAAAAGTGTGTCTCAGGTAACATGGAAATGAAATTTAGGGTCTTTAGGTAAAAATATGGAAGTTGCATAAAAAGACATAGGGTCAGCCCTCTTTTGATAGGGTCGGTTGGATGCCCTGAAACCAACCTCTTTATTTGGCCACACTAATATGTTTCTACTTACCTCTTCAATATTTCCTCCTATGAGACTTGATAAAGTCAGACTCACCTGTAAACAAAGACAAGAACAGTTAGACAGGATGCTTATTATAATTATCCTCTCTACATGATATTGACATTGATGTTTATAAATTAGTCAAGAATAGGAAAAAATACAAGCATTGAGAGCAACAGAAATCGCTATATAACAATGAAACAATCCTTCAAATAGTGACTACATTCTGTCCTATACTACAATAATTAAAATCAAGCTGTTCATTAACCACATAATGAGATATCAAGCTCACTATTGATCTGTTTGATAATGTCAAATTACAAGATGAATACAACAAAAAATGTAATACCTACTTAATCATAAAATGTCTGCCAGTAAGAATCTTACGAATGTTCAGCTGGTTTGTGTGAAGATTTACCTTATGTTTCAGCATTGGACCTAATATTTCTACTAGATAGATCTACTAAAGATGTATTTTGTTGTACTATGAGAGCCTCCTCATGAAATTCATTTGAAATAGCATTAAAACATGTTAGGTAGAACTAGGCATTTACCTCCATGTCAAATTGGTATATAACCCCAACCTCCATTATACCTAGTTGCACTTATGACCCTAAGTCTCTAAAGGAGGCAGCATTTTGCTGATAACACATGGGAGGAGGGTGTCACATAAGGAGTGCTCCCAAAATGAGAACATTTTAATTGATGGCTCCCTGTCTCATAAAGCAGGATCTGGTGTCAGGCTGCAGTGTGGTAACCTAGAAGTGGATGCAGTAGATTACTACGAGGCATTTACAACAATCCTCTGGAAGAATCCTTGATATCTTTTTCTACTTTGACATAAAGTGAGACCTAGATAATCGGACCACCTCCGTTTCAAGAAAATAATGGCTGGATCTTAAATCTGCCAGATTATTGAAGCTTGTTTATGTGCTTATGTATAGAACTGTCCCTTGATAATCGAGGGTGCCCGATTGTAAAAGGCCAGATTATTGAGGTCTCACTCTATAGACCTTAGCAGCAAGAAAGGAACTGCTAAACTCTGACCTTTTAGATATCATGTCCTGATCAACTACCTCAATAGTCCCTTAATTTCTTTCCCCACAAGTTTAATATCGTTAGTCAACTTAAATGTTTCAATCTGTTATCCAACCCAACTTTGACCTAGAGTTCTTTCTGGTACTTATATTTTCATGTAATTTTCTTTCAAATTATTATATCTCTTTTCTTTCATTTGTTTTTCTATTAGTCTCTTTTGCCATGTCTAATAACCATCAGTTAGATGTTACAGACCCGAATATAACCTTGCTAAGACCTTTATACTGAGGTTCTTTTCCCCCTCTCTCATCTCCCTGACCCTTCTCACAAACTGCAATTTACTAAGTCCATCAGTAACCAGCACTATTACCACCAGCTGATGTCTTCCCACTGCCTCCAATCAGTTTAAAATCAAGCTTTTTCTTTTCTTTTTCTTATTACCCTTGCCAACTCAGCTTAAGCGAAAAAAGTAATAAATATAACATGAAGTGGATTGTTTATTTTGGAACAAAACTATTTAGAAAAATATCTAAATGTTTATTTGATAGAGATATTGTTATTTGAGGACAATCTTTTATGCTACTCACAGCACCCGATGGTGGCACCAGTGTGACACTTATTTACAGCAACTCACGGAAATTGATATGCACAATAGGCACAATATGCCTTAGAGTAGATTCACCTAGATTCAGACACATTCCCTGAGATAGACGCTTAAATTTGTGTTAATTTAACTATTCTAACCTCTTTATTTGTTAATAGTTGCAAAGATTAGGTTTTATTCTTTTCCATTATAGAACCACTAGAAGCGTTATTGTACAGGAATAGTTAGAAATGCCAGTGTACCTCTCATGGCATGGTGAATCTACCCTACACTTTTACCCATATTCCTACACTGCTTTCCCCCTCTGCACTAACATAATCTCATGCAGTAAGTCTTTTAGACAAAAGATGTACCTCCTAGGTAAAATAGTTATCTGTTATAGTGTTTCCCTGACTATACTCTTGCTGCCCCATCGTCACCTTTCCCATACTATTTTTAGTCCACTGATTGCTGCGCTCATTCCCCTAGCATTGTCCCTACTCAAGGGTCAGGTGCTTCTACATTAGTCTCTGCCTGCTGAATACGGGAAAGTATCTATCTTTGTCAGAGGCTGCCTGTGGGTGCAAATACATGTGTCATAAGCTGTCTGCCAGTCCTTTCCACTGGGACCTTTTTTATATGTGATATGTGTTATTTCTGTTGGCATAGCAAGGAATGATTATACAAAAGGACACACATATGCCTAAGTCATCTTAATTATTACTAGTTAGAGCTATTTATTGGAGGGGAGTTACAACTACAGCTCCTTAAGGGCTGTACTAATCACTTCTAAAATGCCAAATAAATGTTTTTGGTGATAAGTTGGATAGCTGCAATGTAATGACAAAGAGTACACTGTATATAAGCTACTGTAGGAGTCGGATTCCCTGTACCCTGGTGGAGAGCCCGAAGGGGTGAAACACCTGGGTAATCCTGCCCCTCTGTACCATACCGATCCAGTAACGTAGGGAGCGGAGAACAGTCAGACACGGGTTGGTAGTGTAACGGTTAGCACGCTTGTCACCGGTGCGAGAGGTCTGTGGTTCGATTCCCGGCCGATCCAATGACTAAGTTTTCCGCGACCTCTACACTGGTGGATCTGCCGCGATGAATCGGGTAGTACGTTGACTGCGAACGGTAGGAGCATTCCAGCTTGCTGGGGATTGGCCACCTGCTGGCGGTTGGTAGTTGGAGGAGCAGGTTGGGAAGTGTTGGTCCCTAGTACGGGCAGTTGGAGTTCAGCATGGAGTTAAGTCAACAAATTGGCTGAATCGGTATGGTGTAGAAAGCTTCCATCACTGGGAAGTCAGGGTATCTCAACAACTGCTTGATAAAGCCCCATTGGGACCTTCGGTCTCCAGTGGGTGAGAATGCCTGGTGCTAGGTGCCTCTATACTCCGGGGGCTGGGACTCTCTGTAACTGCTTGATAAAGCCCCTTCTAGGAGGGAGAGAAAGCCCAGGGTTGGTAACCCCCCGTAAAATCCGAATCTAGAGGACATGATGGAAGTTGATGGGGGTAGTGTAGGAGTCGGATTCCCTGTACCCTGGTGGAGAGCCCGAAGGGGTGAAACACCTGGGTAATCCTCCCCCTCTGTACCATACCGATCCAGTAACGTAGGGAGCGGAGAACAGTCAGACACGGGTTGGTAGTGTAACGGTTAGCACGCTTGTCACCGGTGCGAGAGGTCTGTGGTTCGATTCCCGGCCGATCCAATGACTAAGTTTTCCGCGACCTCTACACTACTAAGGTATTATTATTATTACAATTACTGTCATAGAGCAAAATCTAAATTGGTTTCTCATCAGCATGTATTGTTTTTATATTGATTCTCTTAACTTGATCATAGGCGAATATGATGAACAAGGATTTGTATGACATCCTTTTTGCAAATAAGTTGCATAAATACTTCCAACTGTTGCACTTACATATTTAGTTAGAAGCATTTACTTCGGTACTAGGAGCTGGAGCCCTCTGGAAAAAGGGCCCACTGATGATTGGCCCCCCGGAAAATTGGCCCCCAGAATGTAGGCCCTTCAGACAGTTGGCCCTGTGATGATGGGCCCCCTGAATATAGGCCCCCTGAATATAGGCCATAACCTCCAGTCAACCTAACCTCCAGTCAACCTAACATCCAATCATCTAACCTCAAATCACCTAACATCCGATCATCTAACCTCCAATCACCTAACATCCGATCATCTAACCTCCAATCACCTAACATCCGATCATCTAACCTCCAATCACCTAACCTCCAATCGCCTAACATCTGATCATCTAACCTCCAATCACCTAACCTCCGATCACCTAACATTCAATAACCTAACCTCCAACGACTTCACACAGATATCATAATTGAACATAAAGCTTCCCCATCAGCCAAGAAAAATTTCCCTATGTTTTTAATGAAACATTTTAGACTAAATGTTTTAATCCTCAGAAGTTATAAAACGTTTTCATAAGGTTTGATAAAAAATTGAGGATGTGAATAAAAGGAATTTTATGCTTCATACATTTTTGTAATTATAGTACTAGATACTACACTTTCCTTAGGAATATTTTGGTTTTACCTATTTAAAAATGTTATATTGATATTATATAAAGCCCAGTCTAGCCCTTCATTGAAACTGTTTCGGGTTATAATAATTATAGTTGAAGAAAAACGTTAGAAAAAACATTAAATTGATGATATATTGTGTATTCGAAATAAAAAGACAAAGATGTGTATTTCACATGTTGACTGGAGGTTAGATTGACTGGAGGTTAGGTTGATTGGACGTTAGGTTGACTGGACGTTAGGTTGATTGGACGTTTGATGATTGGAGGTTAGGTGGCCTAGAGGTTAGGTTGACTGGAGGTTAGGTCGACTGGAGGTTAGGTTGACTGGAGGTTAGGTTGACTGGAGGTTAGATTAATTGGAGGTTAGATGATCGGATGTTAGGTGATTGGCGGTTAGATGATCGGATTTTAGGTGATTGGAGGTTAGGTGATAGGATGTTAGGTGATTGGAGGTTAGGAACATGGCCTGTTGTCCTGGGTGCTTTTATTCAGCAGGGCTTATCATCTAGGGGCTGAAAATCTGGGGGGCAGATCCTCTGGTGGCAAAACATCAGGGGGCTTATCATCTGAGGGCCTATCCTCCACAGGGCTCCAGTTCCGGACACCAGCAACCACAGAGTGTGATAGGGTCTGGTAGAGGGGGGGGGAGGTAGGACTGCAGGGAAAGGCAGGATTTATGGCTCAAACCACCTCCCTATTCATGGTGCCTGGGGGCGGGAGCCTCAAGCCAGCAGAATACTGTCCAGAGGATGCTTCTTACCCCACTCACAGCCATTTCCACAATGTACCTCAACGGTTACTCTTAGGCCAAAAAAAAGAAGGTACATTTTAGGTAACAAGGAAATTATATATACGGTTGGTAAATCGGAACCTATTTTTTCTTTTTTTAAATGATAGTACCAGCCAACCTCGCTGAAGACCCTAAAATTGACCAATAAAAGGGTAAGAATATGGAAATTTCCTCAAAATTGTAAAAAAAAAGTATGGTCGGACCCAATTGAAAACAAAGCGTTTTTTTGTTCAGCCTTACCCTCCCTACATGTCACAATCTACCACCCCAGGGGGCTGTTTTTCCCCATTGGTTTTGGGGTCCGTATGTGTCATACGGGGGTCCCGGCATCCCATACCGGCAAAAAGTGTTTTTCCTCATCGGATACGGACATTTTTTACCAAAAAGCAGAATCCCGTATCCTATACGGGATTGGAATCCCGTATACGCATATGGGAAAATAGCGTTCTTCCTCATCGGATACGGGATTATTTTTCCACATCCTGTCCGTATAAGTCTCCTCAATTCCTGAGCCATCAGAGCAGCATAAATTCAAAAAAAGTGCCCACATGCAGCATACGGACATTTTAACACCCACATACGGACATTTTAACTCCTACATAGGTAACAAAGTACCCCAGATCCACATTGAATGTAGCGACCTTGACCTTGGCAATGGGAATGGAGAAGGGAGGTTGGGGAATGGAGAAGGGAGGTCGGGGAATGGAGAAGGGAGGTCGGGGAATGGAGAAGGGAGGTAGGGGAAGAGATATGAAAGGTCGGGAAAGACACTGGATTTGGAGTGTTTTCTTCACCTCTGGCCCCAGCCAGCTCTGTACTCTGACAGCTATTGTCTACCACTGTGTATACACGAGGAGTCTATAGGCAGATTTTCAGCTCTGTAGGGCCATTATTTACCAAGTTATGGAAGAAAAGACTCTTTTTCAAGTAATTTCTCCGAAAATCCTTTTTTTTTTTTTTTTTTTGTTTTTTATCATGAAGGTTGAAGTTGGACTTAACTTATTTACTCGTTAAAATAATTCTAGGGCCATTTTATTACATATATATAGCACTTTAAAAAGGGGGAGTTTACAGACATGGTAAGCAACACAAGAGAGGTTTCTCCCATGTGTGGATCCATGTTTTACTGACCAAACAGGCCATCGTACCGTTACACCCATATGTGCAGCATTAGTATAGCCACTGACTGCAAATTCCGGGCTGTGTTGGTGCTGCCACCTAGAGGCTAAGTCAAGCTGGCCTCAACTCCTCTCATATGTATATGAGGGAATGGAGATCGCAAGCCAAATGGGGGAGGTCATGTGGACCTAAACCATTCTTCTGTAAGCTAGTACAGTCACCCACCTCCCTTCCCCCTTTTAAAGTGCACATATATATATGTAAAAAAATGGCTCTAGGATTGTGTTAATGAATAGATAAGTAAAGTCCAACTTCTACCTTTATAATAAAAGAAATAAAAAAAATAGAAATTGAGTTTAAAAGAAGTTATACAAAAGAATCTCTTTTCTTCTGTAACTCGGTAAATAATGGCCCTATGGAGCTGAAACTCTGCGTATAGACTCCTTGTGTATAAACGCTGGTAGACAATAGCTATCAGAGTACAGAGCTGGCTGGGGCCAGAGGTGAAGAAAACACTCCAAATCCAGTGCCTTTCCCGACCTTTCATATCTCTTCCTCGACCTCCCTTCTCCATTCCCCGACCTCCCTTCTCCATTCCCCGACCTCCCTTCTCCATTCCCCAACCTCCCTTCTCCATTCCCCGACCTCCCTTCTCCATTCCCCGACCTCCCTTCTCCATTCCCCGACCTCCCCTCTCCATTCCCTAGCATCCGAAACAGAATGCGGACCCTTTCCAGCCTACCCCCGTATGAGTCTCTATATTATGACGTCACAGAGGGAATTCCCTAGGGGTTTCCTGGAATGTAGACAGAAAGCTAGGACTGGGTTGGGGTCAATGAGAGGTGTGACTCTGCGGCTTCAGGCCGGGCCCAATGGGGCGGCGCCCGTGACGGCGTGTAAGCCCTCGACTGGTGGCGCCCCCATGCAGCTGGGATGTGCAACAGGTCGCCCAGCACTCAAAATGCACATACAGACCGTTTTTCACAACCTACTTAAAAATGTTAATCTTGTGAATTAAGGAATAATTCCTGCACTGACAGATAGATAAATACTTGCAGTTTCTCATCAGCTAGATTATTTTACCGAGGAAGATTGTCTGCATGCATGAAAAATCGAGATATAACAGATACTTTTTTAGCTGGTGCTCTGAGGTCTTCTCTCGTCTGTAGGCCTACAAGGGCTCAGTGGCCATTTGTCCACGGTTTATAGGGGGGGGAGGCATGTGATTTTAAGAAAAGCATGTCACCCGCCCCAAACACCGCCCCCCCCCACCAATAAAAAAATAAAATAAAATAAAATAAAATCTCTGAGTCTGAGATGGAAGATGTAGGCCTATACTACCCTGCCTATAAGACAACCTTCTTTTTACCGTTTCCCCCCCACGTTAGCCGGATTAGCCTATATTGAAAGCAATGTTTAAAGGTATCATTAAGAGCCGATTTTTTCTCTCAAAAATTACTAATTTAAGGAGTTATCAGCCCATTAAGGGTCGTATAGCGGGTCATATAGTGCTTTAATGCCCTTTCAATGCTTTGTCTCCTTGATTCATAAATCCAGCCCTAACTCAAGTTATATGTATCATGACAATCCCTCTGACAGGGTTGGTACACTCCCCAAACAGTCATCATATATGCATGAGTGCAACTCACTTTCAAAACCTTAAACTTTAACTTAAACCCCTCCTGAGGGGGGGGGGGCGTAAAAAATTCTCACCCCTCTTGAGGGGTGGGGGCAAAAAATTTAAGCCGTTTTTTAGCAAAAAAGCCCGCATTACTATAGTTCAAAGTGGGGAGGGGCGAAAGTTTTTCGCCGCCTTCGGTGAGGTGGGGTGCGAAACGTTCCACGTGCTCTCAAGGGGGGGGGCGTAAAAAAAATAACTGTAATGAATAAATGAACACTCTCCTGGTTTTAAAGGCAGAGATATTTGTATTTTCCCAGAAAGCAGTGAAGATCCGAGTCCCATTCAGAGCCAGACTCCCCAGAGCATTAGCCTACAAACACCTGATTACAAACTTATTAGGCCTACAAATTGTCAAATCAGAAATTAAGAACAAAATTCCTTCTTATATTTGCACATAAAATTCGCGCTGGGACATCATTTTTTGAAGATTTTGAAAAACAGTTGAAATAGTCCTATCTTGTCATTTCTAAAGAACGTAGCTAGGCCTAGGCCTACTATTTATTGGAGTTCTTTTTTTTCTAAAGTTCTAGATGGTGCAATCTAGTGCATTTTTGCACGAAATATAGATTCAAGGTTTTTTTGTTGACAAAATCTGTACCGGTATGTGGTGTAACTCGCTCTCCTCTTGAAAAGCTAGGGCCTGTAGGGGGGAGGGAGGCCTGTAACCATATCTCTCCCCCTTCGGAAAATTTGGAAAATCTTAATGTCATGGGCCGAGACATTTTTTTGTCAGCAAAGTCCAGCAAGGAGGGAGGGGGTAGGTGGTCATAGGCCTAATGAAAAACAGGCCCCCTAACAGTTTCAGCCTTAAAATGTACCCCTTTTCCTCCAAAATTACCTAAAAAATCTCCCCTTTTCAAGGACCCTCGCGGGCCCTTGTCCAGGGTCCAAAAACATACCCTTTCCCTTGGAGTCGAGTTCACACTTAGTCACTAATACTAAGGGAGTGCCCCCCCCCCCCCCGGGGGGAGGGGGGGTGAGAATAATTTTGGCTCATTGGTGGACGTGGGGGGGGGATTAAAACGGCCGTTTTGGGAAAATCCACCGACCCCCTCCCCTACCTACTTCAGTTTATTTTGGCGACTTTTGGGAATGATTTTATAACCTTGGTTCTAGAATCTAATCGGAATATTTGACAAATTATTTCAGTTTTGGAAAGCTCAGGGAGGCGTGAGAAAGATGGGCTTCAGCGTGAGAGCGTCACATCACACCCAAATGCGTGGAACTGACGCCGTATGCATGAGACTTGAGAAGTCTGAGTCTTTATTCTCAGAAAATGGAAATATTGACGCTGTCTTTCTCGGATCAGAATATTATAGGCTAGCCTATAGCCTACACCCAAATGGCAGATTGGCTGTGCATAAGCAAATGGGAAGTCACTATATTATCGCCCACCCTCCGATTGAAGCATATTTTTCTCATCAAATTGAAAAGTCTCAGCCACATGGAACTAGAATACATCAGATTGTATTCTTATCATACTGCGCTGATAAGTAATAATGGTTATAATACTCTAAAATCCCAACATTTGAGGTGTTATTGAGCAGTGTCTGAAAACTGCTTGCGGTGCGTGTGTGGTTTGTGTTTGGACGCACAAAACCTTCTAGCAGTTTGGATTGAATTCTTTAAGTCCATGTTGCCAGAATTGTTCCCAATAAGGCTAAAGAGCATCCTATATCTTAATGTGTGGCCTGTTAAGTTTTAAGGCTGAAGTCTCCGTATTTACTAAGAAAACAGTGAATTTGTAAAGTGACATGAACCAGTTGCTGCATGAATCATGAATGACAACTCGGCGCCTTCTCCCCCAGCCTCCCCTCCTAGCTTTCTGATGTAGACTGGTTTTTGTACATTTTTACAATTAGGACAGGTGAGTCCCGCATTGGTAACCCATATGCAGCAGAATTTATGCCAATCCCGTATGCACATACGGTTGTGATACGGAGGGGGGAAAAACACTGTTTTTGGGCCTCCCAATACGGGTCCCTTATACGGTCCGTATTTTGTGTCCATATTGGTTCCGTATTGGACCAATGGGGAAAAACACCCTCCAGGCTGGGCAGGCGTCAATGTTCATTATCTAAGGCTATAATATAGTGCATGCAAGTGACATCTATGTTCTTACAGTTTATGATATTATGTCTCTTAGTGTTTCAGGTATCAAAGGGGGACAGGTGAAGGGAGCTTACACCGTAATAGGCAAAGGCTGGGATAGATGGGCATTCAGCTCAGTTACTGACTGAGGATGGCAGTCAAGGCTTGAAGTGTAAAATTCACCTGTCTCGACCAATGTTCCAAGAAAGGGTGAATTTAACGAAATCCTCATAACATTGTCTGTAGTGGCTATGTTTGCTAACATCTCATATCAGAGTATTCCCAGGACAATTAACTTTCTAAGAGTTAATTGTCCTGTTATGTGACCGTCCTCAGGAAAACCAGCGTTTTCAGGGGGTGCAAGAGGCTGGTTTACCATAGGCAGTCCTCATATGCAGGATTGTAAGGTTATATTTATGTATTCGTTGGTCAGGCTTCAGAAATGTTCAAACTACTTTTCAGAAAAGTCACCCACTCTTGCTGCATATGTCTTAAGTGTTCCCTTTATAACTAATGGTAAAGGAAACAGTAGCTGTCCTGACTGTCTCTGGCTTTCCCTGTCTACTTCTCTCTCACCTTCACTTTCACCCAGCTTTGTGATGCCATGAACCTCACGATTCAGAGCACTGAGGTAAGATCTACTACTTGTATCCCCAAACAAAGCTCTTTATTTAAATATTTCACTCCCTCTAGAGGCCCATCACCGATCGACGACATTCAAACTAATCTGACCGAAACTTCGACAGAGGTGCCACGCCCCCTAGCAACAACACCGGGAGTTGAAACCCCACCTAAACTAACACCCATAGCCGGCTCACAGGCTATTTTTGGCCAGCCACCACCTCTAGACCCTTTGGTAAACATGGCCCCCCTCCCACAACGACAATCCCATCAATATCATACCCGATCGATGGGACCGGTCAAATCACACGAGTTTTTGATCAGTTCTGACGCAGATCAAGAAAACTTTGTGTACGCCGAAGCCGAACCTGACAGAAACGACTGGTTTTCGGAGGAACTCGAATACCCACCCCTACCAAAACGTCTCATAAGCAACATAAGATCTAACCTTAGCATCAGTGAGACGATTAGGCTTGAAATTCCTCCAAATTTAGCCATTTTGAGTGATAATCCGACCGACGTTGACCAAGCGTCTTCCTCGTCTCGCGAACTCTCGCGCCCTCTCGCGGGTGAACGAGAAAACGCGAGAAATGCAACTATGACGTCACGGAATCCCCTCTCGCGAGTGCGGGAAACCCCAACCACGACCCTTTCGGTTAATACACATTCTGAATTTGTCCGAAATATAACAAATAAAGACGATTCTGCTGCTCTAACCCCCCAAAATCAATCTATACATGATCCCCCTCGCGATTTCGGCCATTTTAATATCGTTTTAAAGACAGATAAGGCCAAAAACAGCGAATTCTCGTCCCCTTCTCCTCGCTTGATTCAAAATATTAGTCAAGTCTCGCGCCCTCTCGCGGGCGCGCGAGAAACCACGAGACCTTCGCTAATGACGTCACGGGATTCCCCCATTCGGGGTGGGGAAACCCCTCTAGGTAACGAGACACGACCAAACACTCGCAATTTTGCGGAAATACACAACAATGCGGACATTCCGGCGACACTAAGGCCCCAAAACAGCTCCCCAGTGTCTCCTTGCACCCCTACAGCGATACATACGATCGATCTAACGGACGACAGGCCCAACAACAGTGAAACCACTACTGTCACTAGGGCCACGCCCACCCTCATTTCCTCCTACCTGGTCCCCAAATCGACTGTGACTGCCCCTTTGGTGACCACCCAGCCTATTACTATAAAGGAAACCCCCTCTATTGTCATCTCTCATTTCCACTCGCCATCCAGACCCAACAGAGCCCCTTTGAAAATTTCTTTCAATATGGATGATAATTTTGATCTAACTGCACCTCGCACTGTTCTATTCCAGGGCAACACTTCTAGGGCAGGTAGCTTCACCCCGATGGAAGTAGACAACAGCATCAACCCCAGTGGCACTAACCCCATTGACACTACCTTCGTCCCAACACCTACTACTAGTCGAATGATGGGACCAAGCGCATCTACAGCTGGACTAGGTTTCACACCCAGCCGGAGCACCGTCCCTTCAACTAGTGGGGCCATGGCCATGGCCGCTGTCGCCCCCCCCGCTCCCCTCCTTAATCCCACAGGCATAGCCCTGGGCTTCTCTCAGATGACCCCTGAAGCCCAAGTGTCCTACTTACAAGACACCATCCGCAAAATGCTTGAGTCACGAGCACCAACCACAGTCTCATCAACCCCCCTCGCGACACCGATGCCAACCCCTATAAGTCCTAGCCTAGTAGCAGCCCCGCACCTGACCCCACTCAACATGGAAAACACGGGAAGCAAACAGGCTTACTACGCGAGGCTACTTCCTGAGGCTGCAGACACCTGGCGGCTCTACCGCAATTGCTACCAGAAGTGCGCGCATTCACGCCTGCGAGCTGACTTCTTCCGCTATCTAGCCAACCTAAACCGGTTCCCGAGCTGGACTACCGGAGTACTACCTCCGGGAGGCCTGATCACCACCACCGAGGCAGCACTAGCATTAGTCAGCATGCGCCGCACCCAAGCCATCTCCACTTTAAATACGATGGCAGCCATCCTGGATAATAAAGCGGATGGTATGCGCGTAAACATGGAGGCGTACTACAGCGCCATGCAGGCGCACTATGAGCGCCAGACAGCGAAGGCCGGCACTCCTGAATACTATGAGTTCCTGCCTGCCACCACTCTCGCTACACAACTAGTTGAACGTGAGACCGCGGAACTCAACAAAAAGCTAAACGATGAGGCCTCCGACCTAAAAGACAAACCACAAGATGCCCTGTGGTCCGGCATCCCTGCCGAACTACGCCCGGGTTACAACCCGCACACGATCAGCGGCGCCAACCAAGCAATGGCCACACGAGACCCCCAATCTCTCGCACAAGTGAGCCCACTTGTACCGCCCGTGATGCAAGGATCAATCCCGCAATCAGCCTTCACGCTAGAAGATATCCTAGCGGCTGAAAATAGAGCCCGTCTAGAGGCACAGGCCCCGCGGAACCAGCAGCAGGTTTTTTCGACTGTGTGGAACCGCGGAAACGGCCAGAGATCCCCCCGCCCTCGAAACAACCGAGGGGGCGGAGCGGGGAACTCCAACCAATCGAGACGACCAGCGACAAACCAGCAAAGATCCCAACCAGGGCGTCGCAGCAATCAGGGGAACCCCGAAGTCAATCAGGGACGCCCTCGCCGCCCAAGAGTGGACCTGGTGGACCTCCTCCGCCAGGCAGGACACATTTGAATGCGTCACAAGAACACTCACCGTCACTTGTTACGGATGAACAAATTCCATCGTTATACAATCCAATATTCGATAATCCCTTTGAAGATGACACTTTTCTAGAATCCTTCGAGACATATTGCATGGAATTTTTACCACTCCTGTATGACCACCAAAATTTAAATGGTAATGCCACAATTAATTCTGCTAATAAAAAATCACTAAATTGTTATTCCGGTGTTGTCAATCTTTCAGATCATCAACTGTCCGAAGGGGAATTCACTCTCCTACAAAAGGGTCTCACATTTGTAAGCACCCCCGCAGCCCCAGACCCCGGTATAATAATGGAAGACATTAACAAATTCCACCGTAGTGTCAAGAGACAAATAGCCCTAAGCAAGTTCGATGAAAAAGCCACACCTCCTGTGGACCTTACTCAAATTCAAGTCCCCTTTAAGAACCAGAAATTCAAATGTCCCTCCAAATGGAATCCACCAGCCCCAGGTATAGTAGAACATATGGCCCTACTAAATCAACGAGACATTGAAAATAACTATCCTAAAGTCAAACCCAGATCCAATCTTACTTGGTCCGAGAAACAAGCTAAAATCTCACTATCTAAAAACGAGAAAATAGTTATAAAAAAGGCAGATAAGGGATCCGCAGTAGTACTTCAGAATAGATCGGACTACATCAAAGAAGGCCTTCGCCAACTAAACGACAGAGACTTCTATAGGCTCCAAGAAGACAATCTTACTGACATCCACAACAACACTATCACCAAAGAAGTCACGAGAATGTACTACCAAGGTGAGATACACTTACAAACCGCCGAATATTTGGTCGCAGAAAAACCTAGGACACCTAACCTGTACCTACTCCCGAAAATCCATAAAAATGTTCTCCCCCCACCAGGTAGACCTATCGTCTCAGCTAATGAGTGCCCAACCGAGAAAATATCGCAATTTGTAGATTTTTTCTTACAACCAATAATACCTAAATTACCATCTTTCTTAAAAGATTCCGGAGACTTCATAAATACCCTAATAAATCTAGACATCCCAAACGACGCCATCCTAGCGACGATGGACGTGACAAGTCTCTACACGAACATCCCGACTCCTGAGGGCATCAGCGCGGTCGGGAAAGCATTAGCTTCCGAGAGACACCCTAATCTAAACCCCACCAATAGTTCTCTTTGTAAACTACTTGAGTTAGTCCTAACATGCAACAACTTTCAGTTTGATGATAAAGACTTCCTCCAAGTAAGCGGCACTGCAATGGGTACTAAACTGGCACCAGCTTATGCCAATATCTTCATGGGAGACTTCGAAAACAGGTTTGTATATCCTTACCATACCCAACCTTTAGTTTGGAAACGATATATCGATGATGTGTTCATCATCTGGACACATGGCAAACCTGCCCTAGACGTCTTCCTAAACCATCTGAACACATGTCACAAAACAATAAAGTTCACAATGGAAGAATCAGCCACTACGGTCAACTTCCTCGACATCACGGTCATCAAAAACACGGAAAACAAACTCGAAACCACACTCTACTGCAAACCCACAGACAGTCACAACTACCTCCTCTACTCCTCAGAGCACCCCCGACATGTAGTCAGAGCAATCCCTTACTCACAATTTATCAGAGTAAAACGTATTTGCACTAGAGACTCGGAATTCCTACGCAATTCCCTAATGCTCTGCACACACTTCCTACACAGAAAATACCCTCGCCAGTTACTCATAGACTCCCTAGCAAGGGCCAAACTGCAACCCCGAACCGAACTAATCAAACCCAAAACAAAACTCAAGAACACGGGTAGACCAAAAGCATTTTATTGCATCACTACCCACAATCCTCACAATCCCCCAATAAAACAAATTCTCACAGAGAACTGGGACCAAATGAAAAAGACCAAGACCACACGAGAGTTTCACGAGCACAAATTAGTCTTTGGCAACAGACGGAACAAAAGTCTGGGTGATGAACTAGTAAGAGCTTCAACCAGCCAAAAGACCCCCACAACAAAGGTCCCACACATCAGAAAGTACCCGTGCAACACTCCACTGAACTGCAGATACTGCCCAAAACTAAACAAAAGTGGCTACATACAATCTACCACCACCGGCAGAAAGTTCAGGACTTTGACCTCTGTCAACTGTCAAAGTGCCAACATCATCTATGCCATAACTTGCAAATCTTGTGGCATACAATATGTTGGACAAACCCTGGAACGCTTAATGGATAGATTCCAGGGACACAGCGGGGACATCGAGAACAACCGAGATAAACCGGTTGGTAGACACTATAACCAATGTCCCCCTCCTCCACAACCCCCTTCGAAATGGAAAGGTCTGGAAATAACAGTCCTAAGTTTCATAAAGAGCCCCCCAAGATCCCCAGCAGGTATTGCGGAACTAAATGTGGAGGAAAGACGGTGGATGCACCGACTCTGTAGCATCACACCAAATGGGTTGAATCTACTAGACTAATCTAGACCTAGGCCCAAGCCCTCAATTATCCGTTAAATCAAAAGATCAAAACAACGAGGGTCACACACACCTAGGTAAAGAAGCTACACGACACTCAGCTTGTGCGGACATTGTCCAACCTTTTACCCTATGCCCTGTTAGCATCACCGGGGTAACAACTACTTAAGCTGCCCCCACCCATGAGCCTACACTCAATGGGACTATGGTCTACTAACTCACCCATTCTGACCAAGTGATTATACTAACTAGTGTACCGTGTTAAGTCACACTACCCTATACATACCTGAACTTATTATTATTAATCCCCTTCTTACTTGTGGACTACTCCACAACATACTGGACACTAAAATCTAGACACACAGTAGGATTAAAATAACATAAACAAATAGATTCAACTTGGCCCTAACCACCATTTATTAATCTCATATAGTTTTACAAGTTCCACTTACTTATTTTTCTATTTAGAAAACTCACATTAGTATGATAAGGATCTAATCAAACTCATCCTAATATATAATTCACACCTGACGAGACATTTAAGTCGAAACCACTACCTGTACCACACTCACTGTACTAGATACACTGAGTTACAATGGCCCCCAACTCCCATGGGGGCCCCATGATCCCCACATAAATTCTCCTAAGTCCTAAACATCTGCTGCAAGATAGTTCCCATATTAGGAAGTGCACATAAACTCAGCTAGGAGATTGCACAGAGGAAGTGAGGTCATAGACTAAATCCCTGAGCCCTGATTGGTCAGAGCCTTTGGGTAACCATGGTACACATAAGCATAGTGAGCCTTGTCAACAAGGCATTCAGTGGTTGTGTAAAGTAGGGATAAGAAGTCTTTTCCCGTTTTTCCCTGAACTTTCTCATAGCTGACAGACACACACAGGAACATGCTATTTAGCTGGCACCCCCTGGTGGACTTGACAAGTAATTGCTCAGCATGTGTATCTAGCAGTGATGGTGATGATGCCCTCGTGCTTCCACCATCCAATACCCGCTCTGATTATTGGCCATTTATCCAACCCTATAGGGAGCTTTACGTCCCAATGTATCCCAGTCCAATGACAGTTAGTACACTGATAGGCAGGGCTACACTGTGTCTCTGAGCACTAACTATGCTTTAGGCCACTCATAACGCAGCAGTGTATTCTTTTTTTCTTTGCTGAAGGCTTAGATGTATAGGATAATTAATAATTTTGTGAATGACTTTTTCATTTTAGTAGTTAAGGGTTAAGTGATCCACAAAATGTGTTATATTGTTAAGTGCTTTTCTGACAGTCTTGGCTTTAATAAAATACCAAATATGCCAATATTTGGCAATTTATGGCATATTTTTCATCAAAAAGTTTTTTAAAAAAGGTTTTCCCCAAATCACGATTTTCATGATGCGCACGGTGATGAGAAACCAGTTTTTCAAGTCTTTTCAAGTGGCCTAAGATACAATTAACAATAAGCATAGGCTGTGTCATCAATCTCTATGATATCATTATTGGATGCCTGTTCTGTATCTTTTTTGAAATCAGACAATGAATAAAAGTACTTTATGTTTTTTTTAAAGCTGGAAGATTGGTGTTTAAGATATAGATTCTAAAATTGAAAACAAAAATGGGGGCTTTATAAAATTCAGACCAACGATGGTCCCATTCATAAGGATTTTAGAATGTTCATTTGTGGTAGGATCCACTATATATCATGATTACTTTTCACCTCCCTTTTAAAGCCTTCCTGTTTCCCTGTAGCTATCTGACATGTAAAAACCTTATCAGGTCATCATCTAGCCAGGGTATTCAGATCAAGATAGTTGTACAAGACCGTTTCCCCTTTTGGGTGTCGGTACTAGCACCCTTAGCTGAGCCACTTGGGAGGGGTAGGGACATGGTCACTGAGGCATGAAACAAGCTCCGGTACACTGCTTAGTGTTCAGTTCTGATTACAGATTAGTTCAATCCCTCTGTCCTGAACCTTACATTGAGGTGTCCTTTACCTGACATTGAGGGTCAGACAAAAGTAAGGCTGTGACGCAATATAATATACTACACTTCTGGGAAGGTCATGGATCAGAACTAGCTTTTGAATTAACTCCAAGGCCAAAAAAGGGAAAGGTGTGTTTCAGGTTATCCGACCGTGCCTAGCAAAAACAGGGCTGACCCTAGAAATTTTCACCCAATTTAAAGAAAGGGCTATTTAAGATTCATTTTGTTGGTCCGCAAGTTGACACCGTTGTCACCGAGTCAGCGGTGTAGTTTGCAAATAAATTTTTGGGTACTATTCAGGCCCCAAATAAAGACTGAGAATAATTAGCTGTTCAGTATATTAGTCCAGTGCACTATCATTGTCACAATGCCCAGAGCCTGGTAGCATTTGCTATTAGGTTGATGTATATAGTGGGGTAATTCATAAAAAAATCCATTATCACACAACCAAAGTTTTAGTTAGGGCTATAGATAACACCAGGTCTGAGCAATCGGACACCGCCACCCAAACCGGAGTCACGCTTTAGGCATATTAATTTAATGTTTTTGTGTCTGACCAATGGAGGTAGCATTGATTTGGCTGGGAATCTTCAGGGAATGGTCCGCCAGAATAAGAGAGGCCTGTCATCCCTAGCGGTGGGGGGGGGGGGGGTTATAGGGGTAGGTAGCTTAAGATGGAAGATGAATCAATATATGAATGTGACTTCACAGATGGCAGTATGGGAAGGACAGAAGAGGCATCAATGTTTGTGGTATAAAGCAGGTCATTTAAACAACTCTTTTTCTGAATGCTCTCACATTTTGCCAATGAAATGAATGTTACTTTGTCTATTAGTCCCCTCATTTTGGCCATCCCTAATTGTATAACTATCTGTCAATGTGTATTTCTGCAAATTTTGTCAATCCCTTTGGCTGAGAACCTTTCACCTTGTTGTTCCACAGGGAAATAATAGGGACAAATTCTTCAAACAGTGAATATTTATGTATGTCTGTAAGCTAGCTGTGGGTGGACCTATATTGATCAGTTAATATCTGTACGTCGGGTCTGGACACTTCAATTATGCCTGTCAGTAAGTAAGTTGGTCAATGATAACAGTGTATATTGCAATCCTGGTCAAGTATAGCAAAGGAGCAAAAACTGTATTTAGCCCATCACTGCAAGGAGTGTTTGGTTGGAATATCCCTTATAAGTTACTGGTACATTAGTGTTAATTATATCCCATTCTTAAGTGTAGTGTCAACGTTGAGTTAGCCACTGCTTAACTACATGCATCTTTGAATGCTGGGAATTGATAGCTGTGATATAATTGGCTCTGCACACCATAACTAAATGACCTAGTACCATGTTGCATGAAGCCGCCAATCCATCACACAACCACATTAGGGAGTGGACACTTTTTAACAACAGGGGGTGGAGGGCAGTCAATCTACGTATGAGCGGGTCAGACATTTTTTTGCCCCCCCTTCCGGAGGGGTCACCATTTTTTCATTCCCCCTCCCAGGCAGGTTGAAACTGAGTGCGGCCAACCCATCTGACCTATAGTAATGCGTGGGCTTTTTGCTTAAAAGGAGAGCAGTTATTTTGTTCCCCCCCAAAAATCCAACAGCCCCCTTGTTGCTGAGGAACGGCCACTCACTTATACATGGCATTCTCCTATTTATGTATCAGTTTATCCTAAAGCAAAACACTAGTATGATTAAGTGTAGACATTTGCATCATAGATGAGTATACATCCTTTTTATTCAGCAGTCCTCATCACATATAAATACATAGTGTATTGCATAATGCTGGTAATCACCATTATACAGCCTAATGAAACTTGGGCTCTCATAATCATGTATCAGTCCATCCTGGCTGCCAAGCAGGAATCTAATATGACTAAGTGTAGCTATTTGCATCGTATATGAGTGTGTAAACACCCTTTTTATTTAGCAGGCACAATCATATGAAAATTCTAATGGCTCTGTTACTCTTCTATAACCAGTGGTCTAAAGGGTGAATCCAGCGAGGCAAATCAGTCAGATTGGATGAACATTTACATGTTAAACCTGATCTGATCTGACGGCTTTATGTTAGTTGATTCAGCCCTTATTTATAAGTGTCTTTCCAATATTCATAAATAAAGATACTCAGGAGGGCCTTACATATAGAACGATTATTATATTGTCGTTCATGCTGTACGACAATAAGGAACAACGAATAATCTTTAATTCCTTTACATTTTTCGTCGTTGTTTAAAACAACGATCATCGTTAAGCACTCGTTCGTTCTGTTTTCATCTTTGTCGTTGTTTTTTCGTCGCTCTTTGTTCAGCCTAACAACGATGGAAAAAGGGCAGGGTACAGGGTAAAGCGGAAGTGACGTCACCCAAAACACCGACCGAGGTAGCTTCCGGTACATTTTCATCGTTGTTCCGAACAAGTGTCGGCGAACTCGAAAAACGGTAAAATTGATGTTTTACACCATTCCTCTCTTTATTGTCCTATGTTACATTGTACATTATGTCATTATGTATCGTCGGCCACATAATTCAGTGCATGTTAATATCTACTTTCACTGTTTCGGCCCCAAACTCACTCCGCTGCCGAGCGATAATAAGTGAATATGTCGCCCGTAATGGCGGGAATCCAAAGGATATGTACGCAATGCAGTAGTATGACACTGTCCTGCATTCCCCCAGCATTTCCAAACATTTTCTCCACTTCTATCACCCCTTTCTTTCTCTCTCTCCTCCCCCTGCCCTTTATTTTACTTTTCAACCCCCCTTTGCGGCATTGTCCATGCAATTTTAGGCGATATTTTACTTCCTTACTTCCTTTTTACTTCCCCACCATTTTTGGGGCAATATCATTATTGCCTCATTTTTGGTAGTACTTCCTCCGAAAAATTGCTGAAAAAAATTGGGGTTTACAAATTTGTATTTACAAAAAAAAATTTACGTAAAATATTTTGGAAGTATATTTAAGGAAGTATTACGAACATTGCTCTCATTTTTTCTTTGTACATAGAAATAAAATGTCATACTTTTATCTTCTCCCAGATGTCAGGAAGTAAAGAGGGAACCGTGGCGGGTGACTGGGAAGGTGAGGAGGACGACGAGTATGAGGCTGAGGAGGAGGAGGAGGAGGAGGAGGAGTCGCAGGAGGCATCTGTCATCGACGACTCTGACCGCGATCGGTCGTGGCTCCCTCCTACCCGGTCGGCAGACGAGGACGACGAGGAGTCCAGTCATGCGACACACACCCGTCGCAAGAAGCAGAAACGTCCAGCCCCCCGCTCCAGCTCCAGCGACTCTGACCGGGACACGTCCCGCCGCTCTGAAGGTCGCTTGGCCGACACGTCTAACTCCTCACATAGGTCGGGACGGTCCGCTAAGAGTAATAGACATCACAGTCGATTGAATGACGATGACGAGGACATTGAGCCCGTGGCGGAGCAGGCCCCGTCTACACAACTGCCTCCTCGGAAGCAGAAACCTCGCGCTGCCCCTAAGAAAAAGAGACTGGTTGAGCCTGTTAGCCCGCATGCCGTAGCCAGCGATCCAGTGCAGGGCCGTAAGGCCATCCGCCACCCGTACTGGTCCGAGGACGAGAGATGCGCGCTCATGAGGTCTGCGTTAGGGGACAAGGGCATTCTCAGGGAGCGGCAAACCCGCAAGAACAAGCCGGCCAGAGATGCGGCTTTTTCTCGTCTCCTGGGTAATTATTAATTTCTTCGTAACTGATGTACTTGTAAAGAATATACCAATTACTTCCGAGGATACTTGTACTGTAATATTCGGTGGTGATACAAATACGAAGTAAAAGTATACACTGTATTCATTTGGTCTTACAAAGTTTACATTAACTTTTACGGTCTTACAAAGTTTACATTCACTTTACGTAATGTCCGCAAATATATATCTTCAGACGCTGTGAACGTTGTAACCACAACGGCGGGTCGCACAGAAAAGGAAATACGGACTAAGTTCCGGGACTTCCCGAACAAATGTGGGGAAAAAGTAAGCATCCCTTCTATATTTATATTTCAGGTTTTTCTTTTGCCTTCTTAAACAATATTACATGTAGCGCTGTTCTTTGCATTAAATAATATTTAATTGAACCCATCTGGATAACAACACAACAAAATATATCTTTTCTATTTTTCCCTCTCTCGCCACACTGATCATGTATCTTGCCTTATCATGCTCAAACAGAACACACAGCTTCTTCTGGACTACGTGGACAAGGGGGCGTACATTCCCGAGGAAATGAAACTTAGGGAGTCAGAAGTGCTGGCCCTCCGGTTCGCGGGGACGGAAAAAATTGCAGGTGTGTTTTGTTAAATTGCATATCCGTCTTGTTCTTTTTTTATTTCAAATTGTTATAAAATGTACCACGAAATTCAAATTTTTATAAAATGTACCATCTACACCTTTTCGTACTGTATGTATTGTTGTATATCAAAGAGTATCACAAAGAGTGTTACAAACACTATATTTCTAAGTATTTCACATTCTCACTTTTTGGGTGGTTTCTCATCTTGTCTCTTTTATGTATGCTACAGGTTTTCGCAAAAAATCCTCCGCCGCCCCCCGTGAAGAAAGGTCTTCGCAAGCGCGCCGCCCTGCAGCCGATGGAAGCTCTTTGCAACCGCGCCGCCCTGCCGCAGATGAAAGGTCTTCGCAACCGCGCCGCTCTGCAGCCGATGACAGCTCTTCGCAAGCGCGCCGCCCTGCCGCAGATGAAAGGTCTTCGCAACCTCGCCGCTCTGCAGCCAATGACAGCTCTTCGCAAGCGCGCCGCCCTGCCGCAGATGAAAGGTCTTCGCAAGCGCGCCGCCCTGCCGCAGATGAAAGGTCTTCGCAACCTCGCCGCCCTGCCGCCCCCCCTCATGAAGGGTCTTTGCAACCTCCTGAAACGTCGCGACCATGTGGGACAAACAAGGTGCCCTCCCTGCCGCCTGGTCTGAGCCAACAAGAGGTGTGGACCGCGTACAACGAGCAGCAGCGGAGGCTTCTTACTGAGAGGCAGGCTGCCCAAGCACATCTAAGTTCTTCTACACCGCAAGTTTCAATATTACTTAGGACTCCGTCCTCCGCCGTGACCAGTACAGGATCTCGCCGGAAGAGAGCCAACCCCGCGACCATCGGCACTCATGTGTATGCGAGCAGGAAAAACCTCGAACACTCGTACTCCAAAGATGTCGAGGATACTGCCAACGTCACTGCTAACGTGGGTTGTGATGCAAGTAACGAAAACCTTGCGGCAGACGATGAAGTTGAGTTGACCGTATTCAGACTGGGAACCCCCGACAGCCACAGCAAAAAAAGACTGACTTCCACTCCCCGTGGCAACTCGCTCTCTAAGAGCAGAGAGAACGTTAGCCCAGCTCAGTCTGAAGCAGAACACCTACAAGACGAGGTCCAAGCCCCCTCACCCAGAGGGGTCAGCAAAAACCCCGACAGTGGCGTCCCCCCCACCACCACTCAGCCAGTTCTCCCCCCAGAGGGCAACGCGGCTCCGGCTGCACGGAAAGTCGACCCCCCACCTGCTGGAGCAGCACCGGAAGTCGCCCCCCCCGCCCCCACCTCCGCAGGAGCAACACCAACTGGCCCACCCCGGCCGGAGAGACAGGTCACACCGCCCCCTCCACCCCCCACCGCGCAGGTACCCGTGGCAGACGATGACTCGGAACAGATAGGCCAAGCCATTGTCCGGTACATCGCCCTCGCCACGGGTACCCAGCGCATGTTTGCGAACGCCCTGCTAGACGTGTACAATCGCCTGGGGGCACCGTACACCTGCCGTCAATGCAACCAGGAGCAGCAGGGCCACACCACTTGCAGCACTGGGACGCAAACAGAGGACGTGGGTCCCAGTGCTGCAAGTGGTACAGGTCGTGGCCGGGGCCGGGGCCGGGGCCGGGGCCGGGGCCGTGGCGCTGCATTCGTCCCACCACGCTCCACCCGGGACACGGCAGACACTAGCAGTACAACCACGGACGATGAGCCCATGACACGTACTCGGTCGAGATCTAAACAACAGTAGAATTATACTTTGTCTAAATATTTGAAAGATCTAAACATCAGTAGGGATGGGTGTCCCTCCAAAAGTTGTTGAACTATCATGCCGATGTATCTGTATGATTTTAACTCGCACACCTTGCCAGACATGCACGATATGGTATAAATCATAAACTTGTTAACTGTATTAGAAATATATTTGGATAACCTAGCATGTTCTTAAGTTCTCTTTGGAGAATAATACATTGATATGGTATAAATCATAAACTTGTTAACTGTATTAGAAATATATTTGGATAACCTAGCATGTTTTTAAGTTCTCTTTGGAGAATAATACTTTGTCTAAATATTTGAAAGAAGTACTTCTAACATTATTCCTATGTGTTAGGAAAAGTTTGTGATGCAGATATAAGTATTACAGAAAAGCTATAGTGGAAACATGGATCTGCAACAAACTGTGTAACTCTGCCGAGATGGTAGAAATCGTTAACTCGTTAACTATATTAGAAATATATTGGACAGCTCGCTAGCGCTGCTAAACAAGTCAAGTAAAAGAGTAGCATGATCAGAAGTTTTATTTGCAAGTCAATCAGTGAGGTCCTCTGCCTTATCATCATGTCACACTTTATTTATTCCCACCCTCTTCATGTCACAGGGAGGGGTAGATAAGGCCTTATTTTTCTAGTCCAAAGATAAAGGAAACAATTACATGCGTCATGTGGCATCTTATCATCTTGTCCGATTGTTTTATCTATATACATTGACAAATGAGCGCTGTCTAAGGATAAGATAAGATAGGACAGTAATGTACTTATTAAAATATGGTGTGTATTATATTTAGTTCTTTTTCTTTGTTGTATTACATGTCAAATCATGTCCCGACATACCAAGGTACGTCGGGTTAAAAGTACATGGCGCAGTGCGCAGTCCAACTCATTAATCATAGACATACAAATTGCATGTTTTAAATGTTGTATCAGAGATAAAAGGGTGCTATATTTCTAGCAGGTTTGGGCTTACTATGCTACGGTTGCAGTACCCCAATAAAAACATTGACTTTATCCATTTGCTTCCTCATTCTGTCCTCGTGGTAGACATCCAAGGCATCAATCAATACCAATTTCTTTAATCATCATTCAGCCAGGAGTCTTCATACACATCCAGGGCATCAACCCTGTGATGCTCATGCCACTTGTTAAGATCCTCTGTAAAGAACAAAATTTTTCATTCTGCCATTGCCAAAAGTTATGTCAAAAGTTGTAGATATATCAAGACGACAAAAGTTATAGATATATGAATTTTACATAGCACTTATAGTACTAACTAACGATTTATATGCTTCAATCATGATTACACCCAGAATATAGTAGAATAAAAGGCACAGAAGACGCACCTACAGACCTGGGGGCATCGGGCAATGGGCCCTGCTCTCGCAGGAGACAGCCTGCAGACAGTAGGGGGGCCGCCTCAGCCCAGCCCAATCGTAGCGATTCTTCGCGATGACGCACACATGGTTTTTTGACAGGTGGTCGTCCCCCCAGTTGCACCACTTGGGGCCTTGGATGACTCGGCCACGGATGGCGTACTTCCCAGTAGATACGTCTCGACGGCCCTCTGTCCAGACGGGTTCCAGGACTGAAATGTTACATGGTATTATTAGCAACAGAAATCCTCTTTTTCTGCCCTTTACATAGTCATATTTGCAACATGGCACTTCCTGAGTATCACATGACCAAATACCAGCCTTAATTTAAAGTTTACTTTGTAGCCTGCATGTAGTATTACTTCATACAGCGCACTTGCTCATTATGATATGAAAAATGTATGGGCCATGAGTTTTCTTACTTACATCCAGCTTCCAGGTTTCGCAAAGCCTGGAAATCCAGGAGGTGGGTGGGGCACCTCTGATAGGCCGCCTGCCAGGTGATGTTAAACTGGCGGACCTTTTCCAGTAGTCCTATGTACGTGTATAGGAGCATGCTTTGTCGATAAAACAACATTTCAACCCTGTCCGTCGTGTTTAAATCACTCCAGCGCTCCTGCTGTAGTTGACGGTGCCGGGAAAAGTCGGAAGGAAACTGGAAAACCGGTTTCGGGGTTATGGTGCGTAGCCTAAGTGAATGAATCCAGGGCTCTATGCCCAGCCATTTAGCCACTTCCAGACCGCTATTGTAGGAGGACCGAGCCCTTGAGGGTATACTGCCCGAGGCAGTGGCTGTGAGGAAGAGGGCGAGCAGAAAGTAACATGTGGCCATGGTTGTAGACAGGAGTGTTCTGGATGGGCGTTTCCTAGCATGTTACACTTTGACCAAATCAAAGCACATGACTATATTATGCGCATGCGTACATGGCATTGTTTTTTCCAATGGTATAGGACAAGGTCCTCTTTCTCCTTGAACAGAGATATAAGAAATCAATAATTGACCGGTATAAAAGCAAAAAAAAGAGATTATCTTTAGCACAAGACACGTTTCACTCAAGAACCACTAGGGGGCTCTGCCAGTGCAATTGTCCAAATACCACTGTAAGCCAGCAGATGGCGCCCCCGTCGCTCTATCTTTTGTTCTCGTCGTGACAGACACAACAACAGTGCATTTTCACAGAAATACACGTCTACAACATGGCTAGCACAAGTGGAGAGGTGAGGATGGTTTATTTTGTACATTGGGAAGTTTGAAATGGGTTTATCCGGGGATAGGACGAAATGAAATGAGCATAACTTAACAGAAAGCAAGGGGACATTTCAACATGCAGATCGCGCCATTGTTGGGGGGGGGGGGGGGGGTGGGGGGGGTGGGGGTTGGGGGGGGGGGGGGTGATGGTGGGGTGGTGCCCTGTAAGTGCGGAAGGGGCCTACTTGCTTAAGCTCAGTTATTTGTATATAACGAACAAAAAAGCAACCATTTCTTGATCTATTTTGACTGAAACATTTGTTTTATAGAAGAGACGCAGTGCACGGGTACATGACACATGCAAGCGCAGTCGATATGTACCGGTTCAACACAATTCCCCAAAAGACCTCAGCGATGTGGAGTGGGAGGAGGACCCAGAGCAGTATGCACCCCCTGCCGAGGGAGAAGAATACCACCTTCCTTTCGAACTGCAGGACATGCCGGAGGGGGAACCGGACTCGGACTCGGACACGGACGACGAGAGACACATAGGACAGTGGCGGGAAGGTGACCTAGGGGCTTTGGTGCTGGGCCTAAACTACCACAAGGACGATTTGAAGGGAAAATTTGTGGGGGCCTCAGGAGGAAAGGAACGCCGTAGACAGGCATGGCAGAAAGTGAAAGGTAATCATACTATATTCCAAACAACATTGCAATGTATATGAAGCGCGAACGGTGTTATTCATCTTATCTTTGATATGGGTTCATCCGTGTACTGGAAATTATACAAAGTAGAACAGAAAGCATGTGCAAGTATGTTGTCTTTATATAACTTTTTTAATGCCAACTTTTATGCCATTACAGAGTATGTCAATACCCGGTGCGGGACGGAGTGGGAAGTCACCCAGATCAAAACCAAGACGACAAAGTACATACAAACTATAAAGGCCAAGGTGAACATAATATATTTTTTGGAATTTAAACTCGGTATGCAAAATGCACATAGAGGTGTACATTTAAATTAAATATAACTCACATGATTCCGCCGCAAACAAAATAATTTTTTGGAAAAACATCGGACTTATAAAATCTTTTTGTTAGGTGACACGTGGCCGAATACAGCGTTGCCAGACTGGTGGCGGTCTTTCTACTGAGGACAATGACCTGACCGAAGTAGAAGAGATGTTCCTCGACTACGCTGGGGTAGAGGGTGTCGTCGGTAAGTACAGTACCAAAATTCATACTTACTCGGCATATCGCTATACAGCATTAAATGGTGTGTATTTGCACAATTATCAATAAATGGCATTTATTTGTATCATGATATACTACATCTAACTACATGTCACGTTACAGGTGTGCCAGACATACATTGCTCATCCCTATTTCCGGACAAACCCCACAAGCATCTCGAGGGAAGGCAGGTGGCCGCGTATAGTGTTTGGAACTACAAGCGCGAGTGGAAGCCGGAATACGATGAACTGCCGGGAGGCCCCCTCAGAATGGGCAAGTCGCCAAGGAAACGCGGAGGAAAGGGAAGAGCCGCACCCAGGAATTAATTCACTTAGACCCTAAATTTCTGAAAAGTACTACTACAAACAAGTAATAACAATTTATTTACCATAAATTTAGGCCAAAAAGTTTCCTGCAGGAATGACATATTTGTATACTGGACATGTGATCGAATGATAATAATAAAATCGAAAAAATGAAAATAAAATCCATATTGACATTTGGAAAGCAAATAGCAGGTTTTACAGTTTTAAACTTAGATAGCTTAGATAAGGTGCATTAATTCCCCTGTCGTGTCCTCTACTCGTCATTCTGTTGATCCAAGGTTGGCCCGAACCAGGTGCGCGCGTACCGGTCGCGCCGAGTCACAACAGGCCTGCGTCGGTTGAAGTCCCGGGGCTGGCGGGGGGCTGGCCGTCTGTAGATGTACCGGTCGTCGCCATCATCCAGGTGATCCAGGATCGGTGCGCGGTCCCGTACTGCGATGTTATGCAGGCAGGCACATGCCGTGACAATCTTGCTTGCCTTCTCTGGTGTGTGGTGTAGGAAGCTCCCACTCGCATCCAGGCACCTGTAACATAAAAAAAGTCTGTAGAAATAGGAAACAAGATGTAGCATGAGAAAATAAAGCACATAGTAGGGTAAAGGTACGTACCGCCAGCGTTGCTTCCAAACCCCAATGCTGCGCTCGATGATGGAACGTGTCGACTTGTGCCAGATGTTGAAGAGCTTCTCAGTCTTAGTGGCTGGATTAAGGTACGGCGTCAGAAGGTAATCCTTCAGGGCATACCTGAAACAAAATTGTTTGTATACATAATTAAATGCCGAGAAAAAGGGTATAAAAATGAAAAAAGGGACAAATTTGTTTGAGGAGAATGGAAGTACTATCAAAAATCGTTACAAAAAATTGCACCAAATGGAAGTACTTTTTGTGCAATTTTTAATATATATTTATATTTGTGCTAATTTTAAGTAATTTTTGGTAGTACTTCCTTTTTTTGCAATTTTTTGTAACAATTTTTGGTAGTACTTCCATTCCTAAATTTTTTACTAAAATTACCAAAAAAGGAAGTACTACCAAAAATTATTAAAAAATTGCACAAAAAGGAAGTACCACCCAAAAATTGTTACAAAAATTGCACAAAAAGGAAGTACTACCAAAAAAGATGTTAAAAGGTGCATGAAATGGAAGTACTACCAAAAAGTACCTTACCCGCTGTCTCCGAGCAGGAAGTAATCGCCCCATGTCCCGGATTCAGCATCCTCCTTAAGCAGACTGGTGTCGAAGATGTAACTGTCTGCTGCGGACCCTGCCCAACCGGGGTCAATGTGAGTGATTAGGTTCTGGGCATCACAAACGACCTGCAGTGGGAGGAGCACATTATTGAAAAAAAGGGAAAAATGACGGTTAAATGTTAGGTATTTTTCGTGGATGCTACGCCCTAAATTAGGAAAATATAAATGACCAAATAATCACCATAACGTTCAACGAGTAGAACCCCTTTCGATTCATGAACACATGTTCCCTGTCTCTACGGGGGGAGACAAGTTGTATGTGTGTCCCATCTATGCAGCCGAGAAGGAGAGGTTTCTTCTTGTGTTTGGCGTGGAAGTCCTTCGCCACATTGAACTTGGCTTCGGCAGTATGCGGCCAACGAATCCAACGGTTTGAGTTCTCGTAGAAAAAGTTGGAGACGTCCTCCACACACCGACTGACTGTTGCGATGGTAACCTGCTGTGTTTCCGCAATCGTGTGGAAGCCTGCCCCCGTGGCAAAGTATCGTATGGCAAGGGACATCTGCAAAAGGAAAAAATAATGTCGATAATATTGATAAATTGCCATAAATTGCAAAAAGTGAACTGTACATGAATTTGTCAAATGCAAAGCATAGTAGGTAAGCTGTATATAAATATATTTAAGTAATGGAAAGCTAAGCAAGGACAGGAAAGACGAAGGGATAGGGGGAAGGGGATGAGGCTCTAAATAACACTACTGTAGTCTATGTGATAGGGAAAAAATCTCACCTGTTGTACATGGGACAGTCCGCCACCGACCTTGGTCCCTTGGTTTCTGCTATATCCTGACTGTGCAAACTCCCTGCCTAAAATTCGGACCCTGTCACGAGTCAGCCTGTACTTAGCAATGAATTTCTCCTCCCTCCACTTAGCCACAGGATCATGGCGGGGCAGGTATTCCTTGCGCAATCGGCCGAGCCGATCCCGCGCCTGCACCTGCGCCGCCATTTTCCATGTGCTCGCACTCAAAGTAGGGCAAAGGTCGGCCGGAAGTAGATAAATAGTCGCTGAGGATAATCGTCGCTATAGACAATAATCGTCGTTGTAGACATAACGAGAAAAATAATAGGAAAATCGAGGTGACGGATGAAAAAGTGAAAAAAAATGGGTCCGAAAATGAGATAGGAGGAAGGACGAAAAAAGGGAAACAAGAAAAAAGGTTGGGGAAGGAGGGGAAGGAGAGAAGAAGGCCAAATGCACAGTGGTCTGAACGTAAAATGCTTTTGTCGCTGACGAAATTTGTGATGGTCGGACCCATTTAGCGCAGTCGAAAATAGGCCCTACAACGACAAAAAAGAGCGACAGAAAAGTACGATATATTCGCAGAATACCCTAATTGTAAAGGTTTTTGTCTTTGTTTTACATCGTTGGTGTGCGACATTATCGTTAGGATGGCAAAAGAACGAAATTGTCGTACAAAATTATCTTTATTTGCAATTGTAAAGGTTTGTGTCGCTGTTGACTGGATTTGTCTTTATCGTTCTATATGTAAGGCCCTCCAGTATGCCTACAAGGGTATACCTAATGTGTCAAGGATGTTGTATAGTGAGGCAAAGGTTTAAGAAAATAAAGGGTTTACAATAAAATGCTGACAAAAATACTGAATATATGTGGTTTGCTAGTGAACATAAACTTGGTCATTGTCCACGCATTGAGTTTGTCCAAATATAAAGATACAAAATGCTAAGTAGGCTTGAAGGGGAGGTTTAAAGAGGGCTCAGTTGGAAATAAGCTGCCTGAGCTGTATTGACTGCCCCCCTCCTCTCCTTTTACACATGCCATGCCCTCGTGACATGGAGACCACCAGGCTTTGTCTGGATGATCTCTGAGGTCAGACTGCTTCCTGTTCCGTCTGCTTCACAGGGGACACATGAGAAAGATGCAGTAGAGATAATGTACCAGACCTTGTGGTAGAAATCAAGTCAAGGACATGACTTGAGGCAAGTATTGTTGTTTTTGGCATAGAAGGGAGTTTTTCGTTCGAAGACTACCAAAAGTCACACATACAATGTGATTTCTAAGCTCAGAAGACCCATGCACTCTGGAACAGGAAGTTTTACTTACATCTACACATTCATGTCAGGTGTTTGCTATATCTATTTAATTGTTGCATGTGCTAATGTGAATGATAATGATGATCTTAGTTTTGAGATATTTTCTAACCCCAGGCCCATGGCAGCATTATGGACAGCAGACAGAGTTTAGAGGGCCTCTATATCATGCTTTTACCATGACTATCAGAGTCTATGACTCCCATCTTCCTGATTCTGACTATCGCACTATCCCAATATCCCATATATCTGGACAATACATGTTTTATCCTATACCCTTCCCTATAACCTAGTTCCACTGATCCGATATCCAGCAAGGTCCTAATGCAGCTCATCTAAGTTGACCCAGGAGTAAGGGCTATGTTTACCAGGGTCAGTGAGGCAGACTGTGTATATGCACTATAGGGACAGTGTGTGCTCAGAGTTGTAGGAAGTTGTATCCCCTTGTGTGGTGAATGGTGGCTAACCACAGTATGCAGTAGGGAGTCCTCGCTAACCCCAATTGTAGCTCTCTAAGTGAGGATTAGAAAAGAACATGATTAAAACCATCACATCGCTTTGCAATTCAGTAACCTCGGAGTATTTTATATGAATGAGAATTCCTTTGATGGTGCTGACCAACCATAGTTAACCCTGTCACTAAAAGATGACATTTGTCTTCATGATGCACCAATGCAGCACAATCAAGTAACTCGCCAGGGTTACATTCATGCACCATGACGACCAAGGGCATCTTGCATTTACGCATGATGCCGCCTTTAAAGGGCTAAAGAGGAACCCAAGAGGACACTACACAGGGACTTAACTTTGTTATGTTGTCCTGCAAAGGTGTAACTTCCACAGGCCAATTCTGAGTGTGTCTTTAAGGGTATGTCTGTTAGCCATTCTTTTTATAGAGAGAAGCCAATAGTGGTCCCCTTACTTGGCAGGTACTGGATTATCTAAGCTGGTGACATACCAGTGGACTTTCAATAAATTGCGTAGAGGCTCAAAAAATTGCCATAATTGGTGGGTTCCGTTTCATATTTCAGGCAGGACCTGGGACAGGACTGAGGGTTGGGGCCTAGTGAATTATATTCAGAATGAATTTGGAAACTTCAAACGATCCCTGGCAGCCCATTTTTCCTCCTTGTAACTTGAGTTTGAAGCATGCCGAGACACACAGTTGGTATGATATTAAAAGTACAGTAAGATAACAATCTTAAAACAAAGTATAAAAATGTTGCCCCCATTCTCATGCCTGAAAATAGGAATTCCCATTCTGAACTAAATTACCAACAGGCACTGTGGCAAGGCCCAAGGCAGTTAATCAATACTCGTTAAGTTTTCTCAACCCTCAAAACTTCACAAGTTTTTATCTATCACATCAGATGGAATTGGGTTTTTAGCAAATGTGAATCAATCTGATTGCTGCACTCTCATTATGATGACATTCACATCTGATACAAATCATGGACAATTATTGCCCTCCCAGCAGTTTTAGGCAATTTAATGTTGTCTGCTCATCAAGTGAATATGTGGTGCTTCTGAAATAGTTGACACATATTTTGATGAATTTATTGATTTTTTGATTATTTGAAGAGAAATGTGGGAGAGGTAAAAATGCAGAAAATATAGGGGAAAACTATGCACATGCAAAGGTACTAGACTGGTTACCTTGTACATATAAGTCATTCTGGGGGTCTAGCGTGGGTCACGAGTCCCTATATGTTCTATTTCTAGTTATTTCAAGGATCGATCCCCTACCACAGAAAAACATGGCACGAGTTGCAATGATATTTCTTTTAAATTTGAATTTGAAAAAGACCAGTCTGCATCATTTTACTTTTACTTTTGCTATTTCTGTGTCTTTAAATATGAATTTTCATCCTCAACTTGATTGCACAAATATTTATTTTCAAAGTTCTATCCATAACTTTGGGTGGATATCAGAACTTAATTGTTATCTGCAAGTTTCAGTTGAACTGATTGAGGGCAGCTCAAAATTGTGAGGTTTCATTTTCAGTATTAATTTAATTTTGAAAAAAACATTTGCAATCTAAATTTTTAAACCTGTGGACAACATAGTAGAGAAAAGAATACAATTTGTTGTCTTTTGTGGTTCAACCTGGGAATTTTGTGGCAAAAGTCTGTCTGATGAGGCAAAAGTTTAACGGCCCACTTGGACCTTCTGCTCTTGTTTCACCTTGGACATCTTGTTGCAACCACAAAAGCGCCACTTATTAACTGTTTGTACATTGTATATCTTTTTTGTATTTCATCATGTTTTCCTTGTACATTTTCCATCTTTATATCATTATCAAACATGTGATAATAAACTAAGATTGTTGTGAACGTTAAGGATCATCTGTTGCCATGTTACCACTTCTACTGAGTATGTTGTGTTTTGGCAATAAAAACCTTAAAACATGAAATAATTCCATCTCTTTACCTTTAAGGATGTATCTTATGCTTATTTCCATGGTGATATAGGCAATATATATCTTTTTCATATTGATTGTCGTAGCTCCTTCAAAATAGGGAATTTTGATAAACTAGGCAACATTGCAATGCATAGAGATTCTATCACTCAAGTAAGAATACACCTTTATTGCAGCAGTATACTTAATATGAATGCCAGACTTGTAGCAGATATTCATAATCTAAGCCTACATTCAAGAAAGTCTCTTCCAGGAGTTTTATATACAAATGCCATTTTCTTATCTCTATGTTTTTAGATATGCTGAATGGAATGCCTTCCTGTGCACCCTACATGGAAAAACAGATGGCCAATCATCTAGCAGTCTCCTGATAATCTTAATTTGTGTGCATAAAGTACAGTAGATAATGGTATAATAAGCCCATTGCAGTATTCTATGTGACATCCCTGAGTGATGCACCGTATGAAAAAGTCTCAGTGTCCTCATTTTCTGCCCTTTGGCATTTGATAAAAAACAGCCCTTGTCATGTTGTCTTTATGCCAAATTAACAAAACCATAAACACAATCTCAAACACTCATGTATTGTGTATACTGCCATGGTTTACAGTCAGAGTTTAGAAACATACATGTGTAGGGGCACCAATGAGGTGGTGCATCCAATAGGCTCCCCGACTGACATGTACAAGGTTACCAGCTCTGATCAGTAGGAGCTGGATTGGTGTAGTGGTAGCACTTTGGGATCTGGACGAAGGAAGTGTGGGTTTGAATCCCACATCTGGTGAAACCTTTTCTACCTGGTACCTTTACACATGCAAGCAACCAACATCATTTTAATGTACCTTGAATTTACCATACAGTTTTGAAATACAACATTTTCAAAATCATTTTTGACCCAGTTCATAAGTGTCATATTAGAATAGAAAAGTACCAAGTACTACTACTACTAAGTACTGCTATGATCCCTTTGAATTCCATTTGTTCAACTTCATTTTCTTGACTCCATCACAAATCTTTTCATCGAGTAGAAAGTTCTCTGTTCCGAGATGTCATGATCTCTTCCGATAGCCCTCCCCGTAGATATCTCTACACAGATACCACCAAGAAAGCAGCCTCAGCTCCTTCCTTGATGTCTTAACAGGAAAATAGTGTCAACCTTCATCTTGAAACAAATATTCTGAATATCAAAGGACTCAGTGCAGCAGAGATGGGGAAAAACATTTCTTAACACTGTCTTCATGTGAGTATTGTGTTAAGTAAATCAGTATGCTATTACCAAGATAAACCATCTCATTTTGCTTTAGGTATAGACCATAGCGCAAATATACTCTAATATATGACCTTCACTTATTTATTGTGGTATCGCAAGATATTTACTTCTACTGTAAATATAATGAGAATATTGAAAATTAATTTACTTAAGCTGATGATATATTAGTAAAGAAATCGTTTCCTACTTTAAGTGGTGCACAGAGGTAGCTGCCCCTCCACTCCCTGTGTAAAGGAGAGGAGGCTGTGTAAACCAGCTTACCCCATTAGCCGAGCATGAACACCCCTAATCCTTGTTCAGATCTGCACTCAACCCTTCCCTGTTACTGCCCTAATGTCACACCTCCTGTGAGTAGTATAGTATGTATTGGAACGGGACTATAGTTAAGTACTGTTTATTACTCAATCGACATGCAGCCAATCAGAGGCCTCCATTTGGTCACGTGACCGGAAGTGACCTACTTAGGGGATTAGTGGTGACGTCACGTGACCTAGTTAGCCAATCAGAGGCCGCCATTGGGTCACGTGACCGGAAGTGACCTACTTAGGGGATTAGCGGTGCATTCTGGGTAACCCTGCAGCCAATCAGAGGCCTCCATTGGGTGACCGGAAGTGACCTACTTAGGGGATGGTGCATTCTGGGTAACCTACTGACCTACTTAGGGGACCGGAAGTGACGTCACATGACCTAATGGCCAACCGGAAGTGACCTCATTGAGGATCACGTGACCGGAAGTGACCTGATTGATCACGTGACCGGAAGAAGAAGAAGAAGAAGAAGAAGAAGAAGAAGAAGAAGAAGAAGAAGTGACGTCACGCGACTTAATGAAGAGATGAGCGTCTTTAAGGGGTCACGGGCTTTAAAATGTGATATCTTTTTTTTTTGGAGGAGGAGGCGAGTCTCTTATTTTTTTTTGGTAAACTAATAAAAAACACCACGATATAAGTTTTTTTTTCATTTTTTATTGTTTTACGAGCGACTGGAAGTGACTTATTGAACTAGTTAGAAGCGTTCTTTAGAGTGTATAAGGGGGAAGGAGGGGAAGGAGGGGAGGGGAGGGGGGGAGGGGGGCCCTTTTAACATGCATGGGGAGGGGGGCGCTTTTAGGATGCATGGGGCGAGTGGGGGAGGGGGGGAGGGGGGGGAGGGGGGCACTCTAGGGGGGGGCACTCTAAGGGGCGCGTTTGTCTCTTTTAAGAAAGAAAAAGATTTTCAATCGAGAGACACGCTTCTTCCTCTCGAGAGGAAGAAGCGTGTCTCTTCGTGTTTTTTTTTTGTTTATCACGTGCTGCGATGAGGCGATCAGCTGCGACTGGAGGAAGTGACACTTTAAGAGATCGCGCGTCTTAATTGTTATGATATATATTTTTTTTTTTTTTTTTTACTTACTAATAAAGAAGACGTATGAAAATAAAACACAACAATTCACATGTCCGTCGTTCTCGTTGTTTCTTGCTTGATAAAGTCAAGTAATATCGCGATGCCGAGGCCAAACTTTCCCATGTCCTCAGTCAACACTCGAAGGAGTTCAAAAGGCGTACCGCCGGCGCCGTCAGCTTCATCTTGCCACATTTTCAACACTCGGAAGGCCCACTCAGCGGGACTTCCTCCGTATTCGCATTCTTCAGCGATCTTATCTAACCTCTCAGGCGACAATTTTAAATGGTCCCCCACCTCTTTCCACCTGCTACCCAGACGTCTGCCGAGGGTGCCCAAGTGCTTATGCATCGCGCGCGAGTCGGGGTTTTCGAAATCCAACCCCTGTCTGTGGAGAAGGGCCATCCACTGAGCCAACAGTTCCATGCGTCTAATGCGGGTGAAGACGCGACCGAGCTCGCCCCATCTATGACGATGCGGGGTTTCACCCCACCACACTCGGAACATCGCCGTACACAGCTCCTCCGGTGTCTTGACACTGCGCTCTACTAGAGCATCCATACGGGCGGCGCTGACTTTTAAGCTACTGCCCAACTCTCTCCAACAGCCGCTCAACTCTTTACCTAGTTGACGAAGCAAGGCGTCGCTATAGGCTAACCGCCGCTGTCCTACCTGTCGGGTCTCCCCATCATCGGTCTGCTGCCTCGCGCCGCGTCTCACGTCGTCAAGCTGCATTAACTTTTTTTCAGGCGCACCGGGCGGTGAAGGCGAGCTTGAAAGTGGAATAGCTTGAGCCATCTTGTCTCGTCTTGGCGGCGGCGGCGGCGGCGGCGGCGGCGGGGGCGGCGGTGGCGGCGGTGGTGGTGGTGGCGGTGGTGGTGGTAGTAGCCGTTACTGGGGTCAGAGGCGATATGTTTTTTTTCCAACAGAAATGAGAGCTTTTTATACAGAGGGAGTTTAATCCCATTTCCAACAGCGCTCCAGCTGTCTAGCGCCCTGTCCGCATGACGCTTTTTCAGCCGCTCCGCTCCTTAAGAGCTTAGATGACGAGGGGGTGTGGCATCGCTATCCGTGGAGACCAGCTGAAAACGGTGTTTTTTCCTCACTCATAGCCTTAATACCTCCTACCCCCTACCCGAGGACGTCTCCCTCCCTCTGACATTCATTGTAACAAACGTCAGAGGTCAGGTGAAAATCGGATTTTTTTTCATGCACAGCCTTAGGCAGCTGTCACCCCTCCCTATTGAACTAGCCGGCCGCCCGCCCGCCTGGCCGGCCCGGTCTACTCACCACGGCAGGAGGTGGCGATTTTTGTCTTACACTTAAGTCGCTCACCACATGCACACGCCTCTACTCACAGACAGACACGTTCGTCTTAGGGGGGTCCTGCTTCACGCCACACGCCTCCTGTAGTTTTTTTTTGTATACACACTGTAAGCTCATCACCGTTACCGTTAATCCTTTATACAGCTAACGCGCGCTGAATGGCTGAACAGGGTGGTAAGCGGCTTAGCTCACCACAGTGGATCCCTCAAAAAGGGATCCAGCTGAAAACGTCATACCTTATGTCTTTGTGAATGGCCGCCGCCGGTCAGTCGACGGCAGGCAGCAACCGCTTAACCCTTTATACAGCTAATGCGCGTTGAATTGCTGAACAGGGTGGTAAGCGGCTTAGCTCATCATCACAGTCGATCTCTCAAAAGAGGGGGGGGAAAGGGATCCAGCTGAAAACGTCATGCCTTATGTCTTTTTGTTTCTCTTTGTGAATGGCCGCCGGCCAGCCGGCGGCAGCTGAACAGGGTCGGTAAGTAGCTTAGCTCTAGAAGCGAGAAGGCGTATATAAGGGGCTTGGAAACCTCCATTCACTCACTCATTCTTTTTTGCTGCTCTCTACAGTCACCACCATGAGCAAAAGACAACAGCTAGCGGCGTTCAAGAACAAGAAGACTACGCGGAACAGCGTTCGTTTAGCGTCAGTGCCTGCTCTTGCTACTGAACATGAGACTACCGCCGCAGCCGGTTGGTCTTATCACCCTCCTGCTGTAGCGAGCGCTCGCGGCAGTAGTAGTAGTAGTAGTAGCAGTAGCACTAGTAGTAGCAGTAGTAGTAGTAGTGGTAGTAGTACTAGTAGTACTACTGGTAGCAGTCGTCGTGCTAGCGACGTTGTTACACTCGCGACGGTACACGTTGCTGCTAAGCGCGCTGCCGCTGCTACCGCCGTCCCGCCTGCCGCTGCTGCTGCTGCTGCTGCTGCTGCTGCGCCTGCTACTGCTGCGCCTGCTACGGCTGCGCCTGCTGAGGCTGCTGCTGCGCCTGCTACTGTTGCGTCTGCTGCGGCTGCTGCTGCGGCTGCTTCTGCTGCACCTGCTGCTACTGCTACTACTACTGACGACAACGCTCCTGGCACAGCGCAGTACTGGCAACCGGGTTTTTACCTCCCCACTACTGTTGATGACTTTGATGACCTGCCGCACGTTGCACAGCCCCTCTCCTCCACCACTACATCGACGGACGCCCTCGACGCCGCTCGCGCTGAGAGTTACAGCTATTCGGACACTCAGCCCCTGAACCGAGAAGAAGAGGAGGAGGAGGAGCAGCAACAGGGTGAGACAGAGAACGACGCTGACGACGAGGCGTACGAAGAACCCGAAGGGCAAGGGGTGAGCGGTACGTTTTTCGGCTTCCCTCTTCGACCTTTCGACCTCACTTCCTCCACTGCTAGCGCCCCCCCGTCCGGTCCGTGGCGACTGCCCTCACCGCCACCTTACGAGGGCGGCGGCGGCGCTTCATCTTCTACCGCTACACACAGCACGGACGGCGTGTGGCTGCGCTGTTCCAACAACGAGACCTCCGATACCACCAGCGCTGACGCTGCTCCTGCTATCGGTTCTGCTGCTGATTCAGCTCACGCTGATGGTGTTACTCATCCTGCGGGTGTGAAACGTTCTAAGGTGAGTTCCAGAACAACAAGGCCCACTAAGAAGAGAAAAATACAAGAAAAAGAAGGAGATGGACGAGAAGAAGCAGAGAAAACACTCGGGTTAGAGTTCTGCTTAGACGGAGCTTTGACGCTGGAGATCTGGGAGGACGTGGCTAGACTGTCTAGGAGGCCGCGCTACACAAAAGACGGCCAGGTGAAAGAGGCGTCTCTGACCAGAAGCAAGCGAGTGCACTTCACGGCCGACGCGCTGCGCGAGCTCATAGCACGCATCGCCGATATCCGCGCAGTGGTGCGCATACGCGACACAGCGGCCGCGCAAGGAAAACCTAATCACACCCCCTGGTTCGCAGTGCTGGATGCGGCGGGCGAAGTGTACGCAGCTGTGAGCTACTACAGCGGTAAGAACCTCGTCCACGTGCGCAAGTACGAAGGTCCTGACAAAAAACCCACACAGCAGGGGGTGACGCTGTCCGCCAGAGCGCTCAAAGAGTTGGATGACAAAACAGAGATCATTCTGAAATATCTCGGCATAGATTCGGAATGAGAGACGCTCAACGCTCACGCGCGCACACACACACAGCGTTTGACGTACGCTGTATGAGACAGACAGACAGACAGACAGACGGATACACAGACAGCAGACAGAAAGATAGTTACATAGACGACAGATTGATAGATGGCTAGATAGATAGATAGATAGTTAGACGGCTAAGTAGTTGGTAACCGAGTGAAAAAAAACATGACACAGTACGTATGCGAAAAGTGTTTCAAAATGTTTAAAAGAGCGTACAACCACGAGAGACACGTAGAAAATTGTAGAGTAGTAGCTAAGTTTTGCCCTCTATGCGGCGAAGGGGATTGCCGAAAGAGCGCTTGTCGACGCGAATCTCTGGACGGGGTGACCGTCCCTCCGCGCATATGTGCTGTACCGAACGGGGAGGAAACGTTCACGGCGAATTGGCCTGCGATACAAACGGGCGTCAGGATGCACGGGACTCGCGTGAGTGTAACAAACTTCAGGCTACCAACCGGCGAGTTGAGTGACGCTGTAGATACTATGCGTCGCATTCACTTGACACAAAGATTCAGATACAAAGTGGGTTTCTCGGTAGGCTTACTGTTACAACACAGAGAAGACAAGAGCAAACTGCGCTACTTCCACGCCTCCCAGAACAACGCAACTCTCATACAACCGCTCCCTACTGTAACTAATTCAGAAACTTTGGAAGAGCTCCTCTCAAAGATGCAAAACACCGTCGCTTGCGAGGAGGTACGGAAACTTTGCGACGCTGACACCAAGTGGCACGTTCTTTTTCCTACCAATTTGAACATCTGCGTTTACATGGGACCGGGGGAATTCCCCATAGGCGGTAGGATCACTCAGGCCGGTCGAGTTGGAAAGAGAAGCGGCGTGTTAGATTTTCCCAACAAGGACAACCTCTGCATCTTCCGCTGCATTTCCTTTCACTTATACAACACCAGCAAGCGCGCTTCAGATTTGTTACGTCAGTTCTGTCCCGCTGCCACACCTGAATCCTTTCCGGGTCTGAACATCCGCGACTTACCCGCGTTAGAGAACTTGTTTGACGTACAAATAGCGGTTTACACCGCGTCGCGTCAAGTGCCGGGGCGGAAGTTGAGAAGACGCGTTACTCTGATCAGACCGCCTTCCAGAACTGTGGCCGCCCGAGGTAAAGTCAACCTACACCTGACGGCGAAAGGCGGTTTGCACGTCTCTCTCGTCACGGACTTCAACGCGTACGCGGGCATATACGAATGTTGCAAGTGTAAGGCGGCGTTCACCACCGAGTTCTTGCTGAAGCGACACAGGAACCAGCTTTCCTCTTGCCGACAAGTCAAGTTGCGCTACGTAGGTGGCATCTACCAAAATTCGAGAACGATTTTCGAAGCGCTAGCAGACTTCTCCATTTTTCCCCCCGACGGACATTCCGGAATCTACCCTTACAAGATCGCCTTCGATTTCGAGGCTTTCTTCAGACCGTGCAAAGAACCGTCGACGGAGCACGTGTCCCTGCTGTGGGATCACGTCCCTTTGTCGGCTAGCGTCGCATCCGACTTTCCGGGGTGGGAGGGGCCCGTCTGCTTCGTCAGAGCGTCCGACGCAGATTCCGACCCCTTGTTGGACCGAGTTTTAAATCACATAAACGAGAACGCCAAAGCGATCGGGGAAGCTGTGCTAGAACTTTACCGACCGACGTTAGCGAAGTTAGATGCGGCGATAGGTGAAGCTCTCCTGCTGGAGGAGGCGACGTTCACCACCCCTTCTCCAGGCGGCTTCGCTGCGGCTCAGACCAGACACCCGTTAGTTCAACTGAAGAAGCGTCTTCTGAGATACATCCGTCAAGCTCCAGTGGTGGGCTTCAACTCGGGGCGTTACGACTTGAACCTGATCAAAATACGCCTTCACTCGTTCTTCGCCTCCGGAGACCGAAGAAACCAAGAATTCAGCGTCATAAAGAGAAGCAATCAATACTTGGCGGTTTACACACAGCACACGGTTTTCTTGGACGTAGTCAACTATTTGGCACCCGGTTACAACTACGCGACCTATTTGCGAGCTTTCACCAGGAACGAAGAGAAAGGTCACTTTCCTTACGAATGGATGACGTCTACCAGGAAACTGGCAAACAGAACGCTGCCGCCGAGATCGGCTTTCGACAGCGAGCTGACGGGCGTCAAAATGTCCGAATCCGACTACGCCGCATGTCAGAAAGTTTGGTCCGACGAGAAGATGCAAACTATGGAAGACTACTTGATCCACTACAACAACAAAGACGTGAAACCTTTCATAGAAGCTCTGAAAAATCACGCTAAATTTTTCCAAGATCGCGGCATCGACATGTTGAAAGACGGAGTTTCTCTCGCCGGTTTGACTTTACGCTTCCTCTTCCAAAACCTAGAAGACGCGTTCACAACGTTTCCCCAGTTCGACGCCGTCCTCCACGCTCTGATCAAAGAGAATCTAGTCGGCGGTCCTTCCATCATCTTCCATAGATTTCACGAGAAGGGCACCACGCGGATAAGGGAGCACAAGTACGGCGAAGAAGCGAGACCGTGCCAACACATCCTAGGACTAGACGCTAACTCTCTGTACTTGCGCTGCATGAGCGAAGCGCACTGCACGGGCTATTACGCGGTGAGACGGCCCGAGACCGAGTTCAAGCCCGAAATCAGGCAAAGAAACTCTCACAGCGCTTTGGAGTGGTTACGCTTCGTAGAGCACGACCGCGACGTGAAACTGCGCCACGCTCTGAACGGCGGCGAGATGGCGGTAGGCTGTCGGAGAATTCGCGTGGACGGATTTCACGCGGCCTCTAATACGGTTTTCCAGTTTCACGGGTGTTGGTTCCACGCTCACGAGTGCATACCGTCGCACCGATATCAGTGCGCTTCACTGAGAGAGGAGAGACGCGACAGAACGACCAGAGTAAGCGCTTACTTGAAAGCGTTAGGTTACAAGCTGGTCGTCGTGTGGGAGTGCGAATGGCGAGAGATGAAGCGTCGAGATGAGCGGGTCAAGGCCTCCCAACAACGCTGGAAGGTTGACGCTTTGAAAGTGTCTCGAAACGCGATGAGCGAGAGCGACATCCTTTCCGCTGTGAAAGAGGAGAAAATGTTCGGTTTAGTTCAAGTGGACATCACTACGCCGCCTCACCTACGAGAGTACTTCGAAGAAATGACCCCCGTTTTCAAGAACGCGACCGTTTCAAAATCGGACATAGGCCCTCACATGTCAGACTTTGCGCAGGAAGAAAAGCTGTTGAACACGCCTCAGAGATGTCTGATAGGGAGTTACCACGGAAAAAATATTCTCTTGGGAACGCCGCTTCTCAAGTGGTATTTAGAGCACGGTTTGATAGTCACCAAAGTGCAGCTGGTGGTAGAATGCCTACCTAAACGCTCCTTTGCCGGTTTCGCGGACGAAGTGACGGCGGCGCGAAGACGTGGCGACGTGAACGAGAACGAGAAAATTCTGTCAGACTGTTACAAGTTAATGGGAAACGCTACGTACGGTAAAACAATCTGCAACAAAGAAAAACACACGGCGGTGAGATACACTGACAGTCGGAAGTTCGAACTATTGGCCAATTCGTGGCGCTTCAAAAAGGCGTCCGAGTTGACTTCCGATCTGTTTGAAGTCGAACTACAACCGAAAACGGTCAAGAACAACCTCCCTATTCAGATAGGGTTCATGGTATACCAGTACGCGAAGTTGAAAATGTTAGAGTTCACATACGACTTCTTGGATAGATTCGTCGATCGGCGCGATTATGCCCTTTGTCAAATGGACACCGACAGTCTTTACATGGCTCTCAGCGGTGCCACGTTGGATGACCTAGTGAAACCTCGCCTGAGAGAGACGTACTTCAGAGAGAAACGAAAGTGGCTTCCGACAGCGGTGTGCGACGAGCACTTAGAGCTTTTCGTGAAGACAAAAACGGAAAGAGTGCGAGAATGGTGTGCGCCGCCCGGCGGATGTTGTGAGAGACGGTACCTTCACGATCTGAGAACTTCGGGGCTCATGAAAGCGGAGTGGGAAGGTGACGGGATCCTAAGTCTCAACCCTAAGACTTACATTTGCTACGATCGAGTCAGCGACACTGGTGAAAGAAAATCCAAAAAATGGAGTGCAAAAGGCGTACAGAAGAAACAAAACCCCCAGGAACCAGACGCCTTCTTGGATGTTCTTCGCCAACGAAAAACTCTCATTGCTGTAAATAGAAATTTCAAAGTGGTGCGAAACAAAATGGTCACCTACACCATAGAGAAAGACGGCGTGCGCTACTTGTATTATAAGCGTCGCGTGCATTCTGACGGTGTGACAACGAGTCCTTTAGAGATATGAAAAAAAAAAAAAAAAAAAATAAGCGTGTGCATCTTTTCAAAAATAGAGTGTTTATCAAGATTGAAAAAAAAATAAATAAAAAAAAATTAAAAGAAAATATTGTTGTGTTTTTATTATCATACGGCTTCTTTTACTAGTAAGTCGCGCAGTCTCTTAAAGCGTCACTCATGTGACGACGTCGCTTCCAGTCACGGGATCCTAAACAAAAAAAAAACTTCTTCTTCTTCCGGTCACGTGATCAATCAGGTCGCTTCCGGTTGGCCATTAAGTCGTGTGACGTCACTTCCGGTCACGTGACTCATCAGGTCACTTCCGATCACGTGATCCTAAATTAGGTCATATGACGTCACTTCCGGTCCCCTAAGTAGGTCAGTAGGTTACCCAGAATGCACCATCCCCTAAGTAGGTCACTTCCGGTCACCCAATGGAGGCCTCTGATTGGCTGCAGGGTTACCCAGAATGCACCGCTAATCCCCTAAGTAGGTCACTTCCGGTCACGTGACCAAATGGAGGCCTCTGATTGGCTAACTAGGTCACGTGACGTCACCACTAATCCCCTAAGTAGGTCACTTCCGGTCACGTGACCAAATGGAGGCCTCTGATTGGCTGCATGTCGATTGAGTAATAAACAGTACTTAACTATAGTCCCGTTCCGATACATACTATACTACTCCTGTGGCCTGTGACATAGCCTCCCTGAGGGAGCTTTTTATGGACCAGTCCTTTTTCACCTTAATGCATTGTCAGCTTTCCAACCCGGCCTTCCCTTGTGTTGTGACCCAAGCACAGGAGTCTCAGGTGTTCTGGGGTAGGCTTTCATTGGGTTCCCTGAGTCTCACACCTTTCACAAGGTCCTTAACATCTACCCCTACTCCAACCACCCCACCTGATAGTCACCACAGTAAGCTATGCAGTGGTTGATATGTTTTGATGAAACACAACAGATTGTGAGAAAAGGGACTTTCAATTTTGAAAAATGCTAGAATGGATAATAAAGCCTAAAATACCTAAGGTGTAGATCTAGGGGTCTTTCGTTTTGATATTAAGACCAAATGTCAGGGGTCAGAGAGTCAGGAAACAGTTTGATCTCGAAAATTATATAAAAGAGGTGTAATGCAAATGATTATTCTAAAAGATGCTCCAAAAAAAGGAGAGTACAAAGCAGCTATTTAAGTAGTTTTAGGTCAATTTAATTGTTTTCTAGGCATAGCATGTATTTCATCTATGAAGGTTTGCTCTGCTCACAAAAGTGTTTAGCCAGCTGTAACTGCGCTTACCATTAGTGTTGATGATGTCATCATCTGCACATGGCAGGTATTACTACCTTTTTTTGGTTCTGATTACCACTACTAGCCACTGCTCCACCTTAACTCTTCAATGATGGATGTCACTAAAAGATGCCATTTGTCTTCATGATGCACCAATGCAGATCAAGTGAGTAACTCACCGGGGCTACATTGGTGCATCATGCTGACCCTTCGATATTGTTCAACCCCATAGGGTCAGCATGATGCATGAATGCAGCCCTAGTGAGTAATTCATCAGGGCTGCATTCATGCATCATGATGACCAAAGCAATGTGCATTAATGCACTATGCTGTCATCAAAGGGTTAATGCACCTAATGATGTGGGAGTTCCTTCCTACTGACAGGCAGAGTGACACACATCTAACATCACTACCCCCAGGCTACAATCCACATGACAAATGGCATCATTAGTGTTATTAGCTCTACCTTCCCCGAGGATTTAGATCTGCTTTTTAGGTTCAATATTGACAAGTGTTCCATCCAAGGTCATAACGTGTATTCATTACCTTAGTTAGAGGGTACAGGTGGGGCCAAGGAAGCATTGAGTCATGTTATCGGCCTTATGAAAATTTCCTCAATGGCAAGTGAAGTGCCCAAGTGGCCTTTTCATTTTGGTGGCAGACATTTACTAGAGCTAGGGTATAGCTCTCTTGAGATCTAAACAATGGACTCTTTTCCACCATTCAGACTGTAAGCCCTGTGTCCCTTGGTTACCGCTGCAATGCCCTCACTTCAGGCAATGCACTCTTCAGGTACCACAGCGATATATATGCCAGCAAGTATAAGGCTGAGTTCTGTACAAAAACAACAGTAAGATCTGTGTCTCCTAGCCTTGTAATTTACTTGTCAGCCATGGTAAGTGTTTACTAAGTGTTTAAGTAAAATAAAGTAAAATTAGTAACTAATGGCTGTGTCTCACGACCTTGGGCCAATGTTTTTGTCTCTGATCGGGTGCCGTCTCTGACCAGGTGCTGTCTTTGACCGGGTGCCGTCTCTGACCGGACGCCATTTGGGAGTTTAGTTATCTTCTACCAACAGCAGGAAGCTAATCATAGTTACATAACAACTACCATAACGTTTTTACAAATCCTAATATATATGAGCATATGTTAAAAATTAAAAAACACTTGCTTCTGACACCAGGTCAGAGACGGCACCGGGTCAGAGACGGCACCCGGTCAGAGACGGCACCCGGTCAGAGACGGCACCCGGTCAGAGACGGCACCCGGTCAGAGACGGCACCCGGTCAGAGACGGCACCCGGTCAGAGACGGCACCCGGTCATAGACGGCACCCGATCAGAGACAAAACATTGGCCCAAGGTCGTGAGACACAGCCTAATGCCGTGCAGCACTAATTCCTTACTTAATCGAAAAAGTAAATGTCCACTCAGCCTGCCAGTGCAGTTACTGTACACTATCTAATGACATACTAATGACAATACTGTGCTACCATGATCTCAGTGATGCTAGTGTGACAGTAGCACAATCCATTGTAAAAGAGACAGTACTGTATTTGCTGGAAGAAATGCGGCCACATCTTCAGTCGTGCGAAGAAAAGGTCTCACCGTTCAACAGCTTGGTTAGCCCTACAGTACACCCTACACTTTCCTTGACTGAGGCAGCCTCGGATGTAAGCTTCCCCAAAGGTGGCAAGTAAGCTGATATGCCCCATAGTCCGCTGCTATTAGTAGGACCCTATCTGATTGCCTTAGTACAGTGCACTGTGTGAATGGGTATTTGCTGGTCATATCCCAATACAGTCTGATGGGCTGACAGAAGGTCAGGGATGATAGCAGTAGGAAGGCCTGGGAGGTGAATGAAGCATATGGAGATGTAGAGAGAATGGGGCGCATAGTACATAACACCTGTGATCAATGTTTCATCATCAGGAATCCCTGGGATCTATTGCCAGGTACTGGAGACAAGAGGATGGAAACTAGTGAGGCTGTCAGAATCAGACAAGCACATTCCTATACCTAACTACTACCCACTAATCCAGACTATTCAGTGTTCAGTCTCCCCATCTTGTCCACCGACCCTTAACACATGTCTCACATCCCTCTCCATCTCCCATCTCCATTACTTCATCCCCTATTACCACATGGCTCCATCCCTCCCAGTGTCTGGGACGGAAGTAGACACATGTCTGCAATTGGTTGAGTAAGCATGGCCCAGCTAACAAAAAAACGTTATTTTACGTCATAGTAATGTTTCAAATTTTACATAATGTTATGTCATACTAAAGGCCTTAGAAAAACGTTGACATATAACGTTATGTAACGTTATAAAATGGTGTATAACGTTATTTGTTTACTGGGAGCTCTAATTATCTGCAAGGAGCCATGTGTCCAGTGTCAACAAATGTGAGTAACAAGCACATACCATGGGGATAAAAGGTAGGGACGCAGTTTTTCACTTTTTCCCCATCTAATCTCCTTGACCCATGTCTATTAATACCGTGCATTACTATCGCACACCGATACTCAAACTGTCTCTCAGCTAGGAAGTGGCCATAATTGCAGCTAAGGCACCTATAGAGACAGCACACCTTATGAAGGTCATTACTATCCTATACTAAGTGCTCATGACCAAGAGTCAGGCAGAAGAATGACTGCTAGAAATTGAATGATGCCCTCACGTCGTTAACCGGTCCCGTCCATCAGGTCTCTAGACGACTTCCCAACACACCTTGCTAAGTACGCCCAACTAACCTTTCTTCCCTTACACCTATGCCTATGTGAACCTTGACATTTGGGTGACTGAGACCACCAATGATGGTTGCACACATTACTACACTACTACCTCACACTACTGACATCTCATTGATAGGCCCCTCAGCTTTTGTAATTGTTGGCACAACCTAGAGGAGAGTTTCTGGGAAAAATGTAGGAATGTGCGGAGTATATGTAAAACTGACAGGCAGCTTGCTATCTTCACATTTCCAGGGGCAATCCAACCTTTGCCTCAACTATAACTCCCTTTTCTTTTCCAATGACTGTTATCTGGCCTGCGTATGGAAGGAAATATGGACAGTATCATCATCAAATGACAAATTCTATTGGAAAACCATTGTTAGTATAAAACCACATGATAACTTGGTATCTCTGGATGATAGAATCAACCCGGTTAGGCTATACAACTCAGTGACAATTATTTCTGAGAGGTATATCTAGGAGCACAACATTTAGTTACTGATCTAGTATCTTTGCGATATCATACTTACCTCCTGTTAATATTATGCTTAACATGCATGCTTTCCAGAAAATACGCACATAAAGGTTAACAGTGTTTCCCATGTGGCTGGGCAATTATGCTGCAATTATGCAATTACGCTGTAATTATGCGATCTATAGTCATATAAAAGCTCAACCTGAAGTGGTATAAGTCATAGGCAATCAATTTGTATGTCTAACCATTATCAGTATAAATGGAAAAAGTTCAATCAATCAATTTATCAATCTATCAATCCTCACATGCCATTCCTATTTCAAGTCAAATTCCTCAACTGTACTAGCCTGCCTCATTGAAATCCATCACTACTTGATGTAATCCTCCCACTGTCTCATTCTTCCTAGCACTACTCTACTATACAGTTCTAGCTGTTCCATCCTTATAAGTCCTTCCTGTCTCAATTGGATATTACCTGCCTTCTCTAGGTCCTGAATAATCCTTGATCTCAGGCCTGGATAACAGTCCTGTCCTCATCTATTCTGTAGGAAATTGTCAGGAGGTTTTACCCCCTCAGTAGTGTGAGAAGAGCACTGTGCAAAAAGACCAACTGCATGCTTTCCTGTTCTTAATGGTTGTATCATGATTTTGGACTCAATACTACCTACTAGATCAGTATTTTGTGAGATATTATCATAAACAATAGAGTAGTCAATGATTTTAGTCCAGGTTTGCATCAACCGTGACCTATACTGTGCAGGAATAAAAGCTGCACTAAGATGGGGGCAACATTATCCAACGGTTGTCTCATTGAAGCTATAAAAATAAGGAATTTCTACTGGATCATGCCTTATAGAGCTGAATACTAGTACTGGCATATCCCATAAGAATGCTGAATGCCAGAAGCATATTTCATGGGTATGAATTTTGAAAAATGTCACTTTTGGGTGTTTTTCACCTTCAAACAGCTCTGCAATAAAAATGGCTGCACCAATCCAGTTTTTTCTTTTTTTAAAGAATAGGTACCAGTCCAGGCTTTCAGAAAAATGTAAAATCATGGATGTAAATTGGATATTTTTCAAGTTATGAGCCTCCAAAGGGCTAAAATACCCCAAAACTGTGCGTCAAACCTTTCTTTACATTTTTCATAACTCCCCCACCTCAACAAAAACAGTCAAAACCCTGCTTAATCATGGTTTCCTATTAGTTATATATGTTGTCTCACACATATACAATTATTTTTTTTAAGATGTCTTTGCTCAATTGGTCAATATAGCCTGTTGTATTGAAAATGCCACTCGTGTAACTGCCGACACTTTTACTTTTGGTTCTTCCACTGGACAATTAGTAAGGGTCACCAAATGTACTTTTTGCTTTCAATCTTGAGGGGTATATGTATACTAAAACTGGTAAAAATTTCGTGGGGATACACCCATTATTGAGGGCTCCAGGCCTAAAAATGTATTTTTGGAAAATAATAAAAGTGTCGGCAATTACGGTAAGTTTCCTCTATAAATCTAGAAATACCCCATGCCTATCATTTCTAAGACATGTATAACCATGAGAGGTATATGTTTATTCAATCTGGATAGGATTTGCAGGCTAATCCCTTGCTCTTGTGTAGTGGGACAAGGGGCGCAACATTTACGTAACTGCCGACACTTTTACGTAACTGCCGACACTTTTACTCTGGTCTATTGTAAAACCTTTCCTGATGCTGTAATATTGTGCATCCCCTGGAAATCTCAAACCAACTTTGGGAAATGGACATTAATACATAATATAGTGTGATTTTGAAGCAGTTTGGCATGTAATAGTTTACTAAAAGGGTTGTTAAAGGGTGTCTCAGAGAGAAAATGAACAAAATGTCAACAGAAATCCCTGTTGAGTCTGTAATTATCATCTTAATTGTGTTTTTTAGTGGTTTATATTATGCCTACACATCCCCTTCAACATTTTAGTGTGCTATACTTATGCTAAGAACATGCTTGTGATAAATACAGCAGAAAATAGTCATTCATATAGTAAAAGTGTCGGCAGTTACGCAGAAATGTATTTATTGCCATACACACCTTAATATTAATGGTATAAACATTTTCTCTGCACAGCATGATGAGGGGCTATGTGCTGTAATAGCTTGAACAAATAATATATAAATTCTGCTGATTTTTCAATTTGTCAGGGCTGACTAAGAATCCGTAACTGCCGACACTTTTATTATATTTTGTAAAATATACTACTTTCACTCAGTCAATCATCTCCATATTTTAACAGAGAATGCCCCTACGGGACTTCTACCATCCCAAATAGTCATTTTGCCCATACTGCATGACTCATTTTTTTCCCCTAAAAGTGACTGGCCTTACATTTTTACCTAAATTTTCCCTTATTTCGACATATTTTGAGGAATACCATTTGGTATAAAATGTGTTGTAACTGGTGTGTTTTAGGGTGTTTTGTACATAGAAATATAGAATAGATAGCTGTGGAAGGTGTCTGAGATATGTAGCAGAGGTTATGCCATGTGATAACCAATGGCGTAACTGCCGACACTTTTACTCTAAAAATAAGCGGGTTTACGAGCTCACCATGCCGAGAGAGGTATCTTTGTATGTGAAATGATTCTTGCTATTGCAAGTACACATGTTGAAGATAACACAAAGTGATTTTGATGGCAGTAAGGACCATTTTGAGAAAATTAGACTAAAGTTGGTGATTTAGTTGAAATATTTCATCATTTTCAATATTTTCGCAAAGTTTGCTGAGCGACGAATCAAAAAGTTTATGGCCAAGTGTTTTCAAACTTGATATGCCTATTCACACATACTAAGGCTACTTGTAAATGAATTTAGGAGTCACTGTGGTGTTTCTTTGATATAATAACCATGTTGTAATAGTTTTGGGCGTAACTGCCAACACTTTTACTCTATAATGTGTTCGCCGGTCAATAAAAACTGCACCGGTAGGGGTAGAACCATGCAATCATTGTTTTTGGACACCCAAGATATATGTCTTTCAATGTAAGAAACTTGCATAAAGATGAATTGAGTTTGGTGAATTTTCATGGATACTCACTTTTGACCCAAGAATGTGACATTTTTCGAAAATCTGACCCATATATATGTAGTAGTATATATGTAAATCAAGACTTGCTGTACTATATCGCATGCCCTGCCGTTTTAAAGTTTGTTGTATTTCGCAGATCATTTATGAAATAAATACACATTGAAAACTCAAATTATGTGCATGTCATTTCAGGATGAACATTTAAGTTTTTGTATATAAAGGGTATTTAATTACCTTCGAGCCAACCCAAATTCATTTTGTTATTTTGTTAATTTCAGCCCTCTAAGACATTATCACAGATGGGCACACTTGTTATTTTTCTGACCCCTGGTACACTTTACAAATATTGGCTCAGCATGTGTATCTATCTGGCTGTGATAGTGTTTTCTGACACCTCCACTATCCAATATCCATATTGATTAATTAACATATACCGCTATAAGTTGCTCTCCCTGCCAAAATGACAGTCTCATGCCAATCATTAGTTCACTGATAGCCGGGTCACATCACCCTTGCAGCTCTCCACATATTGCATGGTGTACTTATTGTCACAGCCTCTACTAGAAAGCTCAGGCTTATTTCTAAGGTAACTTCCCTTCCCTGAGTTGACACATGTCAACTTATTTATGACACTCATTTTGCCTTGAGCATCCTGCAGAAGAAGCCATATACATTTCACCTTACACTCAACCACATTGGGGAATGTTGAAAATCAATTCGTTGATGAGAAATTCTGATTAGAAATTCTGTTTTTCTCACTATATACTAGTTCCACTTCCATGTGTTGCACTCATTATTTACCAATTGTGTGATTTTAAAAAAAGGTAGTTTCACGTGAAATAGTATGGATAAAAAGTTTATTACTTGTTTTTTCCAAACTGTAACAGACCCTAGTAGAGAAGCCCTATAACAACATTGCTACCGCTCCCAGGTAATTTTCTGCCCAATCCCATGTTTCTGGCTTTGCTGAAGTTTCATGTAAAAGCCAGCAACATTTATCACCCTTGTCGCCAGAGAGAGGTTAGGCCTATCCATTAACACCTTCCCTAAGCCTCTCACATGAAAGAGGATAGGGAAGGGTTGGACTGGCTTCAGGAGTTTTGTATGGCTTTATTGCAATATCAGATGCAAAAGGTAGATAACTGTAAATGTAGATATCCAGAGAATCCTATAAAATCCTATTACAAGATGGTTTTATACCATCAGAATCATATTTGTTTATGTTTCAGGCTAAAAGGGCTACTCAGTTAAACAGGACTTTACTATTGTCAGCGAGATAAGGGTGGTTGTATCATATATACATTGCTGCATTCTGGTAACGTATTAGTCACATGAAGGAACAGTGTTCTCTGTCACTTTATAGGTAAAGCAAAATAATGAAAAGGATGAGGAAGACTAATGCATAAGAGGCAATTATAGACTTAGTTTTTAATTTGTAAGCTAGTATGGTTACATTCAGAACAACGTACATATCAAGTTTATCATCAAATAAATTCAGGTGATTTAAATGTCATTTAGCACCAGACATATTGTTAACACTTTTGTATTTTGTACTCATTACTATTTCACTTCATGCATGGCTCCGTGCACGATTAATCAGGATTGGAATGCAGGCCTGCCACATGACTTGCTATTTCTGCACTGACTCATCATGGTGACAAAAGTCCAAAACCATTAAAGCTACAGATGATAATTCCAGCCAGAATATTGGGTTTCTGTGAATAAAGGTGAAAGGATCACTTATCTTCTGACTCACTTGTCAGCAACTAAAACTTAAAGTCATCAATATTCATGAGTTCATGAGACTTGGCTTCCCTCACAAGCAGATTTCCTGCTCATCAGTCTAAAACAAATAATAACATATGAAAAGGTTCTTCATCTCCATTCTAGTCTACAAACCCTAGCAGAATTTTCCCTTTTCCTTTATGTCTGACATAAGATACCTTCAACTGTAAATATATCAAAATCTAGCACTACCCAGTGGGCACAAAATTCTGTTCAATGTTGAATCAACGTTGAATCAACATTGAATCAATGTTGTCAATCATTTATCAATGTTGACTCAATGTTCTGTGCCCACTGGGTATGAGGTACTGATTTTCTTGATTATTTTACATCAATATACATCAAATCAATATAAAACCAAGTGATATTCGAGGTAAAAAAGAATTGACATTTCAGGTTGCATTGCAGTAGTATATTAACAATCTAGGTTAAAGCAGGTCCATTTTCATGTATATCCCACACATGATAATGAAAATCTCCTAACTGCTCTCACACAAAAGGTTATTTATCCTTTAACATACTAGTCAGCAATGTTCTGATGTCCCTGTTGTTTAGTCATACATCCTCCACCACCCTGACCACAGTAAACCCTTTACTCAGCCCCAGGGTTCCTTTCCAACCCTCAGCTGTCTCCCACATCCTACACCACCAGCCGAGTCTACACCAGCACCCTACTTAACCTGTGACCCCAATTACAGCACCCTTACTGGGCTTCACACAAGAGGACAATCAAAGGCACTACACTCTCCATTCATCTCCCAGTAGCAAAGTGGCAATCTACATCAAAACCTCTGCTCTGAGAGAGGTATGGTCAGAAAATAAAGTTGTCCAATAAGAAATGCCTAGTCTGATGATGAACCAAGGTGATACAGAATGCACAATGCATGACTAGAGAGGCTGCCTGGAGGTATGTTATCATGAGTATGGTACAGTAATGTAAACAGAAAAAGATCGTAATATCACATGAAAACGGCCAGAGATTCCCAATTACAGGTGTTTCCAAATTACATTCAGGGATGAAATATTTTAAAGCGTTTCTGGGTATCATTGTTCATCTGCCCTTTGAAAGCCAGTACTCAAAGATGGCAGAAGTGCTGAGTTGCTGACTGCTTGTTTGCCACTGTTTGCTGCACAAGATACTGAGACTACCTTGGTGGCGCATTCTGCAGTAAACCCAGATGATGTCCATTTTTGTGTATTCCCTGAGGTACAATTTGGTATAGAAACTGTAAAGACTCAGGGATCTGTGGCTCTAATGGGACTCAAGATAAGCCATAGCCTGACTTCTTTACAGTAGACTTGAAGCGCAATGCATCAGAATCATCATTGGGCATACTAGACATAGCTCGTGAATGATTCAATCTGCAAACTGGATTCCATATATATATATATATGTATATATTGATACCACACTTGGCCATCAGAGCAAAAGAAATGTGCCGTGTGCATATTACATAAAAAAACGTTGAGAAAACACTCACCACTATGTGTAGCATGGTCCATATCTTTTTATAGTATGTGTGAGGTCTTTGCATCTATCATATCACTCAAGTAGTGTGCCCCTCACTGCACTATTTCCCTCCTCTTTATTCAACAGTCCACTTCATCTCCATGACATGCCCATGATCATTCCTACCACCCTGTGTCTCTTCTTCCTATTTCCTTCTTTCATATCCCTCCCGGCTACTCCTACACCCCTTCCTTTGGGTCTATATCACAAAACATCCATTAATCCATCAACTCAGTTTGAGTTAGGGGCACATATTATAACAGAACCTTAGAATATGATGCTCCAACCCAATTTGATATCAGGCATGGAGCATGCTTATGTTTGATTATCTCTGCTCTTACAAATGAGCTTTAATTTGCTCGAGAATCTCCAGGATAGGTTGGTTAAAGATACTTTCAAAAACACCTGTCCATCAACACACCCAATCTGATGGTGGGATTGGAAGATGTAATTTCCTCTGTGTGGTATTTCGTGAACAATCTGGTACGCATTGATTTGCTTTCAGACCAGCTCCCATTGATTCCTGCCAACATCAGTTTTTGATATCCTTTTTGGATATTCATCTGTTATTCCAAAAACATTTTTGATTAATGATAACCTGACTTTTTCCAGTCAACAAGGATGTCACTTAAATCACGGATAATGTTTTTTTGTCAGGGGATTGTGTCTGTCTTTTTGAGGTGTGGGATTGTCTTTACTTCATCTTGCCAAGGATGTTTTAAAAAACAGCTATCCATCTTTGCAGGAGACACATATATTACATGGGCATGAGTCACGTTTTATCCACATGCTACAAAGTGTCCACATCCATTATCAAACTCCATGTAGAAACTTGATTTAGTTTCTCATACATGAAATTTGCAATGTCCATTATCAGTTTTAGTAAGATATAATTAGATGATCGAATGTCCAAGCCTGGCGATATATGGTACATGATAGAAGTAGATGAGTAAATGGAAATAGATGTAGCTTACAACCATGTCATAATAACTGCAACGATTTGATAATTCTTGTCTGGGTGGGTCATTAAGTTGCCTGTATGGTGAAAATATCCATGCAGCAAAATAATAATACTCCAAGTGAATACTTAATACAATTTTATAGCACCAACTTGTGTCTTTCCTTGACTTATGAGGACTTGTATGTAAAACAATGATACCAGGAAATTCACTCTATTGGTAAATAATGATAGTAGTACATATAAGTGGAACATTTGTTTATTGCACCAAATAGAATTAACAATTTATATTTCTCATTGGCAAATCAATTTTGCAACATTCCCCCATGTGGCTTGGAGCAGGGTGAAATGTTTGAAACCACTTTCACAAGATGAAGCTCAAACAAGTTGCCAAATTGCAAACTCAGGTTGGGAAAGTAGCCTTAGAAATCAGACGTAGCCTTATAGTAGAGGCTCTAAAAACATGAAATCACGAAGTAGACCGTGAAAGATAATGGATGCTGCGCAACTGATGACTATGCCTATAATTGAACTAATTTAGTGGCATTCGACTTCCACCAACATCAATATAGAGCAACTTATAGTTTTAAACAGGCAGGTATTGCATCAGGGAGGTACAATAGTGAAAAGTAACAAAGTGTATTCTTCTTTTAGGGCCAGTAGCTCTATTATTTACATTACCCTCCTTTTCCCCTGGACACCAACCTACACATCTATACCCCTTGTAGAGAAGATTGTCTGGGACTATGGCTATTTAGGGCAATCCCCCATACTTAACTACAAAGCTGCTTTCTATTGATTTCTCAATTTTGCGATGCCATTGTTCAATATACAAATTTGCTGCTGGGCTACGGACCTGAGGGAATCAATAGATATGATTGTAGGTCACTGACAAGATACAATGGCACCCTGAGAAAGAGCCTACAGGGTGTAGAGCCTTGGTGCTTTCTCACTATACTACTGGGTAAGCCTTCCCGATTGAACGGATGCATGGTCTGTGCATGATGATTTTTTAAGTTTTTATTCTCTTCTTGTCTCTGTCATCTGTCATGTGTCTCTTGAGCTGTTTCCGTTCTCTATTAAAGTATTTTAGATAACTTTAGCATTTTATTCATAACCTCTGCATTTAACACCTTATGTGCTTTTTGACTTAGATTCTAGAAATGTTGATAGGACAGAGAAGATACTAGCAGAAAAAGAATTGTTGGATATTTGTTCAGCCTGTGAAGTATTTGTTCTGTCTGTTCAACCCACACCAAGGCATGAGCACCCTTTTTGCCTACGACTAAGAAAGGTGTATCATTTCCTTGGTCTCTTAACAGCAATATGATGTTAGTCTTCCTCTTGAAACAGATATCAAAGCCCCCTAGAAGGCAGTCCAGATAACCCACCAGGAGGCATCCTTTTTTTTTTTACTCAGAATGCTTTTACTAGGGATATTGTGCATAATGGTCTAACAAAATATACCCTCATGTTTGGCAGTTCTCATGATGTGCTCAGTATTTGCTCAAGACTTACAAGGTATTTGTGTCCCTAGTAAAACTTGACCATCTTTAACTATCGCTGTCATGCTGGCCAGGAATTATCAAAGATCATATCATGACGGGCATCGGGATGATGAGAATGATACTCAAAATATTCAAACGTTTTCAACATATTTTTCCTGTATAGATATATATGAAGGGTGGATTTGGTGTGATTTGGTGATCCAATGAAATTGGTTATGTATCTCACCCTGTCAAACATACTGTGAGCCACTGTCAATGGCTTCTACCATCAGCCAAACGGGATAATAGTCTTCCTGCTTGAAGGGTACAGGCATTTTATGGTAATCGCTTGGCATATAGTTCAAACTGATCTATTCACTGGTCATTTGTACATATGCAGGTTGTGGAAAGGCATGGGGAGGGATGGCTCATCCTTCTACAAATAATTCTACAGTCTAATAAGAATTAAAGCCTCAAGTAATGAGCGTGGGGAACAGATGCCTCATATGTAAAGTGAGTTTTTGATTTTGCAAAAATGTAATCATAAGTGCAGAATTAAGAACTTGTTCACTGGTTGACCATATGAGTGAGTGGATATATGTATGACAATTTTTTTATATTCTATATATGGTATTAGGTATGTTGAGTCTCTGACCCTCCTCACTTCATAACTACCCAAATCAAACTCTCCTAGTACTCAAACCCCTGCCTCCCACTTCTCTCTATAGAGTTAAATGGGGAAAGTTGGTTGACTAACTTTTGACTATTGGTGCGTATTAGTGCAGGTGTCTTACTTTACTCTAGAATGCTGAGGCCTTGTTTATGAGAAAGCTACAACTTGATGGTAGCACCTTGTTCATAAAACAAACGGGGTATATTCATCCTGCTCAGTCTTGGTAAGCTCTGTCTTAACACCGACCGCTCGCCTATTTCCTCCACAGACTATCCGGGTGCCATTCTGGCATTATATCAGTCCTTTATCTCTGTAATGGCTATGGATGTGGCAGTAAGCCATCGTTAAAGTAACATAACTGTTTCTCCTGAGTCACCCTGGGCATTATGCCTATCCTGAGCTATCCTTTGGGTCTACTCTTTCAGAGGGTAGTTAGGAAAGGATCATCAAAACATACTCCACTTCGTTTTGCCTGCCTTCCCCATCAAAAGATGGATAGGAGAGATTGGGGTTATAGATTTAGAGGGTTTGGGTTAGGAGAGCCATATTTGGCTAATTCATTGGACATTGACAAGTGGGATTCCAAGTAAAAAGTATGTGTCCATTCATTCATGTCTGTTATAAACACCACAGTTAGACTGACCCCCCTTTATAGGGCGTATGGAAATGCTGCTCAAGAGGAAACAGTCTGCATCCTGTGGACTGTCATGGTTCATGCATCATGATGACCAGGGCATGCTGCATAAATATATCATTCCGTCCGTAAAGGGTTAAATCAAGACAAAGGCCATGACAATTAGCCCTGTCAGTGTTTGCGTCACAGGATGACACTCCCTTCACCGCCAATTACCGGTAACAAGACTATCCCACATTGGTGGCTCACCCATAATTCCCCACACTGCAGGTAGGGGAGGGAAGACTTGGGAAGACTATATGGGGAGGCATAACTTATGCCTTCACATGGTTAGTGAGCCCTGAACCTTTGGTCTGATGTCATGAATGTGGCCAGCTCTGCTAGGCAGGTATCCTTCACTGATAATCTTGCATCTCTGGGGCTTTATCAGTAGTGGCTCTCCCGGGTTAGTCATAGGGATATTTGTTAGAATGACTGAGGCAAGACAAAAAATGATGAATGCCTTACTCAAAGAGACTAACCCTAGCCTTGTCATAGCATCGGACTCACCCATTTAGGCCCTACATCTAGATGTAACATAACAGGTCCATAAGGATTAATACTTGATTTATGTAGGTATTAATGCTTGATTTATGTAGGTCTGAAATGACCCCAATGAGCTGGATTATTAGTAGGACATTACATAGACTACTGCAATACCCCAATATGAACTTCAACTTCAACACTCATTATAATTTAAAGTCTAAACTGAGATGGATAGTACTGACCAACCTGATAGTCATAACTAACCCTAGGTGTGTCAAATAGTATAAGCTAAAAGATGATAAGCTCAATCACTTGTGACTGAGTGGTTAGCTAGTACTGACAAACGTAAGAGTATCAGTTTGGTACACCGGTAATGTCTGCATTAATAGACACAGCTAATCATGTTTGAGTTTCCTTGCCTTCTGCAGAGTATAATATGTATTCCATGTGAATTTACTATCAACAAAATTAATAGCTCTGGTAAGACAGGGTTTGAGGAAAGCTTCTGCAAATGGCATACACTAAGAGAACTGATGTTCTGCATCTGATGGACATTCACAAGATGCCCAGAAATGTTTGTCAAGAGCTGTGGTAAAATACACTGCACTCTGCTTGATGTTGTCTGGCCTGACATGAAACTGACATGCATGATGGGGAGGATGACAAGCAGGGCTTCTAGTGTAATATTCTCCTGTCACGAGCTGCAACAATGAAGGGAGGTTTCAGGCGGTCCATAATACCTGATGTGACAATTCATAGATGTAAGGTTATTGGACATATAGATGGTATGGCCTTTGATTAGGATCGGCATCATTTCATGATTATAAATGTGCAAACATATATTGCTGCACTGTTGTAAAACAGTTGTGAATCTACACACTCCTGTTTTGATTCCAATACTGCATATATTTGTTATACATGATATTGTTAAGTGCTCAGCTTGCATTAAGTGTACTTGGGTCGAAACCAATAAACCATCCCTCCATCTTTGCATAATATCTATTCACGTTATAGAGCCAAGGAGTGACAGAAACTTTGCTACTAGGGTATCCAACCTAGATTCATAGAATAAAGCTAATGGTAACATACATGTCAGGGTCTCCTTTCATCTTTTTCAAACGCAATTAAACAATTCTGAGGGTGGGATATCCAGGACCTAACTCTCAAACCAAGAGGGCTTCGTTCAAAGACAGTTACAAGCGCTCTTCCCCTGTTTAGTCGGTACTCACCAGTTTGTCTCATGTAATCTCCCATAAAGCATAGGTGAGAATGGGCTTACCTGCAAAAGGAAAGAAGAAAACATTTCAGTATTTGGTTTTAAAACAGTAATCCTGCAGGGTTTCATTTTGAAGAAAATAATCCAAATTTCATGCGTTGTATAACTTCAACTGAGGACAATAAAGAGCAAAAAAGCCTTTATTTAAAATCTAATTTGCCAAGGCTTAGACACAAACACTGTACCTTTCCAATTGTTGCATTAATTTTAGAGGAACGGTTTAAAATAATAAAAAGGGTTCAAACTGTATAACTCCTTCTTTACTTGTAAAACTACCATCAAGTTAAGCCTAATAGGATTAAAATAACTAAGAATTACAATGATGATTGCTCAGTTCTTTGTAGAAACAACTACGTGTTTCAACTCAAGTAAAAACTATCCTTTGATATTTGTACCGTTTTAATAGCTTACTTTATGCTTATGTCAGGTTCCACATGAAGTTCATGAAGTTAAAGTAACAAAAGGAAAGTGCCCTAATAGTGTTAATCATCTAAGGGCAGCATGAACACATTGTACCATTGAAGATCATTAAATTATGAATCATTCTGCATAGTTGTTTGCAAACCTTTAATGACAAGAAAGAGCAAAGAAGCCTTTTTCACAAAGACTAATAATTTGCCAAGGCTTTGACACAAACACTGACCCTTACAAGTGTTGCACCAAGCAAAGGGATTGGTTTAAGATAATAAAAAGGTTTCAAACTTTACATGAACGCTCAGATAACTATAAATTGTTCTCCACTTAAAATAACTGACAAAAACAATGATAATAATACAGTCCTTTCTAGAAACGGGCTTCGACTCAAGTAAAAACAATCTTTTAATTGTACTTGTTCAATAAGTCCTTACAAGTTGCAGATTCTACATAGAAGCATGAGTTGTAAGGGCCAGGAGGAAAGTGCATTAATGCTGTTAATTCTTTAAGGACAGCATGAACACGTTGGACTCTTGGATTATGTGATTCAGGAGAGATTTTCTCTCTGAAACAAAATCTGCTCTTTGAGAGGACAGATTCCTGATGCAAAACAATAAAGGAGACCCTTTAAAGATACATTCTAATGCCATTGTTCAAGATGTGCCATTCTGGGTGTTAAATGTCAGAGAAAGACAGGCAGATACTGTGCATGCAACTTCCCAGTAGGACAAGCATAGTGATCATGAATTATTTACCCTTAAATATTTCAAATATAGGCAAAATCATATTCAGCTGCATTTATGAGGTCAGAAATTGGATGCCTTGTTTTATGTGCACACTAAATCTTTAACCCCTTTCCACACCAACACTCACACCAAGAACTGTCCAACGTGCACAACTTACAAAGTGCTTTTTGCTGCTGATCTGTCTGCCTCAGCAATCAAAGTCTTTGGGAATGATAAACACAGAGGGTAGAGTAGATGGCTGCAGACTGCTTGTGTGTCAGGGTCCGAGTTTGTATTGTAGTGGAGGTTGTGCATCTTCGATAACTGCACTCATTAGTTAAACATAATTCTTAGCAGTACCAGAATGGACTTTTTCCATACAATTGTGTTTCTATTTTAAGAGTAGAAACTTTTGTATGTGAATAAGCCTTGTTTTACAAACATCTGTACAACTGTTATGTATTTGTGAAGCCAGGATAGAAATCTGGATCCGTCAGCATATCATCTAAATTAGCCCCAGATATATGATATAATATATCATGCTACACAATGTACTATATTGATAGAATTAGGTTGTTTCCTTGTCCTCGAGTCCATATCTGAGCCTTGGGAGGTCACCTCAAGAGGCCCCACAGGATAGGGCATGGCAATGACCTAATTCTATCTTTATCCCTCGAGAAAAATGGACAAGGGTGAATGTTCTTATCTATAATAAAGTTTTAAAGTAAGTAAGGCCATCAAATTATGGAATAATGCTCGTATCTAGGGTCCCTGAATCGGCCCTAAAGAACCCCCTTCAGGGCCCAAATGTAAGGAGCCCTTAGAGACTGGGTCATGTCACCAAGGGGAAACGGCCGTTGTCGTTGTTGGTGCTCGCCGATAAACCTGATAAATGGACGATTTAGAGTGAAAATACCTCTAATATGACTCGAAGAGTATGGATCAAACTATCCTAGACAGCTTATTTCTAAGTCTTACTTCGCAAGAGGTTATCCGAAAAATAGGAATATCCAGCCCATGTCCAGGGGGCCAATAACAAGTATTACAAAATTTGTTACGCAACTTTCATTCATACTTTAGACCAATCAGGGCTCCCTCTTTTTACTACCTTGACAACATAGTAAGGATACTTGACAACATCAAATATCACTTGACAACATCAAATATCGATCTGATATTTGATGGCTTGTTATTTGTGTCAAGGATAAATATATATATGATGCCTTTGAAACATGTTTGTGGGATGTCCTAATGCAGTCTCTACAAGTAATGTAATCATTATGATGACAAATGAAGTACAGTGCGATAGAGAAGCATACTGATTTTAAAAGTTAAATCTTTATGTGGGACTGAGAAGACAATAGAATTCTATTTAAAGTAAAATGGCAACAGATTAACAGCAACGGGCTCGAAACTGCTCCTCAAGGCTTGTTCTGTGGGAAAAAAACACCTCTCACCAGCCAGCCATTCACCCAATCATCCCCCTCACTTAAATGCCTCAAATCTTCTGGTCTTTTCTTGTCCAAAACTTGATTTCCATTTAAAATGTTTAAGGAGCTTCTCTGCCTTTGCAGATTAAATCTCATAGCTGACATTCATATATTAGATAGCTGTAATGAATTAACCAAGAATATTTGGTTAAACAATTGCCTTGCTGACTCGTCAGTTTCTAAAGCTCAAACCTATCCCTTTATATGAATCCATGACATTCTGCTTCCTTCACAAGAGGAGTTGAGGCCAATCACACTAGGGCAAAAAAGGAAAATTGCTTCATAGCTACATTGTGAATCACAATCCCTATTTGTTGTTGGGGATACCTCCCTCGGATGTTATCTGTGTATTAGTGGGACCCTCAGTGCCCCCTGCAGTCTTACCCTGGTAGCAGTGGAACTCTGTGGGGTCTTTATCCCACAAACAGTCTTTATCCCTCAAATCAGTACTATGTAGCCACTATATAGACTTTGTGGCATAAAGACTGGTCACTGTATGGCCATATATTGCCACTATGTAGGCTTTGTGGGATAAAGCCCATATCATTGGCTTTGTGGGATAAAGATTATTATATTGACTTTGAGGGATAAAGACATTTGTGGGATAAAGACACTTCTGCTTCAACGCCATAATTTAGGGATTAAGACCCGTGGGTGTCTTTATCCCTCATAGTATTGCTAATTTGAGGGATAAAGACTGTTTGTGGGATAAAGAACCCACAAGCTCTCCTGCCAGATAGGCTCATACTCAGCCAGCAGCAAGCAGCAGAGCAACAAGACAGCAAACAGAGCCTCACTTTAAAAAAAAAAATTTATGTCACAATGGTGACTTGTGTGGTCTGTAATGGCTCATACAAGGGCAACAACAAGAAATGCACCAATTGTGGTGTGTCCAGCCCTACCAGGGACACACAACAGACAAAAGCCTGGATATGCTGGCGGCCAGCAGCAGAGCAACCAAGAGACCCTATCCTTATTAGGTTACATACCCACTATATCAGGCAGCTTGTATCTGGTCGTTGTCACCTTTCTCTAAAATCATCATTATCCCGCAGCCATTACAAAGTTATCATGCATATAAATTCAAATTTGTATCTTTATGTACTAATCGAGAGCTGGTAAATGGACTGCCTGGTAATGTTATAAAGATGGACACTACTTATCTGTTGGTAGCTATGTATATATATATATATATATATATATATATATATATATATATATATATATATATATATATGGGTGGGGGTCCAGAAAATGTCCATTTCCAGTGAAAAACAATAATATATGGCCCAAATGTTGTAGCAGATTTGTCTATATATCGAGGAGGCAATGAACCATCACATTCCCAAATTTTGTGATTCTTACTTTTTTTTCTATGTAAGTTTGAAAAATACAATTACCAATGAAACAAAATTGTGTTACGTTCACCAGATATTATCATAAACATGAGAATAGTGAAAAAAATGTGATGACATATTTTAGTTATGAACTTGATTCACTGAATTAGGGCAAAAATGTGTCATTTCCTACCATGTAACAGGGTGCTGTACACTTTTTCTCTATTTTTAATTCCCCATTGTGAGAGTTTGATAGCTAGAGTCAATTGAGGGCCAGTTGGTTTCTGTCTAAATTGAACCTATAATCTTTTTAAATAGGGAAAAGTACTAACATGGAAGAGTATTAAACAAGCTGTGAAACCCAGATGAAAGTATACAAAGTGCTCTAACATATTTGAAGATATTTTGTATTTTCTGCCATTCTATTGTGTTTATTTTACTATTCAGAGGTGTTCAGTGGGATCTAGTGAACGTAACATAGCAGAAAAATAGAGGAATTAAAATGAAATATCAGTCAATAATAGCATTGTTGTCAGTTGGTTGTGGTATAATACCTTTGCAAAAAAGGTCACAGCATGTCCCAGATATTTAATATAAGAAAAATAAGATAATTAGACCAAAATTCTGTTGTTTTCAAAATATCTGGTGAACGTAACATCTAGTGAACGTAACACAAAAATTGAATAGTTTCTAAAATGAAATTTGTTTATGATAAAATGTTGGAAACAGGTCAGTGTCATTTGTAATGCTCAGATATACTTGGACATTTGTGTTACGGCTATATCTTAATTATTTATGAATATTTCTGACTTTTTTATATATCTGGTGAATGTAACATTTCATAAAATAAAGGACATGTTGTTTTGATATTAATATTAGTTCTTAATATTAAATAAATCATGCATTCATCCACATACATACTTGCTGATAGGTTTGTCAAACAGACATACATGCGGCCTATCAAAAGAAATTAACAAAAAAAGGACATATTTTCGTGACAATTTACTGTCTCCGTGGAACCAAACATAATTCTAGTGAACGTAACATAGTTCTAGTGAACGTAACATAAATTGATATCTTAATTTACAAAGACAAAGACATTGCACAGAGTTACGATTCTTATTGTATATGGTGCATGTACTATGTAGGCACCACATGGATATTTCCCTTCCTCCTTAGATGACATTTAGGCCGATATTATTCAAAATGTTAAAATAAATCTAGTGAACGTAACATCAATCTGGTGAACGTAACATCCAGTGAAAACAATTGTAAACTCCAGGCGATAAAAACTGATCCCCTGGGAGTTTGAGAGACCCAAGTTATTGGTCTTCCAAGGTAAAAAAGTTGTATTAAGATCAATTAAGTTTTGTGAATTTTAATTTTGAAAACAGGGACCACGTTTAGTACATTTTTTGAAATTCTGTACGTATGAATGAGCTATCGTATAAAGTAACCAACACAACATAAAGGTTGTCATACCGCATCTTTAGGATAGTATGATGTGAATCAAGATACACTCAGTTTTGGATTATTTATCAAGTGCTAGCTTACATGCTTAGCCTCAATGGTATGTGTCCTGCAGTATTATGGTACAGTATAGAAAAAGTCTCATAACTACCTCATTGTTGCATCATACAGGTACAGGTTAAAACTGTTTGCCATTCACTATCAATAAATCTACAAGAACTTAGTTAGATGGCAGAAAGAAAAACATTTTAGATTCAAGTTAAGTTTTTAACAAGAAAGGCTAGAGGATCTTACGCTCTTCAAGTGAAGAGGATGATTGGGTGAATGGATGGCTGGTGAGCTGTCTTTTTTCCAATGAGCACCGCAAGCCTCAAGGAGCATTTTAGAACCTCTAACTGTGAATATGATGCTTTTTTAAAAGCTCAACTAAAGTAGCTTTAGTAGGACACATGGCCTTTGATTAACCCAGTTATTTGTCATGGCTGCTAACCACAATAATTACTAATAATGATAATTAAAGTAATATCTGCTTAGGCCAAAAAAAAAGAGGTTTGTTTCAGGTCACCCGACAGACCCTATCAAAAGAGGGCTGACCCTACGTTTTTTATGCAATTTGAAGATTTTTCCTTATTTTTAGCTTTTTTGGGTCAATTTACGGGTCTTCGGAAAGGCCGGGTAGTACTTTCATGTTTAAAAAAAAAAAGTAAAAACAAAAAAAATCCGACCTACCGACCCTACATTTTCATGCCATGTTACCTGAAACAAACCTCTTTTTTTTGGCCTTATGTAGCATTAGTACCAAGTTTTTATATGTGAAGGTCTACTGACCTAGAACACCAGTACAGTTTACAAATAACACACGGGTTTAACAACCTAGAACGCCAGTATTCCTTATAGATGACATTAGAAATGGAGGCATTACATATAGGAAAGACTTAGTGTATGTATCAGATATTTCTTTATTTAACAATACACCTTGTTCACTCCTAGTCGGGTATAGCTGATCAACATCGACTATCTTATTTGTGTTCTCTTAGAAGAATACAGCATATATAATATATGTGTGAGGAGTATAACCCTATTATTTGTATCCAACATCCTTCAGCATTTAAGCTAGAAGTTTATAATCTAGGAGTGGAGACCAGATTTGAACAAATAGGTTGTAAAAAACACTCCTTCATTCACATCAGGATAATCGTATTCCTTAGAGTATATGATAAGCAGGAGGCCTCAGACAGAGAGATTAGTCTTCTTTTGTTTATTATAAGCTACTTTCATGGCCTAATGGTAAGAATACTTTAATTATGTTAGAGATGGTTTATGCTTAATGATTGATGGTTAGATTGACTTGCTTTTTGTAACTATGTTCAATCTATACTTGCAGAGTAATTTTCCCGTACTAAAGATTCCTAGCTACTACGAAGACAACACACTAATTATCTATAAAAAGGAGTGACCATACAGACTGTGTAGTCCTTGGAGTAAGAAGCTATCATGAAGACAGTGCAATCATCTTCTGGGTCCCAGATGTTGGCAGGGTACCTGGCAGGCATTGGTTGTGTTGTGGCCAATGTCCTCTCTGCCACCTGTGTCCAGGCCTTACAAGGAGCCGTCCCAGACTTCCAGCTGTCTGCAATACGCTCTGCTGGACAAGGTCTTGCCTTCGTAACTGGAGGACTTATAGTTGGAACAGACTTTAGGGTTGGCAAGGAATATATTCCTGGGTTAATTTCCTATGGAATGTTATTTTTATTCAGCAATGTTGGTTGGTTTGGTGCTGCAGCCTACCTCCCCTTAGCCGAGTTACAAGGGGTAGCAACTATAGCAGGTATTGTATTTGCAATAATCCACTCCAGATTAATGTTCGACATTGATATAGCAAAGAGTAATATCATAGCGACCATAGTGTGTGTCGTTGGCATAGCATTATCAGCACAACCAGCATGGTTGTTCAATAAAGGACCATCAACATCTGATACTGTTGCCAGCAGTCATGAGGTATTGCTTGGTTACACATTGAGCATACTCGGAGGTGCAGCCAATGGAATAGCCTTTGACATCAATGGTAAAATTCTTCGCGATGTGAAAACAACTCCAAAAGCTGTATACACAATGTTAGTGTGCACGATAGGTTCCGTTGTCTTCATGTTTTATCTAGAAGATCCAGTATATGTCCTTAACGTCAAACAGCTCCTGCTTGTTCTTGGACATTCACTAATTTCAGCAATCGTATCATTTTTGGCCATATATGCCGGCTCCATTGTACCAGGCCCTACTTTAAGTATTGTGTGGAGCGTAGAGGTGGTGACAATGCTTGTCTCTCAGTACACCCTAATGCATTCTATCAAACCAGGGAACTACAACTGGATTGAGGTCCTTGGATGTATCATCATTGTCTTTGGAGCGAGCGTTCCGGGTGTGATGGACTTGTTCTCACATAAAGCCAAGGCCAATGAACTTCCCTGATGTTGCTTTCCTTAAAGATGCAGGAAATGCAATGTAATGCACCAATGCAGCCCCGCCGTATAACTTGTTGATGCTGCATTGGTGCATCATGCCGACCCTTCAGGCATATGTCAACAATATAGGGTTGGCGCAATACTTGAATGCAGCACTGGCAAGTATTTACATGAAACATTTATCGGATATATGTTCCCACATTAGAATATTCCAAGTGGCCAGCTGTGAAGATGTCATAAATAATTTAGACATGTCAAAAAGGTGAGGTATGATGATAGATACAGCATACTAAGGGAACATATTTATGACAACTGTTACTTCATACAATGGCTCATTCATATTTATATCAACATTTTTCCATGAGGGTTCATGTCAGACAATATTGCACTTTCATAACATGTAAATGTAAGTTGGCAATAAAATTGTTCAAAACTCAAAACTCAAACTTGATTAGTGGAGAGAGCTGTCGGAGCTGCCTGGATTGAAACATACTCTAACGATCCTAGTGGCTCCAGCTGGTGGCCTGCAACAAAAACACTATTGACAGTATTGAAAGTGATTGTTTAAAGTGTCTATGTTTACGTAGGCTTGCATCCATTTTACAGTCTATCTTTTTGATCGACCCAGACTAGGACCTGCCCACAGGTCTCAGGTAGAGTTATGCAAAGTAGACAGTGCCCTAGATCCCTGTGATTTATTGGACAAGGATAATCTTAACTACAGCACACCCTTGACTATGACGGAGTGTGTGGTGTGTGTCTGTGGGGGGTGGGGAGGGGGGTAATTAACATACATACAGGTATAGAGAAGGTTAGATATAGGGTTCTACAGTGTGAGCAAACACAGGCTACACGTGGTCAGGTAAGGGTGTGCTCATTTTTTAACAACAGGGGGGGTAAAAAATGTGGACCCCTTGACAGGGGGGAGGGGGGTAACAAATCTAGACCCCCAGGGTCAAAAGAATTCAACCTGTTTTGAGGGAAAAAGCCTGCGCGCTACTATGCTACAAAGGGGGGCGAACACACACGATTTTGGGCCTGCTGGGGGGGGGGGTAAAAAACTTTGCATGCTTCGCATGAAATCTCTCCAAACCCCCCTGTTGTTAAAAAATGAGCACTAACCTCATCATGATATACCCACACCCCTGGGTCATAATTTAAATGTTATTTTTAATTGCTTCTGTTTCTTTATACAACATATATGACATGTATGATATAGCGTTGCCTCATTTAGGACACATTTGACTAATTATATATGACATAACTGATGGATTTATGGTACATATACATGTACCTAGGGGTTACAGTCCAGTGGTTTGTTTGCCCATTGATATAAATAGAAACAATCAAGTATAAGAGGGAACGGGATACATGCTTCTTGTCGCGATCACTACCCCCGACTGGCCTTGAGAAGGCCTGCTGCTGTGTATAGTACCATGGTAACCTAGGGCTCTGACCAATTAGAGGGCAATCAAGTATAAACAATCAAGTATATGTAACCTTCCCTGTATCCTACAGTAGGGAGTTGCATAAACCCAGCAGTAGCGCCCACTAAAGGCCCGCTTCTGTGACCTGATTTACACTGCCCCTGAGAGAGCTCCACTTGACACCTCTCACTAAAAACCCTTTTCTGACCTTAATTTCTGACCTACAAACACGGTAGGGGCCTCTTTTTTTCACAAAATTAAGGTGGTTAATATGAATGCAGTCATCTTGGGATATCTGTCCTAGTTTCAGATTATTGTTGATTGATTGATTGATTGATATTTCGTTTATTTTTACCCTGAGGAGATACATAACCTTATAGATTGTATTCTTTGCATTCCACAGCATTTCTGTTATAATAAATTTTCCGTTAAGCGGAGACTATACACCTGCCTTAATTGGGTGGTGATAATAGGATGGGGGGCTGACCAGTTTTCTCTGATCAACCCCTCTACCTTTTGTTAGTTTTATAAATTGATGTTACAACATAATTTGGAATAAATGAGATAGAGTGGGTTATTTCCCAGTAGAGGCAGGATTAATGTTCTTTCATTGAAGGCAGAGAATATGCCAACAGCCTCATTGCATGATGTTAAAGAAAAATACATGGTAGAAAAGGAGAGAAAAGCAGATAGTGAAGAAAGAGAGTTAAAGAGAAGATTGGAAGGTAGAAATATATAAGAAAATAAAAATAAAAAAAAAAGATTGATGGGTGGGGGCCACATCAGTGGCGCCCATCCATCATATATGCAAGAGCCTCAGATGTTATACCATAGGATAATAATTAACTCTTAATGCTTATTCGGGGAAAAAATTTGTGTGTGTGCATGGAATTACTCGCCCCCCCTTATCCCAGGGGCCAGGGTCAGGTGAGGGAGAGGGAGCCGGTCATACATCAGGTAAGGACATGATTTTTTTATCATATTCTTTTTTCAACCATGCATTGAATCCGGTTGTTGTCCTGTGTAGTCTAGTAGCCAACTTTTGTTGGTTCCAGAGTATGGCATCTCTATGGTAGAGGCTTTTCCTATAAATAGGGTTTTTTACTCTGGTGATTTTCAACAGCCTCGCATCATGGGCCCTAGTTCTCAATGGCCTCTTATCAATTCTTTCATCTATCAGGGATGCATTGAAGGCATGTTTGAGGAGATAAATTTCCCTTCTGTCCTTCATAAGGTTGAGCTCAGCAAGCTTATGCAGTTTTTCATGGTTTTTTGTACCTTTTTTCCAGTAGACTGACCTAAGTGCATTACTCACTGTGGGTTGCAGTGTATCCAGTGCTGTAGTAAGGGTGTATGGCGGCAACAGGTTAGGACGTGCAGGCGAGACGCGGGGACAATTTTGGCAATTTCTACATTCAAAATTTTGATTGAAACCCCTAAAATACGTTCATACTACGTATTAAGATACCTAGACTCACTTTTCATGAGTTTTGTGTCTAGTCCTGACGTGACCATCCTACAACCTCGGTAAGAAATTTCAAATTTCCCGCAAACAAGAATGGAGGAAGAAAATGGCAAAGAGACTCGTAAGGTCTCCTCGGAGGGCTCCGACTCCGAATCCGAGGAAGAAAATCTCTTACCACAATTGCACTCCAAATCTAGTACAAAGCAGATCGCCGAGAAAGTCAATGAGATTGAACAAAGGCTGAATCATCAAATCAAGGTTGGTAAAGGTTCCCTTCGGCTGCTCAAGAAATTAGAGAAAAGAATCTCTGGCAGCGACGCCATTAATAAGAAGACGGTCGATCAACTCGACACCATCTCTCAGCGCCTAGTTTCCCTTACGAGCCTCACCGACCAAAACAAATTGAACATTTCGATCGCTCAAGCGGAAATTCAGCAACATGGAACTAGATTTATCAAGCAGGATAATTTAGAACAACAGAAAGTCTTATCAATAGAAGGCGTTGACGAAAATATCGAGATTAGTTTGCGTACGAAACTAAACAACCTGCTGACCGACCTTGACCTTCCCTTCGACGCCAATGTCGCCACGCGTGTGTTTCGCCGAGGGAAAAGGGAGACCGACAAAACAGGAAAACCTCGCCACAGACCGATAATTGTGCAATTTTCATCGGCACACTACAAAAGCCAGATCTTTGGTAGCATAGGTAACCTAAAAGGCCTGCCTGAATGGAACGGCGTTCATCTCGCCGACGATTTGTCAACATCGGACCGAGCTAAACAGAGAGACTTGAGGTGCCTACATGCTCTAGCCCGATCTAAATCGATCGACGCACAAGTAAGAGGGTTAACGTTATTTATCAACAAAATCCCGTACTCTCATGATCAAATCCACGAGTTGCCACATGACCTGTCCATGACAAATGCCAAAACGATTCCTGTCAAAGACGGATGGGTTTTCCAATCGGAACATGCTAAACTGTCGAACCTACATCCATGTGTATTCACCTACCAGGGAGAGCAGTTTGATTCAGTAGAGAGGGCCTACACCACCTGTATGTGTAAAGTATCCAAACAACCACATGTACTGAAAAGGGTTAAAGCTCCTGTTGAACCGAGGGATTGTATGTACGCTGCTAAAGCCTGCAAACAGACAAAAGAATGGCAGGACATGGACTCAGATGTCATGGAAGAAATCCTCGAGTGTAAATTTAGGGTACCTGAATATAGAAAGTACCTTACTGACCTCAAGGGTCATTTGTACGAGGGAACCAAAGACCCCAGGTGGGGCTGCGGATTTCACCTAGGCCAAAAAGACCTAATCTCCCAGACCTCTGTTGACTCTAAAAATTCGAACAAACTAGGTCAACTACTCGAGAAACTCCGGGACAAGCTACTTAAGGAGGAACAAGTGCCACAGGCCGAGAATGGAGGAGACGTCACTAATGGACTACCTCAAGATGAGGTCCAAATTCAAGACGAAGAAGAAACTGAAGCAGAACGAGAAGCCAGACAGGCTGAATTCTTTGATTGATCGTGGTGAGGGGGAGGCTGAGGTAAGATTCCAGGCGGAGAACATGATGACACAATTCTGGCGCCCCCAACCTAGACACTCTATTTTTATAGATTCACGAGGCCACTCAAGACATGGTAGCCTGTCTGAGGCCATCAAGTTGACCATGAAGGATATATGCTCTAACCCTTCTAAGTTGGCCACCTTTAAGGAGGTCACAGGTGTAGACTTCAACCAAAATGACATGAGATTCAACGTCTTTGTCTTTCCGGGAGCGAAGATACAGCAACTATTCAGCTGGGCAAATCGTCACCTGACCCATCACCCTCGTGATTGTGTGTACATACTAGGCGGTGTGAACAACATTACTACCCTGAATAAAACCACGCGGGAGATCACCTTTGAATGGTCCAGACCTGAAGACTTGAAGAGTCATCTATGGGCCTACTCAGAACTGGGACTCTCATGGATTACACAGAACCACCCGGCCTCAATAGTGACTCAATGCCCGCTGACTGGCTCCTACTTGGAACTACTCGCCCCTGCCTTCATGGATAGTCAAGAAATCATAAACAATGCGGTACGATCCTACAACAAAGAAGTCGTGGGCATGAATCAACGTCATGACGTGGCCATGCCATGGCTACACAAACACGTCCATAAAACCCGACATGGGAAGGATAAGGACTATTATGTGACATTGCCAAATGGAGATCTAGCATTACCTGACGGTATTCACCCCAGTCAGGAACTATTAAACCTGTGGGCGAAAGACCTACTTGTGGTGTTCACAAAGAACTACCCGGCGCCATCTCATACCTTCTTCTAAATTTAACCAATACATAATGGCTGGGCCTGTGAACTCTTTGTCTCTGTAATGTTATGGAAGCAAAGATCTACAATCCCTTAAGACCAATTTCTGATCTGCTAAATTTTCTATGAATTTAAAACCTCATGAATAACGAGAATGGAGCTGTTACCCAGGTACCTCTATATTTTGTGAATGATAAGACGTTTAAGTTCAAGTTCAATTTTTATGTTACACTTCATTTTCATGATAACCTTCTTTTCCATGTGTCAGCCAAAATCCATAAGTAGTTGCTCCCCTGGACTCCCCCCCCCCCTCCCCCCCCCACGCGATCATTGTATTTTGTATTTTATATATACATTACTTTTTATAAACCAAGGGATGGTCCCTTTCCTCCCTTTATCGTTAATGACAGGTTGCCCCAGTGATGTAGGTAAACCTATTGAGGCAGCATAAAGGCCGAAGTCCTCAAAAGGGATTGTAACATGTCTACCATACTTATACTTTCGACCCCTCGGGGTACTCTCTCTGTTATATTGCAAAAGATCAGAGTTTTTCTTTTTTGTAAACTGACTTTGACATCACATGATGTCAAGTCTTAACGATATCTCAAGCACCAAAGGTATCCACTTTCTACATTATAATGCTCGCAGTTTCCGTGGCAACTATAGTTCAATCTGTGCTGAATTTACCGGTCATAATATACATGTACTGTCATTTTCTGAAACATGGTTTAAAGCAATTGATGACATAACTAGTTACCAGCTAGCAGGCTACACAAGATATAGATTAGACAGAGTGGTTTTAAACAAAAGAAGAGACAAAACCAAGGGTGGTGGTGGTGTATGTATTTATATAAAACATGATATCCCACATGACTATCATTTTCTGGATGAGTTTAATGTATCAAATGAGGATATAGAGATGCAACTCCTACTGATTTGTAAACCCCACATGAAGCGTATTATTTATATCAATGTATACCGGCCTCCCCTGGGTAAGCCTGATGTGTTTGTCAAGACCCTGAAAAATACCCTTGGTAATATCCCAGGTAGGAGTAAGTGTGAGATTATTCTAACAGGAGATATGAACATTGACATATTGACTCAAAAGGCTATGTATAACCAACTGATTGAAAATCTCAATACCTTTAAGCTCACCCAGCTCATACATGAGATAACGCGTATCTCTCCCAGGGCTGATCAAAGGGATTCTATTCTGGATTTGATATTCACAAATATCGACTGTGTTTCTGCTTCAGGTACAGTAAACATACACATCACTGACCACCTACCGGTATTTATGTCTAGGAAAATTGTGAAAGAGAAAATCGAAAAGATCACCATATATGGTAGATCTTACTTGAAACTCAATGATGATATTGTTATCAAATGGTTAAATGACTTTGATTGGACACCTTTTGACCGGTCCACAGATGTAGAGGAATGTTGGAATATTTTTGAGGAAATGTTGAAATCCATGTTGGATAGGTACTGTCCCATGAAAGAGTTGCGCATCCCGAAGTACCAAGACCCCTGGATGTCGATGGACATTGTTGAGAGACTACGGGATAAAAATGTACAAATGGCAAGGGCAAGAACGAGCCCCAACCAGGGTGATAGAGATGATGCAAGGAAGGTTAAGAACAAATCAAATAAATTAAATGACAAAGCCCGTAAAGGATATATTAAGGATACTTTAGTTGAAAATCAAAACAATCATAAAAAATTCTGGCGTATTATTAATAATATCCTTCCTGGCCAACAAAACTCAAAACAAAACATACACCTAGTAGATGAAATAACCAATCAATCAATTCCCGCTGATAAAACTGCAGACTTTATTAATGAATATTCACCAAAATTGGACCCAACCTGGCTGCTGATCTTACTATACCGTGGAAACCATATGAGGAAATTTGTCCCTCTAGTATTGACCCTTTTACCACAAACCCTCAGGAAGTGGCCAAACTGGTCCACGACATTAATATCAACAAGTCATCAGCCATTGAGGGTATCCCCACCAAGATCCTAAAACTGGCTTTTCAAAATGCTATTGACAAACTAGTCAAAATATTTAACCTATCCTTCCAGCAGGGTCTAGTCCCGTTGTCTTGGAAAAAATCCAAAGTCACCCCAATACCAAAGTCTGGTAACAACTCTTCAGTCAATAACTATAGACCGATCTCACTCTTGCCCTTGCCATGTAAACTATTGGAAAAAATAGTCCACAACCGAGTCTATGGTTTCCTTGAAAGGGAAAAAATCCTAACCGACAAACAAGGGGGTTTTCGTCCGGGACAGAGTACAGTCAATACCTTGAGTTGTTTCACCGATGTTGAGTAGTATAAATGTTGCCTTGGAGACTGCAGCAGTATTTATAGATTTAAGAAAGGCATTCAACACCGTAGACCACAGTATTCTGCTAGCAAAATTGGAAAGGTATGGAATAAGGCTCTCAAATTTAAATTGGTTTTATAGTTATCTAAGCAATAGAACCCAAGTGGTTAACGCTAATGGTATAACATCTAGTATGCTTCCTGTGGTCTGCGGTGTCCCTCAGGGATCTATCTTAGGTCCCATTTTGTTCTTTCTATATGTCAACGACATGACAAAATGTGTTAAAAATAGTCAAGTCCGATTATATGCCGATGACACGGTTATTTATGTGAGTGACAACTCTAGACAGAGTGCAGTAGACTCACTTCAAGATGATTTGGAAAATTATTATACTTGGTGTATGCAGAATAAGTTGTCTGTGAATGTAGCCAAAACCAAAGCAATGGTATTTACTGCATCCAATAACCACCCAAAAACCCTGGATATTAATCTGGAAATGAATGGCCAAATCCTACAAGTAGTAAGCTCATATAAATATTTAGGAGTAATTCTTGATACAAATCTGACCTTTGAAAAACACATTAATTCTATTCATAGCACTGTGTCATACAAAACATATCAACTGGCGTGCCTTAGAGATTTTCTAACTGAGAAAATGGCCATCCAGGTATATAAAACCACCATTCTACCTTATTTTGATTATGCAGACATACTGTACATGAATGCAAACCTTGGCTATATCTCTAAGTTGCAGACTGACCAAAATAGATGTTTAAAAATCTGTCTAAGGTTAAACAGAAGGACTAACACTGATGTGGTCCACAACAAATCCAAATTACCCATGTTGGCATCAAGGAGGTATATTCACCTGTTGAATTTCATGTATAAAAGATCAAGGAATCCTGATTATATTGATTATAGAGCTATACACACGAGAGCACATAATGGCCCTCTGGTCACAGTGTTGAGGTCAAACTGTGTCCCCTTTGACAGGAGCATAAGATACCATGGTGCTGTCTGTTGGAATGCCTTTAACCCAGTGAGAAGAAATGCAGAAAGCTTCGACATATTCAAAGCCCAAAGTAAATTAGCCCTTGAAGCAATGATTTCACCGGCGTAGAGTGTTTCCAACAACTAACCTCCAAATAGCACACCAAAAGAAAATCCTGATCCTATTTTCCTTCAGATAAAATTACTAAAACACATTCGAAATTTTATCAATCTATTTTTAACGAGCCATATTAAATATAAGGCTCTTCCCCCCCCCTTTTCTTTGTTCTTTCCCTCCTCAAATCTACTGGTGACCTTTATTAGTCACCTAAATACACACCTGACCTTATAACACTGTGGCCTGGGCCTAGGCACTGCCGTAACAGCAACCCAATACTCGCAAGAGTAGGGATGAAGGCGATGCCTTTCATTTATTGTCTCAAATTGTCATTTTGTATATTTCCATTATGAACAACAACGAAGCTATCACTGTTGATTCCATTAATTTTATAAGATGTGCATCACCAGTGACGAATGTAACTGTGCCTTATATGTGACAAGAGACAATAAAATGATTAATAAACTCAAAAAAGTAGGAGCCACACTATATATAATGTCCCCATAGTCAATGATAGGCAATAGCATTGTTTTCACCACATCCAATTTGGCCTTTTCAGGCAGGTTTTTACTATTTCGACGAAAAATAAATAGTTTATGTTCAGAGTTTCTTCTGGTAATGCCAACTTGCTTCTTGAGGTTTAACTGGTTGTCTAGAGTAATGCCTAGATAATTATATGATGGGGTTATTTCTATCTTATCATTACCAATAACCAGCTTCGGTTTCCTATGTTATTTTCTTAGGGCTTTATTTGCAAAGATAACACTTTTGGTCTTTTTGGCATTTAGGGATAATTTATTTCTTATACACCCGGTTCTAATTTTGTCCAGGTCATGGTTAATGAGGACGGGGGCTTCAAGGGAATCAGGTGAATGTGCCAATGAGACCACCGTGTCATCGGCATAGTGCTGCACTTGGAGATGATCTAGGCAGTGTCCAAAATCATTGATATAGGTCAGGAATAGCAATGGACCTAGGACTGAGCCCTGGGGGACACCACAGGTGATTGGGTGGGGTTTTGATATTTTATTATTAGCCTTAGTACATTGATTTCTATTTGTTAAGTAATTTTTGAATAGTTTTATGCTGTTTTCATTAAATCCTAAGAATTCTAACTTTTTATATAGTATTTCATGGTTTAAAGTATCAAAAGCTTTTTTGAAATCGAGGAAGGTGGAGGTAGTAATTTTGAGATTATTTAGGTTAGTATATACTGTGTTTGTAAATTTTTCTAAGCTGTTGATGGTTGAGCGAGCTGGTCTGAATCCATCTTGATTTTCCGATAAGAGATTATTATTATTCAAATAATTAATAGTCTGTTTATGTATAATTTTTTCAGTTAACTTAGCTGGTAATGGCAATGTTGATATTGGTCTTAGGTTATTTACATCTGTGGTGTCACCACCTTTGGGTAGTGGTTTGACTAGGGCGACTTTCCATGGATCTGGGAACTTTGAGGTTTTCAGAACAAGGTTTACTACATGTTGAAAATGGGTGGGCAGTGATAATAATGTATCCTTGAGGGTCTGAGTGTCGATATGATCCAGGCCAGACGACTTAGAGGTATTAATCTTCTTGATTAATGGGATTAGATCTTCAACATTGATAGGAGTCAGGGCAAATGCTGAGTCAACGATGTTACCCAAGGGTGTCCAAGGTTGATCCATTTGTTCTGCTAGTTTGTCACCAATGGTGGCAAAATAGGAGTTTATAAAATCAGCAGTCTCTTCAGGGGGTATAACTTCATCTGTGTCCTGGTTTATAAGACAATAGGTGGGGTCATTGATCTTGGGATTCATTAATTTGTTAATATTAGCCCAGTATGATTTGGGTTTGTGCCTATTCACCTCTATCTCATTGAGATGGTAGTCACTCTTGGCCTTTCTACAAAGTGCCCGACATCTCTTTTTCTGAAACTCAGATATTCTTTGATCATCCTCATTATGAGTTCTTTAAAATTTACTCATGGCACCATTTTTTTCTGTAATTATTTGCAACAACCTATTGTCTATCCAGGGCTCTTTTGCTTTCTTACAGATGAATGTCTTTATGGGACAGGTGAAGTCTAGCAGATATGACATTTGCTTTTGCAGAATCAACCAGGCTTCTTGGGGGCATTTGGCATTCCAGAAGGCTGTCCAGTCTGAGTTCTTAAGACCGGTTATGAAGTTATCTTTATTATATTTCAAATAAGAACGGCCTGTAAATGATAATGGGATCTTGGGTAGGGAGATGTGACTCCTAGTAGCATAAATTAATTCATGGTCACTAATACCAGTGCTACATGTACCTGAGTCAGCTATATGCATGGAGTTAGTAAAAATCAAATCAATTGTAGTATGCTCACCGTTAAGGTTATAACGAATAATGTCCTCGATCAGTTGAACCAGCCCGAGCCCTGAGGTCATACGTATCAGTTTTTCCCTCTTGGGATTAGCAACTCGACAGTTGACATTAAAGTCACCAAGCAATTTGATTTCTGTGTACTTATTACTATCCAGGGCTTGAATTTTCTCTTTGAGAAGTCTAATCGCAGTAGGTAGGTCACCATCCTTATCAGGCCTATATACATTCATAATCATGAGGGGTTTGGACATGCCCTTGGATATTGTCAGCATCTGCAACTCTAGATCATTATCATTGTGATCCCTTTATTATATCTGTTGTAGGTGATATCATCGCTCAAGTAAACCATGAGACCACCTCCAACCTTGGTTACCCCTTTGTCATTCAATACCTGCCTATCATTCCGTATGAATTGGTATCCAGGGACTGCTATGTCTCCATCCCTTATGTCCTTATGGTACCATGTCTCAGATAGGGTCAGACAATCAATACCCATATCTTTAATTTCCAGGAAGAATTGGTCTCTATCCCCGAATAGGCTTCTACAATTTTGGTGTGCTATATGGATGCCACGGGAACCATTCAGTTTAAGAGAAGAGATGATGATACCAGCCTTCCCCCCTCACCCTCTCCCTACGGCCCCCCTTTGGGGAGGAGGGTTTTCCTTCCATACACACACATCCCCAGTTCCCATCCCTAGCCTGGGTCTGTGCTAATTTAGCTACCCAGGCCATTTGAGTGTTACCAAATTTGGTTCTTATTACCCTATGCGAGCCTACGGCCAAAGAGGTCAAAATGAGGGGGGGGGTCCGAAAAATTCTGTAATTGAATATCAAAATTATGAATGAATTGTGAACCAGAAGGTTATAATAACTTATTTAGATAAGAAATAGCATATCATGTGAGTCTCAGTAATTGAACAAAGAACATTGTATAAATGTATATTGAACGAGCTGATTTATATATCCTGAGTTGTCTTTAGTGTCAACAAACGTCATATATGGCAAATCACAATAAACAAATATCTCATCAGCCTTCTAAAAGAGGGGAATCAAGTAAGTCAAGTGTCCATGATCGTCTTATGTAATATTCATGAATTACTGGTAATCAGGACCATTTAACAATAGTGTTCTAGTCTGCCTTACCATTAGGTAGGCAATCACGTCCGTGGGCAGTCCAGGTTCCACACAATATCATACACAATAGCAGAGTTACATAGTGATCACAACGGTAAGTATCTAAGTGCAGGTCGTTTGGAATAAGTATAAACTCTTTATAAGTTACTCACACGAGAAAGTACCCTTATGAGCAGTGGTTATAAGAGTCGGGGGAAATAAGGATTAATTATTATAGTGAATGTGGGTATGGTGGATTAAATGATAATAGGCTTCAAACAACATTCGAATATGGTGATTGAAACATTAATTTGACTTTCTTCATGACATTTTTAATTAGGTCAAAGGTCACAAGGCACGTGTATTATTAGGTCACAATGTCCCACTTAATGCCGACAAAACACTTTTGTTAAAGGGGCCGATCTCTGAGACTGGAGGAGAGTGGATCATGTAGTTCCTAACCCTACTGACTGCATGTCTCAGACTCTGACACACAAGCAGACTGCAGCCATCTACTCTACCCACTGTGTTTACCATTCTACAAGACTTTGATTGCTGAGGCAGACAGAACAGCAGCGAGAGGCATTTTGTAAGTTGTGCACGTTGGACGGTTCTTGGTTTGCGTGGTGGTGTGGAAAGGGGTTAAAGATTTAAGTACAGAAATGAAACAGGGCATCCCATTTCTGAACTCATAAATGAAGCTGAATATGATTTTGCCTATATTTGACATATTTTAGGGCAAATACTTCATGATCATTATGCTTGACCTCCTGGGAAGTTGCATGCACTGTGACTGTATGTCTCTCTGATATTTAACACCCAGAATGGCACATCTGTAACATGGGCATAACAGTGTCCTTTATTGTTTTGCATTAGGAACCTGTCCTCCCAAATAGCAGATTTTGATTCAGAGAGAAAATCTCTCCTGAATCACGTAATCCAATGGTACAATGCATTCATGCTGTCCTTGAATAATTAACGCCATTAAGGCACTTTTCTCCTGTTACTTGAAACTCAGGCCCTCATGTGGAACCTAACATAAGCACCAATTAAGTTATCAAACAGGTACAATTATCAAAGGATAGTTTTTACTTGAGTTGAAACCCTTTGAGGTTTCTACAAAGGACTGAGCTATTATTATTGTAATTCTCAGTTATTTTAATCCTATTAGGCTTAACTTGATGGTAGTATTCCAAGTAAAGAAGGAGTTATAGTTTGCTGAACATTCTTATACAATTTGAACCCTTTTTATTATCTTAAACCGTTCCTTAAACTTAATGCAACATTTGGAAAGGTACAATGTTTGTGTCTAAGCCTTGGCAAATTAGGTTTTGAATAAAGGCTTCTTTGCTCTTCATCGTCAATAAGAGTTTGCAAGCAACTTTGCAGAATGATTCATAATCTCATGATTAAACTCATCTGAAGTTATACAATGCATGAAATTTGGATTATTTTCTTCAAAATGAAGCCCTAGAGGAATACTGTTTAAAACTAAATACTGAAATGTTTCTTCTGTCCTTTTGCAGGTAAGCACATTCTCACCTATGCTTTATGGGAGATTACATAAGACAAACTGGTGAGTACCCATAAACCGAGGGGGAGTACTTGTAACCGTCTTTGAGCAAAGCCCTCTTTCAAGTCTGAAACTTCTTGTTTTGATACACAAAGTTAAGTACTAGATATCCCATCTCAGAATTATCTAATTGCTTTTTGGGGAAGATAAAAGGAGATCCTTTGTAACGGTTGTATTCCACATATAGATGAAAGTTGACCCTCAATTAAGGTAACCAGTTGGAGCTTTTGGTGGGATCCTAAACTTAATGTTATTATAACATCAATCCTTCTATTGCAAACTGTAACAGTTGCAGACTCTAGCTATTAGGTGAGCAGGTATCATGCAAAGATGGAGAGGAGGGTTGCTCCTCTATGGTTTTGAAGCAAGTACACTCAAAACCATATTTGGCCATAAGGTCGTCACAGGTGACGACTTTCGGGTGATCACCATGCTGGTGTCGTGAGCGAGCACCCCCTCGTCATTAGGGTTGTTGCAGTGTGACCGGATGACCGAGCCTTTAAATTGAATCTGAAATGTTATCAAGGAGCTTTTCTACCATTCAATGACATTAATTTTTTAGAATCCTGCAATTTAATCACTTACAAAATTGGGTTAGGGAATTAGTACAAGACACAACATGTTGTTGAATATCAAGAAGATGAATAAAATGTGTTTAAAGAGAACAACAAATAATAAGGTTAGACAATTGCTTCTCCTCTGATTGACCTGTCAATGACTGAAGCTCAAACCTTTTGATACTCATAAATTCCCTCCAAACCAATTTCAGACCTATTACACTAAGGTATATAACAAAAGAATAACTGTTGTTATAGTTACATTGTGATTCACAGGCCCTTTTTGATACTTATCAGGCTTCTGTTTTGTGGTTGCTCTGACCTCGTTTGAAAATCATCATCTCCTTATCCCTATATTATCTGACCCATTTGACAAATTGTAATTATGTGTATCATGAAGATTAATACAATATTTTTTATGACAATCCTCATTGTATGAATCCCAAAAGGTTGTATAGCAATTCCTCATGTCATGTGGCTGTACCTTTAAGGGGCAGCCCCATATAGCTATGAATGAACATACAAAGTCTCAGCGTTATATATTGAGAGCTGGTAAATAGACTGCCTGCGCTGCATCATAATAATGGCATTGAAGCAAAGTTTGGACTGGTTAAATTCACTCTTTAAAACATCTTTTATTTCAGTAATTGCCACCTAAAGCTGCCCGAATATGGTTATAACCTTGCTATCACATTTGTATGGCATTTACTGAACAACTTAAAGAGTGACAGTAAGCAATAACAAGTTAGTGTAACTGCCAGAAAGTATGTTGTGCTGGTCACTATATAAAAGAACACATCCTTTAGTCTCCTGGTAACTGTTTTTTTTACATGTGCATGAAGTAGATAATTGCATAATAAAGCCATCACTAGATTACCTAGATAAGCAGTACAGCAGCATCCTTCACTCATACAAGTGCCTGCAGTGATTCATTCATGGGCATTCATCCATTCCACACCCCTTCATGGTAGTTCCACCCATTATGATTCAGACCCTGATTTATACTCTCTTATCACCCTTGTACCCTCAATAGCTGACAATGTTCATGTTGTGTGAAAAGCCTGAGTTCATGGTCTTGGAATTTTACAAAGCCCAAAAGCAAGGCATTACAATGAGGCTGGTTCTCAGTCATAAAGCAGCAGAAGTGGCCAGCATGTCTGTATACAAGGCAGAAGCGTGGGATATTCTGGCACTATTTAGCCATAAATCATTTTGTAGCTCTGGTATATCACTTCTTCATAGGCATCTTACTACACTAACTGACCTGAGCTCCCCACCCGCAGTTCCTCTATTTCCATTTGACCATCCTGATTACTATGGTTATTCCCTCTATTCTATCCTTCTGCCAAAGGTCACCTTTTCACTGCCTGTATCTGCATCAATCACTGCCTGTAGGAGCACAGGCTGTATCCATCTCTGTCAGGGGCTGCCTGTGGACACACATACATGTGTCATGAGCTGTACCAGTAAATTCTGCTGACTCCCGACTCCTATGACACTACCTGTGTTATTTTCTCGTGGTTTGTTGAGTTTAATTGAAATGAGTGTTAATAGGGGCAACAACATTACTGTACTAAGAAGGGTGTCCACAAGCGTAGTGAAGCAGACCTCACAATCAAATACAAAAGCTCTTCGTTCTCTGGTAGAGCAATCCCTCATCATGATTAAGAGGTCTGAATACTATGATGCATAATCTTATTAAAACGACTCAATGAGATTCAACTAGGACTTGACATATTTAAGGGTTCCCTGTAGATTTGCTGGGTACAAGAACAGTGTTTTTCCCTCAAATCTGTAAAGAATATCAAATGGGATCCTTTCCTGCTTCTGGATTCGAGAGTTCTAGCAGGTCTGGGTAAACTCCCTTCAGATGGCTAGGTAAAAGGTTAGGGAGGTGAGGAACAAGCTCTTTTCACTGCTCTAGGTAGAGGGTTGATTACAGATTAGCGAAACTCCTCCCACCTCTCCAAATGTAATTACCACACAATGGCAAATATCTGCTGGGCGCTCTTCAATATGGCAGAGCTCTTTCCTGAGGCCCTTATACTAGATCAGTGCTTAAGCAGGGGCCTGTTTTAGCCTTTATGGAGGACCTCTATACACCCAGCACTGTTACAGAACGGGCACTATCAGAAGTGACGATACAGTTCCAATGTAGGGATGGTGATTTTTTTGTAGCCGAACACTATATTAAATCCTTTCTAAATACATTCAATCAACATCCCCAACCAAGGGACTTTTACAGAGCCAAGAACACCTAGTCTATAAAAAGGTTTTATTCATCTGCTCTGATTTACATGCATATATTTACTGTTAAACAGTACTAAACATCTATCTTAAAGTAAACTTTCCTTCAATAGGATTAGATGAATTAGTCCAATCCCTCCCCAAACCGTTTTTTATCGCTTTTAAAACATTAGCTCTACAATAAGTCTAGACAGTCAGGTGTGAAGCTGAATTCTCTGCTCAAGTCTTGCTTTGGCTGAGACTACTAAGACATCCTTTAAGAGACACTTGGCACTTCACTCAGCCTTTTCACAGAGCCCCATAGATTTACATTCAAACTGTTAAACCATTAGAACATCTTACTGTCCTGCAGATACCATCACGATGCATTATGCCAGCAATGGTCTGAGAGTAAACTCCAGACAATAATTTTATAAAATGTCATATATTGTGAATATTCCAAAACCATTCCTTTCTCAGGTTGTTTCTTTTGCTCTCTCTCAACCTGCTGCTTTGATTCGACATCATTTCACTTTCACCATATGTGCTGTAACCTTTTATATTGCTCTACTAATGTATTATTGATAAGATGCTATGATACTTAATACCAAATAATTATGGTGAATTGATATTGACGTAGGATTCACAGACTGACAATCTAATATGCTTGAGTGCAGTATCACTTTCTTACAGTGAGCCCTAAGATATCATATTTAATCCAGAGTATTAATCCTGTCACTACAATATATCATGTTAATCTGGAGGGAACAAAGCAATGGATAAGAAAGGGGTCATCTATTACGCTTCATATCACGATGTCAAGCGATGTATCCCCTTTCCTTTATTCCATCTCATAACAAATCCATTATTTCACAACCAGGGGTTGAATTACCAGCATGGATTACAATGGGATTCCGTAATCAGACACTGCCACCTGACATGAAGTCAGGCACAAGGCACATTTATTTGATTTTTTATGGTCTGAACAATGAAGTAGCATTGATTGTGATGGCTACCCACAAGGAAAGTCCTGAGAGGCCTGTGATATGAGAATCGCTAGGAATGATGATTAGGAATTTCAGTTAGAGCACTTCGCAATAATTGTCTTATTAAACTAAGAGTAAGTAGGCCAATACTTGAGTCCTATAGATCTAGTCCGCTTTACAGAGGCATGCTTGCCTGGAATGAACTTGACGCCCAAACTCAAAAATCTACGTCACTAGACCTGTTTAAAGCCAGACTCTGAAATTCTGCTTACCCTATATCTGTGATAGATCAAACTTCTAGGGTGGGCTGTTATAATTCTATCATAACTGTGATGTATAAGCTGTAAACCAACTCTGTTCTTGGGTGCTGTTGTCTGTGCCCCTCGCCACGAATTATAAAATTGTCATTATTGTGTATCACTTGGAGAGTACTGATTAATGCATCAACTATTTATTGCTCGTTGAAACCATTTCTTACTGTCCTGTACTCCCCTTGAGAGGCCCTCTGTGATTGTCGCGACTCATAATTTTTGTATTGTAGTTTAAGACATGTGCTTACTGTTTTTGATGACTGTAATTATGAAAAACATCTATGATATGATATTATGGTCAATAAACTTTTCAAACTTCAACTTCAACTTCAGTAGGGATGGTTGGGGATAAATTAGAAGAATGAGAACGCTATGTGTATATGAATGTACCTTCAGAGCATGGCAGTAAAAGAAACAGGGAATGGGCATGAAATGTCGTGGGCTGTTTAGCAGCACTAGCCATCATGCTTGACAAATGAAATGACTCTTTTACAGGCTTCCTAACTTAGGTTTCTCCGATACTAGATCTAATGATTGTATCGTAAATTGCATGTGTGCATGAGCTAGGTCGGAAAGAATAACGGAAGTGAAGGTGAAAGGTGAAATTATTCATCAAGATGGGTGTTTGTCACCAATGTGAGGTGAGGATCGATCTGAGAAGTCATAAGTACAATTGTCCGGATTGTGGGGCAAGGATCAAGCATTACAGGCAAGGTGCTGGAGGGGAGACAGAGGCCTACTAGTTGACGCCCAAACCGACGGCTAAGGCGTCCACCACGGAGAACGGCTCCAAGGAGGATCTGTTAAGGAAAGTAATTTATTTCTTGTGAAATACAAGGGCTACATCTTTGGGTCAGAAGAGTGACAGTATTGGTTCACAGGTATGGAATTTAACTATTATTACAGAATTATAGAATTTCATATCTGTGGGTGACAAATGTTTTTTGTTTTCTGAAATCAATTAGACCATCCTGTGGTGGGGATATGCAGCATTCAGTTGAGTGTTAAGTATATCAGGCTAAATTAGTCTGATACGTGGAAGTGGGCTGCAGACAGCTACTCTCCCTCTGTTTATTTAATACTTACCATGAGGTCCTGTACCCTCGTATAATGTTGGTTGGAGTGCTTACCTGCAAGGGAAAGAAGAATCCATTAAAGCATTTTGTTTAAAACAATATATACGTAGGGTTCTATTTTGTTTTGTTATGTAACTTTATCCTTTTTCAAATATTTAAATCAAGCAACAATAGATTTATTCTGTATAGACATGTGGACTATGACGAGCAGGGAATACTTGAAGAAAAAGAGTTTTTGATGCTATAAAGACAAAAACCTTTTCCCTTAAAATTTCTTGATGAAGTAATTTTGATCTGTTTGACTTAATATATGTGAATATTTAGTGTAGTATGGCAAGTGAACTCTTTTAAGTAGTTGTTATATTGTGGCCAGTGTCTTATCTTTCAAAATCCTATTAGTTGATTATCTTTTATTCAATTTGATTACACGATCCACCTGCCTTGCAATCGGTTCGATTCATTTATAGATTATTTTCAAAAAACATAAATCATTAGAAATAACTTAGTTGAAATGTAAAAATTCAGACCTTTGATAAAACTTCTTTTTAGGTTAAGAGAAAAAGTGTGCCTGTGATAATTCTACCTTTAATAAACACATTCTTATTTTCCGTTTGAGCATTGCACATGAAACCATGGCTTTCAGGTAAAAAAGTGCCTTGATGCTAGTGAGTGTTAAAACAATGCATAGAGACGGGGATTGGTCCAAGAAGCAATACAGTTCTCTGAAACCTAATCTGCAAGTTTTGAGGACAGGTCTGTTATGTAAAACCATAAGAAAAGGACATTTTAACGATCCATTCTTATACAAATGATCGAGAATCTGGATATTAAAGCTCTGAGAGAGAAATAACTGCCTACACAGTTAGAGACTTACTAGGACAAGCGCTAACCGTTAAAGCAGCTGTAAAATCACTTAGCAGTACCAGAAATACGTTTCTTTATACAATTATTCCACGGTAGCATTGGTATCGGTGAAAACAATAGTATTGTAACGGGTTGACTATAAGTCTAACTGTTATCGTTGTATATCTATTGTATGTTGTAAGATGTAAAACAACACGGTTCTATTGTGTAAAATAACTGTTTTATTCATATTACTAGTGTCGTCGGTTCGTTACATACACCGACTCCTCTAGTTCGGTTATATACGGTAGTGTACCGGTACCACCTTTGGTTACCGTCGGTAGTTGTTACATAATCATTTTACATAACTAAACCTAACAGGTGGCGCTGCTAGTACGGTCACGTGGCCTACGCAGCGCTGTATATAAGACGGCTGCTTCCCCATTGGAAGCCAGTCAGGTTTGGGACTGTCGTGACATGACCACCCTGTGCTCATGGGCTTAACTCTATGCTGTAGGGTTGCCTACTGTATTATATATCTGTTACTGATCTTGTATATCCGCTGGCTATACTTGTACTATAATACACCAAGAGTTTCCTTTATAATAAAGTTGCCGTATATTACAGTCTAATTTACCTTGTCTGGTTTTTGTACTCAAGTGTTACAACCGTGGTAAGAGACCAACTACAGTATCAACATATTAACCATTTATATGCCAAACCTTTGTGATACCAGATTTGTGTTCATAACGGTTAGGATCACACTTACTCCACAGTAGCATTGGTATTGGTGGAAACAATAGTATCAACATATTAACTATTTATATGCCAAACCTTTGTGATACCAGATTTGTGTTCATAACGGTTAGGATCACACTTATTCCACAGTAGCATTGGTATTGGTGGAAACAATAGTATCAACATATTAACTATTTATATGCCAAACCTTTGTGATACCAGATTTGTGTTCATAACGGTTAGGATCAGTGCAGAGAATACATATATCCACTATTCAACAATAACATTCTCTTTTAACTTCATTGAATACCTTCAACTGGGAACAACAGGTGCTAAATCTTTATATTGCAGAAGCAAACAATGATTCCCAATTAAATATGACGAAGTTTGCATTGTATCCTCTCTCACAAAGACCAGAAATAAGGCCAAATGGAAATTACCGAGCAGCATTTCACGGCATCTAGGCTTTAACTTTGAAGAATTTTTAAAATTGCTGACCCTGATTTTCTTGTTGACTCCATCTTGAATGTGCCACTGCCATGCCTCTGCTTAGTAAATGCCCTGACCCTAGACCCTGCCAATCCCTTCTGTGATATTAAAACACCCCAATGTAGTCTGTGCTAATAGTCTTATGGTAGTACATTCACCTACTTTGCAGTAGGCTGTAGGTTCCATACGTTACTAAAAGCAGCTACTGGTCTGCCAAGTAATTGGAATGAAGAAATAGAGTCAGGGATTTGAGGTTGGAAACAGGCTGATAGTCAATACACTGATTTAGTATTTGCCCTAAAATTTGTCATATATAGACAAAGTGGAATCCATTGATCAAAAGTGCATCTACACAAAGTCAAGGATTTGGAATAAGGGCATGGGTTTGAGGATACAATAACAACTGACAATAGATCGTAATGAGATATATGCTCTAAATCAGCTTATCACATTTATCAGCAACAAATTTTCATTTTGAATGGGAATCTTTGCACTTAACGTATAACTCTTCTCCCCATGCAGATGTATGTTACCACCATGGTGCCATCATAAACATCAAATACATTCAAGGAGATGGAAATAGCATTATCTTTACCTTCCCCCATATGATAATAACTAAGTCACTGGTACCCTAGGAGGATCTGTAAGGAATGAGCGCACTGCAAACTGGGTGATTTGGCTCCTTTTAATTCCAAAGTATAATTTTTAACCATGCCAGCACTCGCATCAACGACCATCCAACGTGCACAACTTACAAAGTGCTTCTTTCTGCTGACCCGTCTGCCTCAGCAATCAAAGTCTTGGGAAAGGGTAAACACAGAAGAGGAAAGTATACGGCTGCAGGCTGCTTCTGTGTCGGGGGTCTGAGTTTGTATAGTAGTAGAGGTCATGCATTGTCAATGATTGCAGACGGTGGTCTCACATGTTCTTGGCTGAACAGCAGTAGCATAAGCCATTGTATATCTGAGACATAAAGCCTAAAAATGAATTCCAAATGAAATGCCATTTTGAAGTTAGAGCAATTACTTCTTTCAAATCTAGGTTGGAAGTATTCAATCGCATAAAAGCACATATTTAAATGCTGTAAATGTCTGTGCTGTCTATATGAGACTCTCAATGACTCTGCTTTTCATAGATTGATATAGAGGGAGACCTATAGTGCTATGTTATTCTAGCTATGCTGAAATGCAAATAGTGTCATCAATACACCAAGAGAAGTGATTTTTGCATTGATCTAGTATCTATAACTAAAATAGGCCAATTCTGCTGATGTTAGCAGAACTGGTATTTGGTGTGTAACAAGGATCCCATTATGGAAATCTATTACCATATGATCGAAATCAACCTAACATTGACCCTTCCAGAACTGTATACATGATTCCTTTAGATTGACTCAGTACTGTATGATGCATGTATGAATGGAACATGTTCACAGTAGCAGGCCACAACTGCTCCTTGAGGCTTGCAGTCTCTGTGGGAAAAGCAACCCCTCACCAGCCATCCATTCAGCCAATCATCCCCTTCACTTAAAGAGCCTAAAATCTTCCAGCCTTTTCTTCTCAGAAACTTAACTTCAATCTAAAATGTTTAAGGGGCTTCTCCGCCTCAATGGATTAAATCCATCGCATTGCCAACATTCATTTATTAGATCATAGTGACTAATTTACCCAGAATATTGGGTTTGGGAGATAAAAGGTTAAACGATTGTTTCTCGTCTGACTCACTTGTCAGTGACTAAAGCTGAAACCTATCAATATTCATGAAGTTTGGCTTCCCTTGCAAGCAGAGTTATGGCTCATCATATTGAGGCAAATAACACAAAAAATAAACAGTTTCTTTATACACATATTGTGACTCACATGCCCCATTCGATACATATCAGGCTGCTGTGCTGTGTTTACAATCGCATCATCCCCACATCCAACTAGTATGACAAATGGCATATTTTTGGATCATGCAGATGAATATATACACTCTTTTTATGCTAATCCCCATGGTATAAATCTCAAAAAGTTGTGTAACTGTTACTCATTATAAGTAGCTGTATATAGAAGAGTCTGCCCCGACTAGGTATGGATATAAATACAAAGTCCTATCTTTATGTGCTGAGAATGTTGGGCTGGTCCAGGTGGACTAGCAGGTGGAGACATGGGGGCTACCCTTGCTTGGCTGAATGTGACACAAAACCAGGGAGAGATTTACCTCCACAACTCACAGAGTGCCATGTGACCAACCAAGAGCCAACCAAGGTCAGTGTTTACAAAGCTGCTAAGCTGTATCCTAAAACTAGGCCTTTGACAGGTCTATGTGTTGGGTCAAGATCAGTGCTTTGCTGGTTGAGGGTGAATCAATTTCAGCAAAGTAAAGCTACCAAACTTTATGTACTGAGAACTGGTAAATAGACTGCCTGCTCACCGGATAAGGAGACCATTCCTTAAAGTCAGTATAGCTGACGATTTGGACCCCCGATTACTTTTTCTAGGAATTGATCTAGGATATTAGCAAAGATCACACTTCCCTTCCTACATATTCAAGTCATGCTATTTATCTACAGTTCCCCCTAGAGTTGCTTATATATAATGGCTCAAACTCCTGACTTATGTTGTTTTAGGATAGAGGAAGGACAAATCGGAAAGTTCTTAATATGTTTCAACGAGTTTGGTATATTGAAAGGTATATATCTTGGCTCCTTGGAACACTTTTTGATACATTTCTAACCCTAGTGGTTCAGTTTTTATAGCCTCGTGAAGTTTATTGTCCTTTTTTCAGGTGACTCCGTGACGAAAAATCCATGATCATGAACATTATGTTTTAAGTACATCACAGCAACTAATAATTTTGTTTAAAAGCTGGGCCAACATATATCTTGAAGCATACCAAGAATAGATATCCTCTGAGTAATAGTTTTTGAGAAACAGCCTGATGAATTTTGAACATTTATCAGAAATATGAACATTTCAACTACATACTCTCAACTTTACCCTAGTTTCCTCAAAATGGTCCCATTATTGGTTAAATTCACTCTACAGTGTCCTGATCATCTACATGTGTCCTTTAAGAAATATGAAGCATCATGATATCTGGTTAGACCAAATTTGCACAGTATAGGCCTAAAGTACCCCTATTAATCTATTTTCCATCACGGAGTCACCCGGGTGACTCCGTGACGGAAATAATTTCTTGTATAAATGAGCATAAAAATGGTAGATTTTTGCATTAGAACATTAGAGGGAGTGGGTAGGACACAGGAAAACCAGAGATAACTTAAATATATTGGGTATTAACAATTCTATGAAGGTTTAAATTTTCATCAGGGTGGCTGGTGACTCCGTGACCAATATTTTGGGTGACTCCGTGACGGAAAATATGTATCCCAATAGACATATGCTCCTGGAGGCAAGATTATTGGATATTTTTCAAAATTTCTCTTTTCCAGCAGAAGACACAACAGTTACCTCACAATCTGGGATACGATAGAGACTGTGTGGATCTTCTTCATTTACTATATAGAGGTATCAACCTGAAATGACATTTGAATATTTTGCTGACAAAACACACTTAAATGACTGTGGAGAAAAAAATTCAGAACATATCTAGTGAAATCCTCTTGAATCAATTGACTATACCATAGACCTAATAGAAAATGATATTAGTAATGAGCTGTAACTGCCTCAGTACACATGGGAGACCTGTGAAACATGTCATTTTTAGCGTTTTTGACGTTTTTAGGGGTTTTTGGGCCATTGAAGGGCCAGAAAACAGAAAATATCGGGCCAATACACAAAAAATAAAGATTTCCTGAATTATTAGGATGTTTTTTTCACATATACCAAAAATTTGAATAAACTGGTGCAAAACTGGTTATTCTGTAGGGGTATAAGCCTGAAAGGGCCAGAAATAGCTGAAACAACATAACTGGGGAGTTTATGCCATCTACCATCATTGTTCAATGGAGGAATATAATTGTGCACATCTTTTATTCTATCCATTAAAAAGATATTCGAAAAACCATGACTGGGCATGATGCGACCCCCTGTCTGAGCTGTTATTGGTCATGGGCTGACATGTGCCTGTCCCCTACTCTCTTGATCACATACTTTTACAGTATTTTGCACTAAGCTGGATCAAGAAGCGAATATCTAAAGTCACTTTAATCTCCTGGTAGCTGCTATCTATATATTGGCTTGAAGTAGATGATTGCATAATGAAGCCATCACTAGATCACCTAGATAAGCAGTACAGCAGCAGCCATCACTCACACTTACTGTGGTGATTCAGTCATTTGCATTGATATGTCCTGCACCCCTTCATGGTTGTCCCGCCCATTATGCTTCAGACCCTGATTTATACTCTCTTATCGTTGTATGTATCATTGGTAGCTGACAATGATCATGTTGGGTGAAAGACTCCATGGCAAAATGTCATGGTCTTGGTTTTCTCCAAAGCAAGATAATACAATAAAGCTGGTGTGCTTGGTAAAGACATTAAATAATGAAACAGCAGAAGTGGTAAGCTTGGACAGTATAGATATCTGAGCCTAGGGATACTCAGGCATTATTCAGCCATCAGGCTTTTTTGCCTCCAGTACATTATTAGGGATAATGCAGCACAGGGAGTTAACTAGACTTGCTGACCTGAGCTCTCCACTAACACTTCCTCTGTTCCCATTTAATCAGCCTGATTACGGTCCTTATTCCCCAATTCTTCCCTTCTGTCAAAGGTCATCTTTTCACATCTCACCTCTACATTAGTCACCGCCTGTGGCAATACAGGCCGTATCCATCTTTGTCAGAGGCCAGCTGTGTATGCACATACAGAAGTCTATATTCATCTGCTTGGATTTACATTTCAGCATAAACTGTTAAACAGTTCTAAACATTTATCTCAAAGTAAACTTCCCAGGGTAGGATGCAATGAACTATACTCTGATCCCTATCTCTCCCCCAACACTTCTGAATACCTTTTTATTGCTTTTAAAAGATTAGTGCTACAATAAGTCTAGACAGTGAGGTGCACAGCAGAATTTCTTACTTCAGCTGAGACTGCTCAGACGTTGTCTAAGAGACAGTTAGCACTTCATAGGAGCAACCAGGCATTCTCACAGAGCCCACAGGATTTACATTCAGACTGATAAATCAGGGAACATTAGCACATCAGACTGTCTTACAGAGAGAATCACAGTGCCTTATGCTTGGAATGGTTTTGGACCCACGAGGACATGGCGAGAGAGGCGACTTGTCATTGTTGCCCTCAGTCATCAGTATTCATCACATTAAGCAAAATTTATTTAATATATTTCACCAAAACAGGTGACATCTTTTACTCTCCTTGGTCGAGGGGTCTTATTTTCTGCATCTGTGGAATAGGGCTATATGAGGGGCCTCTTGTCAAACCTACTACATCCACACATAGTCGCCTCTCTCACCATCACGTAGCCTCTCTCACCATCACGTGGCCTCTCTCAATGTCATGTCGCCTCTCTCATTGTCATTCTAACTCTCTCATCGTCATGTCGCCTCTCTCATCGTCACATTATTTTGAAAAAAGTTATTCATTACGGGAATGACCACTACACCATAGTATCACTCGCTGATGTGCATCTTTGTCCATGTCCATGGCCATATCACCTCTCCCACCATGTCCATAGGCATGTCACCTCTCTCGCCATGTCCATAGGCATCTCGCCTCTCTCGCCATGTCCATAGGCATCTCGCCTCTCTTGCCGTTCCTCGTGTGAATAGCAAACGTTATTCACACGAGGACCTCGTGCGAATATTGCTGGCGATTGCCTGCATGTTCCTTTGCAATATTTTCCATCATTGTCCATCTTAATGACCCATATACCTCATCTGGGAATCCTACATCTTCCAGAAACTCAATCAGAAAGAGTAATGAAAATGTGTAAATTTTTGTAATGTGTAAATTTTCACCTTAAACATGAGGTAGCAAGATAATAGGGTTTTAGTGATGGACAGATGACAATGTGTTTTTTCCTTACAGCCTGAATGCTCATCTCAATATGAGAAGATTAAAATAACTAATTTCATTCAATCTGAAAAACAAACAAACAAACAAATATATAAAGGGAGAAAAATTGAAAAAGCGAGAACATCATTTTGAAGTCTTGTATTACCTCATCTCATGTTGGCGACAGTCTTAATGAAGAAGAAGGCACTTGTCCTTACGCCTTAAGTCAAAAAATGTTCTTGTGTTAATTTAAATCCACCCAAAAAGAGCAAGCTGATGGGTTAAAACATTGAATGACAATTTTTAGTTTTACCTTTTTTCAAATGAGCTCCTTCTCAGACTACTGACACTTAATTGAAACATTTAATTGCATTGCATTTGAATGAATCAATTAAATACTGCCTCCTTGCTAAGATGCCTAAGATACATTGGAAGTAGGCAAAATAGACCATATAGTGTGTATGAGCAGGGTGGAGCCACTTTTTGGGTGCTAAAGGAGTGGTATTCTTTGATAACAGGCAATTTTAGGTAGGATGGGACTGACAAATGTTGGTGTCCCCGAGAAAGGGGTTTTCCCTCCGATGTGGGTCCACATTGACTCCTTTGAACAATATTCATGCATTGAAATCGTTGGTCCCAATTCAGGTTCGGCCAACATGTTCTTGCCCCCCCTCCCCCCTCAAAAAAGACGCCAGGAAAATCCACTATCTTATATTGTTTCAAAATAATCACTTCCCTTTTACTGAGCAGTTGGATGAGGGACCTTCAGATCACATTATAATACCTGGTGAATCAATGTTTAATATCAAAATTTGTGAACAGGTTAATAAAGTATGCCTATAAGAGAAACTCTTTATCAAGTGAATATTGATTTTAAAATGTTTCAAATTCCATTTAACTTCAAATTGCTCTTGAGATTGTGCTCATAACATTTTTTTGAGGATTCATGCTTGGAATCCACACTCACTACACAGGCATAACCTAGTGGAAGACTGCCTGGATTTACAATACAGACGGTGAAACCCACCTAGCCCGTTTATACAGGTCACTCAGCCTAGTATTCAGTCTTCTTACAGCACTGTATTTTTACTGTAGCATTCATACGATCATGTTTGCCATTTTTTATGTGATATTCATTCAAAGTAAACTCATATGGAGAATGTAGACCGGTACATAATCTACCCGCTTATGGATGCATTATGTGCCTGGTCCACTGCTTTTCTCATTAATTATATGTTTTAATTGGTATTTAATCTGGTGAAACAACCATAAGAGCGGGCACAACAGTTGCGGAAAGCCTGAGCCCGACCCTGCTATACCGGGTTGGTGTGCTGGGAGAGTGTCAGCCATCACACCCTGCCTGTAAAGACTCCCGGTCTGCATTCACAGGGTGCCTGGAAATACTGTACCACTGGTCTAGTCCTCCAACTGATAACATTCTCTTTCAATCTTCTTGATTACCTCTAAATGGGAACAGCAGGTGCTTGATCTTCCTATCGCAGAAGCAAATAGTAATTCCAAATTGATTTTCGATCGATTGATTTTATCCTCTTTCATGGGGAATAGACAGATGTCAAATGGAAATTGGCAAACAGCATTTTACAGAATCTAGGCTTTAACTTCAGGGAACTTTTGAAATTGGTGACCCAAATTTTCTTGTAGACTCAATCTTTAATCTGACACTACCATGCCTCTGCTCAGTAATAGCCTGACTCTAAACCCTACCAACCCTCTGTGTGGTATTAAAACGAGCCAAATACATCCAGTGTTGATGGCTTTATGGTAGGACATTCACATCAATAGTTGTAGGTTGTGGATTAAATCCATTAATAAAAAGTGCATCTACACACAGCACTAAGTGCTTGGAATAAAGACATGATCAGAGAGTAAAATAACAACTGTTAAATGATCCTAATGAGATATAAGTCCTAAAATATGCTATAGATAAGCTGATCAAATTTTTCGGCAATAAATTTTTCATTTTGAATGGGAATCTATGCACAAAACCTATAACTCTCTAGTCCCCATGTTACCCCATGTTGCCATGATAAACATCAAATACATTCAAGGAGAGAGGATTATATTTAGCTTCCTCCATATAAGAAAAACCTAAATTCATTTGTATTCTAGGTGGATCTGCAAGCACTGCCAACTAGATCATTTGGCTCTTTTTAATTCCAAAGTATAATCTTTAACCACACCAGCACTAGCATGGATGACTGTCCAACGTGCACAACGTACAAATAGTTTCTGTCTGCTGATCTGTCTGCCTCAGCAATCAAAGTCTTGGAAAACGGTAAACACAGAGGGTAGAGTAGATGGCTGCAGACTGCTTGTGTGTCAGGTCTGAGTTTGTATAGTAATGGAGGTTGTGCATTGTCAATGACTGCACACATTGTTTTCACACATTCCTGCGGAAGCTGTACTGTAGTAGAATAAACCATTGTTTATCTTTTGAAGACATAAAAATAGAAGTATCCAGTTGCATAAATCACACATGTAAATGCTGTAAATCACTGTGCTGTCTATATGGGATGGATTTTGCTCTTCCTAGATTGATATGGAGGGAGAACTATAGCGCTATGTTATTCTTGCTATGCTGAAATGCCAAAAGTGTCATCAATACACCAAAGAAAGTTTGACCTAAAGAGATTGTTGCATTGATTCAGCACCTGTAGCTAAAATAGGCCCATTCTGCTGATGTCAGCAGAACTGTTATCCAGTGTGTAGCAAGGATTGCATTATGGATTTTATGTGCATCTATTACTCTATAATCTAAATCGACTCAAGATTAACCCCTCAAGTACTGTTTAATACCTTCAGGAAAGTGCCAACAAAAAGCTTTAATATATGCCTAATGATGACAAGGAGGGCATAGTGCGTGAAATCGGCATGCTGATCTAAAACAATGGTTATAAGGGACCAAGTTGAGCAGGGAATTCAATTCTTTCTAAAATGCCATCAGAATCACAATAGCAGGCCCCGAACTGTTCCTCAAGCCGTGTAATGTGTGTAGGAAAAACAAACTCTCACCAGCCATCCATTCAGCCAATCATCACCTTCACTTAAAGAGCCTAAAATCTTTCGGCCTTTCTTGTTGGAAACTTAACTTCGATCTAAAATGTTTAAGGGGCGTCTCCGCCTCTGCGGATTAAATCCATCTCGTTGCTGACATTCATTTATTAGATCACAGCGATTAATTCACCCAGAATATTGGGTTTGGGAGATAAAAGGTTAAACGATCGCTTCTCGTCTGACTGACTTGTCAGTGACTAAAGCTCAAGGCCATCAATATTCATGAATTCGGGAAGTTTGGCTTCCCTCACCAGTTTTGTTTCTGCTCATCAATCTGAGGCAAATATCCAAATAGGGACAGTTTATTCGTCATTTACAAACCCTACTTGACACATGTAATGCCTTTCATACTTTCTTGCAGGCTCAAACAATCTATGCCTGTCCTTTGGCTGTAGTGCACTTGTGCTGATTCGGATCATCAGATCTTTGAGTCTGGCTTTACAATGTTTTAACGCAATTGGCTCATCTTTATTTGTAGCCGATTTGAATTGGCAACGAGCATTCCCCTACAATATAGCAATGCGAAGAGTAGAAAAACCTCCGGTGGCAGTCTAACAACATCAAGCATACACAACATTTACTAACTCTTCCCTAGGCATACAATAAATGTTTCGATACATACTTTCCTCCTGGCCAGGTATTTATATCCATCCTGACATTGTTGTTGGTAAATTTTATTGCTGGCAAGAAGTTCGTAGCATACGAGGGACGATTTTAATCTAGTTGCCAAGAAGTAGTAAAAGATAATACTTCATAGAGAGGAAGAGTTCATGTGGTTATACTATGCATTTATAGTTTTTGTCGAGTGTCTATCAACATTAATGCGCTCAAACATTTGTAAGTCTGTGTCATATTTACAGGTCAATGTTATTTGCTTCAATAACACAATAAGTCATAGGGATTCATGATTGTCAGAGTATTGGCATATAGCCCAATTCAGGTAGTGTTATCTAAATAACCAATGGGCCCACATTGTTTAGGCATGCAGGGGTGCATCTGGGAGTTTCTTCACGGCTTCCAGGAACTGGGAACTGCTGTCCAGTTTTTGAGTTTCTGCTTCTAGTGCATTCCAGAGGGGAAGACCACGGCATAGAGGGGATCTTTCATAGATGTCCTTTTTTATTCTCATCATTTTCAGTTGGACCTTGTCATTGCCGCGCAGGAGTCTAGGTTGATGAAGGATATTCTCCTCCACCTTTGACCTTTTGTGTAGCAAACACAGGAGTTGGCAGACATGAAAGATGTGTAATGCATACCTCAGGTATCTAGTTTGGCACCTGCAGGGTTTTGGGAATTCATCAAATAAGTTACAATCTGTGTGTATGCTGTGAGGTCACTATGTCATCTTAGTGCTGAGTTTACATGGTGGCTACAACTACCACTATGCTGCTTTGGAAAGAAAGGGAATGCTACTTCAGCACACACAGAGGAGTAAAGGTGTCGCAATGAGTCTTTTACCATAGTTGACTCTGTGGATTTACAGAGTTTTTCAGACATTAAACTTCTATACCCACAGCAGTTAGCTGCGGCTGTGGGTATTGCATGCAATACTAGTGTTGGGGGAGTCTGCCTGTGACAGATGGTGGGGCCACCTGGAGGCGGACCGGGGAGGCTGTTTACAACCACACCATGTTAGAGTACGTTTTGCAAGATGCAAGACTCCCACATGCCTCCTGAAACCTTCCAGATTCCAACCAGTAGCATAAATGGAATCCTTTTTTCCTAAATGTAATGCCAAATGATTTCAATATAGGTGAAACTTGATGAAAGCATGGCGTGTAAATGTAGGTGGAATTGAATGTGGCAAATACACTGTGCCTCCTGTGACAGAAATACTGCTAGTGAAGGAGGGATAGCCCTATCAGCACCACATACTCCCCAATGTGATACTCCCATGCGCTGCCAGTCAGTTACTCCCCGGTGATGAATTCATGCAATGTTTCATGAGTGTATCCACCCTGTATGACTGGTTTGATGCATGCATGAGTTACCAGATTTGTAAACTATCCGTCATAAATGAATGAATGAATAAATGCATAATAAAGGTAAATGGGCAAAGCGGATTAAAGCATGTTAGGGCCTACATAGGGTTAACTGATTGAAAAGAGACTCCATGATGAGACCTTGAAATGAAAATAACCAACGTAATGGAGTTTCACAGAAGAGAAATAGTTCTGATACAAATCTTAAAGAAATATAATTTGGGAAGACTGAAGGAAGCCCTCTTCATCCTTGATTAAATAGACTTCTCTCATTTCTAAAGGGGTGGGAAAGACTAGAATAGACATCTAGAAATACCTGTCAGCTGCAGCCTGCAGAGGAGGAAAGGAGGAGCAAAGAGCCCCTACTGCATCCAGTAGCCCTTTTAGGGCTGCATAATGCTTTAAGATATTGAGCCCTTTGTCGTCATAACTTCTGCCTTTGGGAACCACTTGCCAGGACTACATTAAAGCATCATTGGGACTCGATGGGAGGGTATCAGCTCCGCAGGGTCAGCATGATGCATAAATGCAGCACTGCAGAGTTAACTAGGGCATTTATACATCACACTGACAAAAGGGTATGATATATTAAAGCCTCATTCAGGCCTTACAGGGCTAGAGACATCGACTTGATGACTACAGCAGGGCAGCCAATTTAAACCTCCTAATGGAAAAATGAAGTAGATGCCGGAACTACTTTCTCCATAGACGTGTATCATGCAGGAAGCGGAATAATACGTAGCCTCTCCCTGCGGCATGGGGCACCCACGGGAGATGTATGTGACAGGCTGCGACTCACAATTCATTAGAGGGATATAGATATGTCACTTAACAAAAACAATCTAAGCCACAGTCTCCCAGCACAGTTATGAAACCACATTGTACCTGTAGTTCTTCACTCTCTGCCGAAAACTTACCTATGCGCTATGCTTTAGTATGGTTGCTATTATTTCATGTAATTAATTGAGTATTGAATCAACATTAAATCAACATTAAATCAACATTGAATCAACATTGAATCAACATTGAATCAACATTGAATCAACATTGAATCAACATTGAATCAACATTGAATCAACATTGAATCAACATTGAATCAACATTGAATCAACATTGAATCAACATTGAATCAACATTGAATCAACATTGAATCAACATTGAATCAACATTGAATCAACATTGACAACCTTTAATCAATGTTGATTCAATGTTCTGGGCCAATTTGGTTGTGACTTACAGATGCAGGTTAGTGCAGAGACTTGGGGGGGGGGTACCTTGGGAGTGATGGCTGCAGGTAGAGTGTCACAGACCCCCCGGATAGCCCCTGGGCACCCCCTGGTGGCCGTAAACAGCACTAAATAATACCCTCCCCAGGGGCAGGCTCCTAAAGGCTACTGTGTCAGCAGTAATACAGTGTGAGTGACTGATTCAGGTACCTGCCCATAAGACATTATCCTTTCCCTATGTATTAGTTGCTGTTGGCAACTGAAGTGTATGTATTGACAAAATCTATATATCTGCGACATATCTCTGCGAGGCGGTGTTTTCTCAGCGATAACGAACAGGGGGTATGGAATTGGGTTGATATAATCATCATTCTGTTGTATCAAGGACATAAACCAATATTATTATAGGCAGGGAAATTACTCTTATGGATTATTTGTTTCCTATTGGTCATCTTAATATGATTGTCAGATTGACAACTTATGATATTATGCCATGACCACATTAAGTACTCAAGTACCCTATAGGAATAATATTGAGGTCATGTATGTTTTAATATAGGGAGCGTAGCATGCACTCCGCAGTACACATTCCGATCTAGTTCTATTACAATCCTTAATTGATGTATACACTAAAATTACATTATTGTTACTAAGGGAGAAAAGGATGTAATGAAATGACAATTGCTTTACGGAACTTCATTTAGCTGGGAGTATAGGCAACACTGCGTAATATGAGCCTAACTGATACCTCCAGAATATATATTGTGTTTTAAAAAAATGAACAGTGCATTGTTCAGCTGTATGGTTTATGAATGCTGCCGTATGAAGCCTCGGGCGACAATTAGCCGGATTCAGCAGCGGCTGGGACGCGATAGTCCATTAGCGGGTCGGGTTTTTATTTTGTTTATTTTACATACGGGTATATATATATGGCGATCCATGGGGACTCAGATAACTGTTCAAGGGCTGCATAGTGCATTCATGTATCATGCTCGTATTCGGCATGATATGAATGCAGCTTTAGCGAGTAACTCACCAGGGCTGCATTCAAGCAGATTCTCTCTGGTCCATGCACACCGGATGGGTCACCATGATGCACTGATGCACTGATGAACTGATGCAGCACTGGCAAACTCAATGGGGCTGTATTGGTGCATCATGAATGCTGTCTTTTATAAGTGGCATGCCTGCCTTGGTGGGTTAGACCCATTAGTGGCTGCATAAGCTAGTGCATGTATGTCTCAGTCCTTTCGATATTGTAACATCAACAAATAAATGGGGGCCTGGAGATTTGACTCGCCAGGGCTGCATTGGTGCATCATGGCGACAAATGTCATATTTAAGTGACATGAAAAACAAGGACCTTTTTTTATTATTGTAAACCAACACATTAACTAGCTGTCACTGCGTTTAAATCATCTCCTCACGTGTAACTAAGTAACTTACTGCTGACTACATTCACAACGCGTAAATTGCCACTCTATGAATACAGAGTATGGTATACACTGCAGTCCTCGGGGAGCCCTGGCTAACCTGTACCATACATATTCATTACCTATAGCTACAGTCCATTACAGGGCCATCTTCCAGCCCCCAGCCTAGCCTACACTCTCCTAATACCCCCAAAAAGTAAGTCTACAAGTCCCCAGCTCCCTTGAGTGCATATATTTTGTGTGCAGTATATATACATGGGACTGATGTATAGACTCACAGCGGGATGACTTGCAAACTGTTGTCCCTGCATTTTAAGTGGAAATTAGAAAGTTTCTGACGCATATTGATGCATAGCTGGAGAGTGGATAGTTCACTGGTAGTTTGCTGCACGAGTTTTGAGTTTGAGCTTTCAAAGTTTTATTGGCCACACATTTATAGCAAGAATTTTCTCAATTTACAGCCAGTGACAAACAATGTATCAAATGACAATCAAGGACATTAAAGTCTATTTATCACATCATACTTAAACATGCTAAAAGGGTAAAGAGTATTTATTTCATGTGGAGAAACAAACTTACTATGCTTAAGTACTGGATTGGCCGTTCTTCACGGCCCCATGGAGAAACTGATGCTCATTCTCCATGGGCTGTTTCTCCATGATGATGTCACTTAATTAGCTATGAAACAAATCTTTAAATGTCATTTTTAGATATAATTTATCAATAATTACATGAAATAAACACAAAGATCCACTCTAATCAGTCTGAATTCCTGGTTTCTCCACTTGTGGTACCTTGGATCAAATCACACTCGGCTCTGCCTCGTGTGATTTGATCTAAGGTACCACAAGTGGAGAAACCTGTCATTCAGACAGATCATCGTGGACCTCTGTCTATGTATTAAACTGTATCCACGAGTACCATGAACATCAACTTGTGTATTCCATGGATTATAACTAGAATATCCAGGGTTAATATCTGAGTGTTCATCAGCATGCGCATAGTTCAGGATCAAGTAGCCTACAAATAAACAGATAGCTAGCGTTCCCAGAAATAGTAGAGGGACAATATCCTATGTGGCTGCTTGATCAATTGAGGTTTTAAATGCTTGGAGACTCGCTGCATGTTGCACATGAGGGTCAAGGTCGGACCAGAGTTGCATGCCCCTGTAAAATACCTCTTTTGAGTCCTTGACCCCGCTTATATTCGGGCCCCGGCTTATATTGAACCTAGTGCCCTCTTTGACCCGGCTTATAAACGGGGCAGACTTATATTCAGGGCCCGGCTTAAAAACGGGGAAATACGGTAACTATATTGTGCTACCCAGTACACTGATAATCTAAATGCTCTGGGCCTTAGTTGACAGTAGCTATCCCAGGTTAGTCATAGGGACAGAATGACAAACTGATATCCAAAAATGACTATTAAAGTCAAAACGAAATATGGCTAAGTCCTAATTCTCGTAGGATATTGGTTGGGTCTGTCACTACTGATAGCATTAACTAACAATGGTTGATGGTTTAGAGACCCAATACATGACTGACCAAGCTTGTCCCCATTGACTAAATTCTGGATTCTGAGGATTATCAGGGTATAGGTGCCAAACAGGAGGCACAGCCGCGATACAGGTGGCAGAGGGTGGCAGGTCAGTGTTATAGGTATAAATCTGTCACTGCATACTAAATTATTAATCAACATATAAAAAGCTCCAGTTATACAGAAGATGTGTCAGACTACTTCTCTACCTAATGTCTGTTTTACTTTCCGTGGTCATATACCTTACCTTGAGTATATACCTCCCATACAGTTATCATACAACAGCCAAACTGAAGGCCTTTTGTATCAAAAATGTCAAGTAATAACATGTTTGAACAAGTGTGTTTGTATGAGTTAATGATTTAATCAGGGGTGTGGCAAGCAGTTACAAAGTAGGGGGGACTAAGGTGGGGGTCAAAAGAGGGGGGGGCGACATGTCCCCCCACCCCCCAGTTGCCACGCCCATTGATTGTATATCCAATTTCTTAGTGGCATTTAGAATATTATTCTAGTGGAATGCAAGCAATCTTCGATTATTTTCAATACCTTAGTACAGAAAAAAACGTGTTTATGAATGTGCTATTTACTGGATAACATCATACATTATAAGGTACTTTGCATGATCTAACGATTGTAATTCCAATTCATAACTGCCCTTTAAGATGATAATTTGGTGGAAGGCAAGCAATAAAGACTATTAATCTCATTGTATCAGGGGTGCATGTTGATAACACTGATATATTCAGGTTCATATAAAAACATCCCCATTCATGTCATACACAGATAATCTAAAAGCCCCAGCCCTTAGTCTGTATAGTGGCTTTCGCAGATTGGTCAAAGGGGCATTGGTCAGGCATAACCAAGTGCTATGCAAGAATGATTAAGACATGACAACATACCTTGCTCAAAAGAACTTAGCCTAAATGGAAAGACTAAGGTGAGTTGGTCAGAACTGACTTAGTGATAACTAACCTAGGTTTGTAGTATTGGGAGCCAAAGAATATTAGTGTAGTCACCCTGGCCAAAGGGACATTGGTCAAGCATGACCGAGTGATACTCAAGAATGACTGAGGCATAACAACATACGACTAATACATTACTCAAAAGAACTTAGCCTTAAGACTAAGGTGAGTTGGTCAGTACTGACCTAATAATAACTAACCTGACAATATGCAATTATCACTTGCATGGATCAAACTGACTTTCTGGACATATCATTGATACACCCTATTTTCTATTCAGGTACAAATGAAAACATCACATCTGCTCGTCGAATGTAATACTTTGTAATAAATGAGCCTTCTTTAGAGCTCGCTGAAACGAAACCTAGGTTGGTAGTATCGGGAGCCAAAGAATATCAGTGTACTCATGCCGCCATGTAGAGTCAGTGAGATCTTACAATACAATGTGTAGACACCGACTGAAGGGCCCATTACTCCCTAATTACCCATTCCGCAGCACCCACGTGTTGGCATGGGGACGGATCATTAGGTCCTCGTGATCAGCCAGCAAACATTAACCCTTTATAGGCTGCATAACGCATTAATACTTCAGACCCTTTGTTGCAATATGAAATCTGGATTATAGCCCTGTGAATACACACGGAAGGGCTACATTTATGCATCATGCCTATAATACGGGCCATCGTGCCAATACACTTCAAGATACATAAATGCAGACCTGCTAAGTAGACTGACAAAGGTTGGACTCATGCATCATGACGACAAGGGATATGGCATACTAAAGCATTAGGATGCATCTAAAGGATTAACCCACGCGTCTGATGATACTCTGAGATGGTATGAATACTAATCATACCACTTGGTGCTTAAAGGTACTGTCCACTTTACCTTGAGCTACATATACAGGGCACGTCAATGTTGCTTGCTGAGTCTGCATTTATGTATCATGCAGGGTAGATACGCTCCTCGGGGGTAGGTATAATTCATGAATGGCCTCATACATAACAAATCAAAGAGCGCATTACGCTAAAGCAGCATGCGGCCTATAAAGGGCCGAGACATGCCAGACTAGCTTCAGAGCCCATGTCTGTAGACATAAACATGCTGGGTGCCAATGCTGTGATCTTCTCCGCCTCAATGAGACAAAAACCATCATGCCTATCCTTGGATAGGGGTTCCTTATGGATGGAGATACATGTGTTTTAAGCTACTTAAGAGCCTCTCACATATATATCACATTAAAATAAACTTTATTTAGGCAAGATGATGATTGAATGACACATTCATTAACTTGATAATGCCTCATGCATGCACTGCGATATCCCATGAGTTGATACAGTCCCTTAGGGTTGGCAGCTTCTGTTCATTACTGCGATAAATAAACATGAGCTTAGGGGCCTCAAACCACCATTTAAAGGATTAACGATTGTTGTGTTCTCTCCCTGATTATTATAACCTAGGGCATCTAGTATAACTTTTTAAGGGTCGCATATTGTTCGGATGAGATATATTTGGGTTCATTTCTCATCCCGATACATGGTGTGTATCAATCCTTCAGCTGTGTATAAACTACATTTTGCTTGCATGGACATACCTAAAAGAGTAAGCATGGTGACATATGACTTTTGCCTATTTTTCTTAATGGTAATATATCACAGCTATATAGTCCAGAGTTCTCAGCTAAATATCACAAGTACACCAATACCTCCCAGGCACCAACATTTGTGTTTAATTCTTTAAGGATGGCATACTGCCTGAATTCAGCATACCCTTGGTCGTCACAATGCCTTAATCAAGCCCTGGTAAGTAACTTCTGCATTCATGCATCCCCTATGGATCGAGACACTCCTGAAGGATTGGAATGGTGCACCAATGCGGCACTTACTAGTTACTCGCCGGGGCTGCATTGCTGCATCATTACTACAAATGTCATCTTGAAGTGACATGCGTCCTCTAAGGGTTAAATGGTTAAAACATGCACCCTGTGCGATGGCAGCCTGGGTAGCAGTGCTACAACACCCTACCTGCTACACATGCTCTATGTGGGTCAAACGGGGAGAGCACAAACCCACCATGTACACACACGGGCCGTGTTTATGCCACAGACACCCACTAGGGAAGACCGCCCATGAGATGACTAGCGGGTCTGCCGGCACCATGAGTATGCATGTCTCAATCAGGGTGCCGTTAATCGTGGAGCCAATCTTCCACATGGCTAATATAGACATTGGACCGATCGTCCTCAGGGCCTATTGCCATGGGATCTATTGCCCACAGGGCTCCTCATCCATGTACCGGTCTACTCAAGGTACCCACCTACCAGCGAGTCATCTCATGGGCAGTCTACCCTTTTCCAAGGACCACATCGAACTTTAATGTAGCATGCCCTCTGTCTCCATGAATGAATAAAGTCTTGGTGAGTGATTCATCATGCTAGCCCTACTGGCACTGGTAAGCTACTCACTAGTGCTGCACTCAAGCATCATGCTGACCCTCTTTGCATGCAGCTTGATTCTCTGCTCAAGTCTTGCTTTGGCTGAGACTGCTGAGACATTCTTTAAGGGACACTTGGCACTTCACTCAGCCTTTTCACAGAGCCCCATAGATTTACATTCAAACTGTTAAACCATTAGAACATCTGACTGTCCAACAGATACCATCACGATGCATTATGCCAGCAATGGTCTGAGAGTAAACTCCAGACAATAATTTTATAAAATGTCATATATTGTGAATATTCCTAAACCATTGCTTTGTCAGGTTGTCTCTTTTGCTCTCTCTCGACCTGCTGCTTTGATTTGACATCATTTCACTTTCACCATCTTGCTGTAACCTTGTATTGCTCCAATGTATTATTGATAAAATGCTATGATACTTAATACCGAATAATTATGGTGAATTGATATTGACGTAGGGTTCCCAGACTGATAATCTAATGTACTTGAGTGCAGTATCACTTTCTTACAGTGAGCCCTAAGACATTATATTTAATCCATAGTATTTATCTTGTCACTACAATATATCATGTTAAGCTGGAGTGAACAAAGCAATGGATAAGAAGGGGTCATCTATTACGCTTCATATCACAATGTCAAGCTATGTATCCCCTTTCCTTTATTCCATTTCATAGAAAAATCCATTATTTCGCAACCAGGGGTTGAATTACCAGCATGGATTACAATCAGATTCCGTAATCAGACACTGCCACCCAACCTGAAGTCAGGCACAGGGCACATTTATTTGACTTTTTATGGTCTGAACAATGAAGTAGCATTGATTGTGATGGCTACCCACAAGGAAAGTCCTGAGAGGCCTGTGATATGAGAAACGCTAGGAATGATGATTAGTAGGGATGGTTGGGGATAATTTAGAAGAATGAGAACGCTATGTGTATATGAATGTACCTTCAGAGCATGGCAGTAAAAGAAACAGGGAATGGGCATGAAATGTCGTGGGCTGTTTAGCAGTACTACCCATCATTCTTGACCAATGAAATGACTGTTTTACATGCTTCCCAACTTAAGTTTCTCCTATACTAGTTCTTATGATTGTATTGTAAATTGTCTCTGTGTATGTGCTATGTCCGGAAGAATAATTGAAGTGTGCAATTCAAATGTTCACATTGGTTAAAAGGTAGCAGAAAAGGTTTTCGAGTGCCAAACTGGGTGTTTGCATGTGGCAGAGTCCTCAACTGAGGACTCAAGACCAGAAGATTAGAAAAACTCTATTCAATTTGAGAAACAAAAGATCATATCAGAGAAAATAGTTGGAAAAAAGGAGAACATCATTTTAAAATCCTGTATTACTTTACCTGGTGTTGGTAACAGTTTTAATGGAAAACCCAGGCACTTGAGCCCCTTCAGTCAAAAAAAGGGTTTGCGTTAATTCAAATCCAGCCACAATAAGCAGGCTCATGGATGAAAACATCAATCATGACTACTGTAGTTGGTCTAGCTCTACTAGTGTGAACGCATGAGAACAAAATACCAGACAAGGTAAAATTAGACTTTAATATACGGCAACTTTATTAAAAGGAGAATGCCAAAGTTTTCTTTACTGGTACAACAATCAGTTATACAGTGATCAGAACAGGATCTCAATAATACAGGGAAGTAATGCTACAGCATAGTGTTAAACCCGGAGTGCAGGGTGGTCTTGCCTCAAAAGTCCCAAAACCTGACTGCCCTCACTGGGGAAGGAGTCTACCTTATATAGAGGCCTTATATACTGACCGCACCAGCAGCGCCACCTGGTGTATATGATCATGTAACATGACATGTCATGAAAGTACTACCGAGATGTAACCGAAGGTAGTACCGGTAACTACTGTATACAACCGAACCATGATAACGACGGTATATGTAACAGACCGTCGACACTCGTTAAGTAATAAACAAGTTATGAATACAATAAAACCCGTGTCGTTTTACATCATAACAACATACAATATATATACCACAATAACAGTTACCCTCATAGCTAACCCGTTACACGACATTGCATTACAATTTTCAGGGGTGTTCGATTTGAATGAGCTCTTTATCAGATGAAGGAACTGCTAACAATTGAAAGAAACATCTCGTCACATTGCATTGAAATAAACAAATTAGAATGTTGCTTTCCTAGCCTTTGTAAAATAAAGTAAATATGCCTGTGTGGATGAGAAGGGTAGAAACTAATTCAAACTAATTATTGAGCACCTGGTTGTGGTAGTTTCTGGATTATAATACTTGGTGTATCAAGGAGTTATATTACAATTTGGGCATCAAAGTGATGGGGAGTAAGGTTTATGACAAAAGGCTTTTTATGCTCATAGTTTAATTGGTGACATCCTATATTGCATTCCATCAATGCCTTCTGTAATGTATGACAGAGTGGCTGATATCTACTTCTACACGAGAGAAACTTGGTTGACAGGAAATCACAGAGTAGAGTTTTATGGCTTCAGGGTAAATAGCCTGGAGCCAACTACTCTCGTTCCCAAATCCTTCCGAAGGAAGGCTCTGGTTACTCTGGTGGATTTTGCTGGGTCTTGGCAACCCCTGCTGGTAGCTTGGAACCAGAGAACAGGAACAGGAAATGGAACCAGAAAGGCTTATGGTAAAACTACCTAAAACTACCATCATACATTCTGGTTCCATTTCCTGTTCCTGTTCACTGGTTCCAGCCTACCAGCAGGGGTTGCCTAGACCCAGCAAAATCCCAAGTTCAAGGTCATTTGGCTGTCCCCAGAGCCTTCCTTCGGCAGGATTTGGGAACGAGAGTAGGAGCCACCCTGCATGCCTGTATCTGTAATGTAGCCAATACTTGCCAGTCACCTATGCAAGAATATTGCCACTATAGATCACTAGGGTAGTTCAACTAAAGTCTAAAGTCAAGGAAATCAGTCTGCAGTAAGCTAGAAAAGAAAGTTGTAGGAATTCCTACAGTGACATTGGTTCGTCATGCATCATTATGCAGTAGGCAATATATATATAAATATATATATATATATATATATATATATATATATATATATATATATATATATATATATATATATATATGTGAGTTATTCCTATATTGACTGTGAAGTAAGATATGAGCGAGATCCAGATAAAGGTCAAATCCAATCTTTTTGAGATTGCAGAATAAAAATGAATCTGAATTGTTGATTGAGTTTGATAAAGAAGTGACTCTTCAGTAGTATCCGTTTCTTCGATCTCAGCAGTATCTTTCACCTACATTAAAGAATCTTCAACTGCTGCAATTCTAAAAAAATTGAAATAATAATAACGTTACAAAAGGGGATCCAATTAAAAAACCTTATCTGGTGATCTTTGGTCATCTTTTTAGCAAAGTGATTTATTTCTTTTGAAATACAATGGCTACATCTAAGGGTCAGAGGAGTGACAGTATTGTTTCACAGTCAAGGAATTTAACTAGTATTACAGAATTATAGGATTTCGTCTCTGACGGTGACAAATGTGTCAGGATCAAGTAACTTTTCCTTTTCCGAAACCAAATAGATAGTCCTGTGGCGAGAATATGTGGAACTCAGTTGAGTATTAAGTATATCAGGCTAAACTAGTTTGATACTTGAAAGTCGGCTGCAGACAGTTGCTCTCCCTCTGTTTATTTAGTACTTACCATGAGGTCCTGTACCTTAGTATAGTGCTGGTTAGGGTGCTTACCTGCAAGGGAAAGAAAAAAAGCATTAACGGATGATAATCCTTTGTTCAATTCAATTTACACGATCCACCTGCCTTGAAATAGGTCTAACTCATTCATAGATTATTTTCAAACAACATGAATTATTAAAAATCACTGATAATAAATTCAGACGTTTGATAAAACTTCTTTTGGTTTAAGAGAAAACCGACCCTGTTACAATAGTACCTTTGCAAAGCGGATTCTTTATTTCGGTTAGACCATTACACATAAAGAATGGCTTTCAGGTTTTAAAAAAAGTCCCTTGATGCTGGTGAGTGTTGAAGCAGTGCATAGAGACAGGGATAGTTGAAAGATATAATCCATAAGGCAATACAGTTCTCTGAAACATAATCTGCACTTTGGGAGGACAGTTCTGTAATGTTGAACCATAAAGAAGAGCTTTAAACGATCCATTCTTGTACAAATGATCAAGAATCTGGATGTTAAAGCTCTGAGAGAGAAACAACTGCCTTCACAGTTGGAGACGTACTAGGACAAGCGCTAACCGTTAAAGCAGCTGTAAAATGACTTAGCAGTACCAGAAATACGTTTCTTTATACACTTATTCCACGGTAGCATTGGTATCGGTGGAAACAATAGTATCAACATATTAACCATTTTTATGCCAAACCTTTGTGATACCAGATTTATGTTCATAACGGTTTGGATCACACTTATTCCACAGTAGCATTGGTATTGATGGAAACAATAGTATCAACATATTAACTATTTATATGCCAAACCTTTGTGATACCAGATTTATGTTCATAACGGTTAGGATCACACTTATTCCACAGTAGCATTGGTATTGATGGAAACAATAGTATCAACATATTAACTATTTATATGCCAAACCTTTGTGATACCAGATTTGTGTTAATAACGGTTAGGATCACACTTATTCCACAGTAGCATTGGTGTTGGTGGAAACAATAGTATCAACATATTAACTATTTATATGCCAAACCTTTGTGATACCAGATTTGTGTTCATAACGGTTTGGATCAGTGCAGAGAATCCATATATCAACTATTCAACAATAACATTCTCTTTTAACTTCATTGAATACGTTCAACTGGGAACAACATGTGCTAAATCTTTATATTGCAGAAGCAAACAATGATTCCCAATTAAATATGACGAAGTTTGAATTGTATCCTCTCTCACAAAGACCAGAAATAAGGCCAAATGGAAATTACCAAGCAGCATTTCACAGCATCTAGGCTTTAACTTTGAAGAATTTTTAAAATTGCTGACCCAGATTTTCTTGTTGGCTCCACTTAAAACACCCCAATGTAGTCTGTGCTAATAGTCTTATGGTAGTACATTCACCTACTTTGCACTAGGCTGTAGGTTCCATACGTTACTAAAAGCAGATACTGGTTTGCCAAGTAATTGGAATGAAGAAATAGAGTCAGGGATTTGAGGTTGGAAACAGACTGATAGTCAATACACTGATTTAGTATTTGCCCTAAAATATGTCAAATATAGACAAAGTGGAATCCATTGATCAAAAGTGCATCTACACAAAGTCAAGGATTTGGAATAAGGGCATGGGTTTGAGGATACAATAACAACTGAAAATAGATCGTAATGAGATATATGCTCTAAATCAGCTTATCACATTTATCAGCAACAAATTTTCCTTTTGAATGGGAATCTTAATGTATCTTAATGTATAACTCTTCTCCCCATGCAGATGTATGTTACCACCATGGTGCCATCATAAACATCAAATACATTCAAGGAGATGGAAATAGCATTATCTTTACCTTCCCCCATATGATAATAACTAAGTCATTGGTACCCTAGGAGGATCTGTAAGGAATGAGCGCACTGCAAACTCGGTGATTTGGCTCCTTTTAATTCCAAAGTATAATTTTTAACCATGCCAGCACTCGCATCAACGACCGTCCAACGTGCACAACTTACAAAGTGCTTCTTTCTGCTGACCCGTCTGCCTCAACAATCAAAGTCTTGGGAAAGGGTAAACACAGAAGAGTATAAGGCTGCAGGCTGCTTCTGTGTCGGGGGTCTGAGTTTGTATAGTAGTAGAGGTCGTGCATTGTCAATGATTGCACACAGTAGTCTCACATGTTCTTGCCAGAACAGTAGTAGCATAAGCCATTGTATATCTAAGACATAAAGTCTAAAAATGAATTCCAAATGAAATGCCATTTTGAAGTTAGAGCAATTATTTCTTTCAAATCTCGGTTGGAAGTATTCAATCTCATAAAAGCAATTTAAATGCTGTAAATGTCTGTGCTGTCTGTACGAGACTCTCAATAACTCTGCTTTTCCTAGAATGATATAGAGGTAGAACTATAGTGCTATGTTATTCTAGCTATGCTGAAATGCAAATAGTGTCATCAATACACCAAGAGAAGAGATCTTTGCATTGATCAAGCATCTATAACTTAAATAGACCAATTCTGCTGATGTCAGCAGAACTGGTATCTGGTGTGTAACAAGGATCCCATTATGGAAATCTATTACCATATGGTCAAAATCAACCTAATGTGACCCTTCCAGAACTGTATACATGATTCCTTTAGATTGACTCAGTACTGTATGATGCATGTATGAGTAGAACATGTTCACAGTAACAGGCCAAAACAGCTCCTTGCGGCTTGCAGTGTCTGTGGGAAAAACAACCCCTCACCAGCCATCCATTCACCCAATCATCCCCTTCACTTAAAGAACCTAAAATCTTCCGGCCTTTTCTTCTCGGAAACTTACTTTCAATCTAAAATGTTTAAGGGGCTTCTCCGCCTCCATGGATTAAATCCATCGCATTGCTGACATTATTTATTTGATCATAGTGACTAATTTACCCAGAATACTGGGTTTGGGAGATAAAAGGTTAAACAATTGTTTCTCGTCTGACTGACTTGTCAGTGACTAAAGCTCAAGGCCATCAATATTCATGAAGTTTGGCTTCCCTTACAAGCAGAGTTCCGGCTCATCAAACTGAGGCATATAACAACAAAAAATAAATAGTTTCTTTACAGACATATTGTGACTTACATGCCCCATTTGATACATATCAGGCTGCTGTGCTGTGATTACAATCGCATCATCCCAACATCCAACTAGTATGACAACTGGCATATCTTTGGATCATGCAGATGAATATATACACTCTTTTTATGCTAATCCCCATGGTATAAATCTCAAAAAGTTGTGTAACTGTTACTCACAATAAGTAGCTGTATATAGAAGAGTCTGCCCCAACTAGATATGGATATTAATACAAAGTCCCGTCTCTATGTGCTGAGAATGTTGGGCTGGTCCAGGTGGACTAGCAGGTGGAGACATGGGGGCTACCCTTGCTTGGCTGAATGTGACACAAAACCAGGGAGAGATCTACCTCCACAACTCACAGAGTGCCAGGTGACCAACCTAGAGCCAACCAAGGTCAGTGTTTACAAAGTTGCTAAGGTGTATCCTAAAACTAGGCCTATGACAGGTCTATGTATCGGGTGAGAAAATTTCACCAAAATAGTGATACTAGTCTCTAAGTACTGAGAGCTGGTAAATAGACTGCCTGGTCACCGGTTAAGGAGACCATACCTTAAAGTCAGTATAGCTGACGATTTGGACCCAAGATTAATTCTTGTAAGAATTGATCTAGGATATTAGCAAAGATTACACTTTCCTCCCTACATATTCAAGCCTTGCTAATTATCTGCAGTTCCCCCTAGAGTTACTCATATCTACCATCATGGAGGAATGTAATTGTGCACATCTTTTATTCTATCCATTAAAAAGTCATTGAAAAAACCATGACTGGGCATGATGCAACCCTCCTTCTAAGCTGTTATTGGCCATGGCTAATATGTGCCTATCCCCTACTCTCTTGATCACATACTTTTAGAGTATTTTGCACATAAGCTGGATCAAGAAGCGAATATGTAGTCACTTTATTCTCCTCGTAGCTGTTATCTATATATTGGCTTGAAGTAGATAATTGCATAATAAAACCATCACTAGATCACCTAGATAAGCAGCACAGCAGCAGCCATCACTCATGTACTGACTGTGGTGATTCAGTCATGAGCATTCATACATCCTGCACACCTTCATGATAGTCCCGCCCATTATGCTTCAGACCCTGATTTATACTCTGTTATCATTTTATGTATCGTTGGTAGCTGACAATGATCATGTTGTGTGAACGATCTCAGTTCATGGTCTTGGTTTTCTACAAAGCAAGGCATTACAATAAAACTGATATGCAGGGTAAAGACATTAAATAATAAAACAGCAAAATGGCAAGTTGGACAGTATAGATATCAGAGCCTATAGCTAGGGCTTTTCAGGCATCATTCAGCCACCAACCTTTTGTGACTCTGATACATTATTAGGGCTAATGCAGCACAGGGGGTGTACTATACTTGCTGACCTGAGCTCTCCACTATCACTACCTCTGTTCCCATTTCATCAGCCTGATTACGGTACTTATCCTCCCTATTTTTCCTTTCTGTCAAAGGTCATCTTTTCACATCTCACCTCTACATTAGTCACTGCCTGTGGCAAGACAGGCTGTATCCATCTTTGTAATAAGCCAGCTGTTTATGCACATACAGAAGTTGGTATTTATCTGCTTTGATGTACATTCAGCAAACTGTCCTAAACATTTGTCTCAAAGTAAACTTCCCAGGATAGGATTAAATAAACTAGGCTGATTCCTAGCTCTCCCCCAACACTTCTGAACAGTTTATTGCTTTTTAAGGATTAGTCCTTCAACAGGTCTAGACAAAATTCTTTGCTCAAGTCTTACCTTGGCTGAGACTGCTCAGACGTTGTCTAAGAGACAGTTAGCACTTCATAGGAGCAACCAGGCATTCTCACAGAGCCCACCATTTACATTCAGACTGGTAAATCAGGGAACATTAGCACATCAGACTGTCTTACAGAGAGAATCACGGTGCCTTATGCTTGGAATGGTTTCGGACACAACTCCAGACAAAGGTTTCATAAAATGTAAAGATCATTCCTCAGTCAGGTTGTCTGCTTTGCTCTCTGCTAATCTGCTGCTTTTACTTCACATCATTTTACTTCTCACACTTTCTGCTTTAATCCATCTTATGTTGCTTTTTTATACAACTCTTTCAACATTCTTGATGAAATACTGTGGTACATTATACAGTAGCTATATGGTAAGTTGATATTGATGTATACTATTGATGTAAGGCACAGGGTATGGGCAAGAAGAGTGGTGATACTTTAACAGCACTACACAGCATGCCTCACTGATGAAATGACTGTTTTACAAGCTACTAGCTCTAAAGAAGATATCATTCATTGCCTGCCGCCGATGATATCCGCACGAGGATCTCGTGCAAATAGCTGCCTTTACTCACACGAGGAACCAGTGAGAGAGGAGACCTATGGCAAGACTTGCACGAGGACATGGTGAGAGAGGCGACTTGTCATTGCTGCCCTCAGTCATCAGTATTCATCACATTAAGCAAAATTTATTTAACATATTTCACCAAAACAGGTGACATCTTTTACTCTCCCCGTTCAAGGGGTCTTATTTTCTGCATCTGTGGAATAGGCCTATATGAGGGGCCTCTTGTCAAACCTACTACATCCACACATGGTCGCCTCTCTCACCATCACGCCGCCTCTCTCACTATCACGTCGCCTCTCTCACCATCAAGTCGCCTCTCTCACCATCACGTCGCCTCTCTCATTGTCATGTCGCCTCTCTCATTGTCATGTCGCCTCTCTCATCGTCACGTCGCCTCTCTCATCGTCATGTCGCCTCTCTCATTGTCACATTATTTTTCAAAAAGTTATTCATTACGGGAATCACCACTACACAATAGTATCACTCGCTGATGTGCATAGAAAATGTGTGAGCTAACTATATCCTCGTCCATGTCCATGATCATATCACCTCTCCCACCATGTCCATGGGCATGTTGCCTCTCTCGCCATGCCCATATGCATGTCACCTCTCTCACCATGTCCGTAGGCATGTCGCCTCTCTCGCCATGTCCATAGGCATGTCGCCTCTCTCACCGTGTCGCCTCTCTTGCCATTCCTCATGTGAATAGGTGACGTTATTCACACGAGAAGCTCGTTTGAATATTGCCGGCGATTGCCTGCATGTTCCTTTGCAATATGTACCATCATCGTCCATCTTAATGACCCATATACCTCATCTGGGAATCCTACATCTTCCAGAAACTCAATCAGGAAGAGTAATGAAAAAGTGCAATTGAAATGTTCACCTTAAACATGAGGTAGCAAGATAATAGGGTTTTAGTGATGGACAGATGACAATGTGTTTTTTCCTTACGGCCTGAATGCTCAATTCAATATGAGAAGATTAAAATAACTAGTTTCATTCAATCTGAAAAACAAACAAACAAAAAATTATATAAAGGGAAAAAAATTGAAAAAGCGAGAACATTATTTTAAAGTCTTGTATTACCTCATCTCATGTTGGTGACAGTCTTAATGAAAAAGAAGGCACTGGTCCTTACACCTTTAGTCAAAAAATGTTCTTGTGTTGATTTAAATCCACCCAAAAAGAGCAAGCTGATGGGTGAAAACATCATGTCTATATTGAATGACAATTTTTAGTTTTACCTTTTTTCAAATGAGCTCTTTCTCAGACTACTGACACTTGATTGAAATATTTTATTGCATTGCATTTGAATGAATCAATCAAATACTTAGACGCCTAAGATACATTAAAAGTAGGCAAAATAAACCATATAGTGTGTATGAGCAGGGTGGAGGCACTTTTTGGGTGCTAAAGGAGTGGTATTCTTTGATAACAGGGCATTTTAGGAACACACACAGAAAAGTGAGAGTCATTGTCTCTCACTTTTCTGTGGGTGTAGGATGGGACTGACAAATGTTGGTGTCCCCGAAAGAGGGGTCTCCCTTCCAGGTGGGTCCACATTGACTCCTTTGAGCAGTATTTATGCATTGAAATCGTTGGTCCCAACTCAAGTTGGGCCAACATGCTCTTGCCCCCCCCTCCCCCCTCAAAAAAGACGCCAGGAAAATCCATTATCTTCCATTGTTTCAAAATAATCACTTCCCTATTACTGAGCAGTTGGATGAGGGACCTTCAGATCACATTATAATACCTGGTGAATCAATTATGTTTAATATCAAAATTTGTAAACAGGTTAATAAAGAATGCCTATAAGACAAACTCTTTATCAAGTGAATATTGAATTAAAAATGTTTCAAATTCCATTTAACTTCAAATTGCTCTTGAGATTGTGCTCATAATATTTTAGGATTCATGCTTGGAATCCACACTCACTACACAGACATAACCAAGTGGAAAACTGCCTGGATTTACAATACAGACTGTGAAACCCACCTAGCCCGTTTATACAGGTAACTCAGCCTAGTATTCAGTCTTCTTACAGCACTGTATTTTTACTGTAGCATTCATACGATCATGTTTGTGATTTTTATGTTATATTCACTCAAAGTAAACTCATATGGAGAATGTAGACCCGTACATAATCTACGGGCTTATGGATGCATCATGTCTCTGGTCCACAGCATTTCTGGTTAACTGTATGTTTTAATCTGGTGAAATGACCGTGAGAGCAGGCATAACAGCTGCCACTGATTGGAGAAGGTGTGAAAGCCTGAGCCCCAGCCTGCTATCCCAGGCTGGTGTGCTGGGAGAGTGTGAGCCATCTGACCTAACACCCTGCCTGTAAAGACTCCCGGCCTGCATTCACAGGCTGCTTGGAAATACGGGCTGGGCTGTATCACTGGTCTAGTCCTCCAACTGATAACATTCTTCTTCAATCTTCTTGAATACCTCTAACTGAGAACATCAGGTGCTTGATCTCCTTATTGCAGAAGCAAAAAGTAATTTCAAATTGAATTTTGATCGATTGATTTAATCCTCTTTCATGGGGAGTAGACAGATGTCAAATGGAAATTGGCAAACAGGATTTTACAGAATCTAGGCTTTAACTTCAGGGAACTTTTGAAATTGGTGACCCAAATTTTCTTGTAGACTCAATCTTTAATCTGACACTACCATGCCTCCGCTCAGTAATCGGCCTGACTCTAAACCCCACTAACCCTTTGTGTGGTATTAAAACAAGCCAAATACATCCAGTGCTGATGGCTTCATGGTAGGACATTCACATCAATCGCTGTAGGTTGTGGATTAAATCCATTAATAAAATTGCATCTACACACAGAACTTAGTGCTAGGAATAAGGACATGGTCAGAGAGTAAAATAACTGATGAATGATCCTAATGAGACATAAGTTCTTAAATATGATTATAGATAAGCTGATCAAATTTTTCGGCAATAAATTTGTCGTTTTGAATGGGAATCTATGCACTAAACCTATAACTCTCTAGTCCCCATGTCACCCCATGTTGCCATCATAAACATCAAGTACATTCAAGGAGAGAGGATTATATTAAGCTTCCTCCATATGAGAAAAACCTTAGGTCATTTGTATTCTAGCTGGATCTGTGAGCAATGGGCGCACTGCCAACTAGATGATTTGGCTCTTTTTAATTCCAAAGTATAATCTTAAACCACACCAGCACTAGCATCAATGACCGTCCAACGTGCACAACTTACAAAGTGCCTCTTTCTGCTGATCTATCTGCCTCAGCAATCAAAGTCTCAGAGAACGGCAAACACCGAGGGGTAGAGAAGACGGCTGCAGGCTGCTTGTGGGTCAGGGTCTGAGTTTGTATAGTAGTAGAGGTCGTGCATTGTCAATGATTGCACACAGTGGTCTCACACGTTCTTGCAAGAACAGCAGTAGATTTTCACAAAAGAAATCACATTGTCCGACATTTTTGATGATTTTCACAATAAAAAAGATGTAATCTGGGTAAAAGACAGCTCATTTTTCCCTCAAGTTGGCAAGCTCACCAAATAGATTCAGGGACCAACTGTTAACGATGCCTTTGGACAATATACCAAATACTGAAAATCAAAAAAATCTGAGGGTTGCAGCAATTTTTGAGGAAATGGCAGGGTGCTCAACATCGGCCAGAAATCGGCGATTCACTTGCATTAATGCGTGTACGGTAAAGGGAGGGTTAAATGTCTGTGCTGTCTTTGACTGCTTTTCATAGATTAATATAGAGCGAGAGCTATAGCGCTACGTTACTCTAGCTATACTGAAATGCAAAAAGTGTCATCAATACACCAAGAGAAGAAATTTTTGCATTGATCTAGCATCTATAACTAAAATAGGTCAACTCTGCCTGTAACAAGGATTGCATTATGGAAATCTATTACCATATGATCGAAATCAACCTAAAATTGACCCTTCCAGTACTGTTTACATGATTCCTTTAAATTGACTCAGTACTGTATGATGCCACTGGAAAAGAATATGTTAACAGTAACAGGTCACAACTCCTCCTTGAGGCTTGCAGTGTCTTTAGGAAAAACAATCTTTCACCAGCCGTCCATTCAGCCAATCATCCCCTTCACTTAAAGAGCCTAAAATCTTCTGGCCTTTTCTTCTTGGAAACTTAACTTCAATCTAAAATGTTTGAGGGGCTTCTCAGCCTCCGTGGATTAAATCCATCGCATTGCCGACATTCATTTATTAGATCATAGTGACTAATTTACCCAGAGTATTGGGTTTGGGAGATAAAAGGCTAAACAATCGTTTCTTGTCTGACTGACTTGTCAGTGACTAAAGCTAAAACCTATCAATATTCATGAAGTTTGGCTTCCCTTACAAGCAGAGTTCTGGCTCATCAAACTGAGGCATATAACAACAACAAATAAACAGTTTCTTTGCACACATATTGTGACTCACATGCCCCATTTGATACATATCAGGCTGCTGTGCTGTGATTACAATTGTATCATCCCCACATCCAACTAGTCTGACAAATGGCATATCTTTGGATCATGCGGATAAATATGAACACTCTTTTCATGCTTATCCCCATGGTATAAATCTCAAAAGGTTGCGTAACTGTTACTCATTATAAGTAGCTGTATAAAAGAGACTGCCCGGAATAGGTATGGATATTAATACAAAGTCCTTTATTTATGTGCTGAGAATGTTGGGCTGGTGCAAGTAGACTAGCAGATGAAGATGTGGGTGCTTCCCCTGCTTCACTGAATGTGACACAAAACCACGGAGAGATTTACCTCCACAACTCACAGAGTGCCATGTGATCAACCTAGAGCCAACCAAGGTCAGTGTTTACAAAGTTGCTAAGCTGCACACACAGAAAAGTGAGAGTCATTGTCGCTAAAACTACCCTCACCTGAGAGTCAGGTACTGCCTGACTCTCAGGTGAGGGTAGTTTTAGCGACAATGACTCTCACTTTTCTGAGGGTGTGTATCCTGAAACTAGGCCTATGATAGGTCTGTGTTGGGTCAAGATCAGTACTTGGCTGAGGGTGAGAGAATTTCACCAAAATAGTGATACCAATCTTGTACTGAGAGCGGGTATATAGACTGCCTGGTCAGCGGTAAAGGATACCATTCCTTAAAGTGAGTATAGCTGATGATTTGGACCCCAAATTACTTTTTGTAGGAATAGATCTAGGATATTAGGAAAGACCACACTGCCCTTCCAACATATTCCAGTCATGTTTATTATCTACAGTTCCCCCTAGAGTTGCTTCTATCTGCCATAATTGTTCAAAGGATAATATAATTGTGCACGTCTTTATTCTCCCCATTGAAAAGGCATTGGTAAAAGCTGTTATTTTCCATGGGCTAACACATGCCTGTCCCCTACTCTCTTGATCACATACTTTTACAGTACTTTGCACATAAGCTGGATCAAGAAGCGAATATGTAAAGGCACTTTAATCTCCTGGTAGCTGCTATCTATATATTGGCTTGAAGTAGATGATTGTATAATGAAGCCATCACTAGATCACCTCGATAAGCAGCACAGCGGCAGCCATCACTCACATACTCACTGTGGTGATTCAGTCATGGACGTTCATATGTCCTGCACCCCTTCATGGTAGTCCCGCCCATTATGCTTCAGACCCTGATTTATTCTCTCTTATTGTCTTATGTATCGTGGTAGTTGACAATGTTCATGTTGTGTGAAAAACTTTATTTCATGGTCTTGGTTTTCTACAAAGCAAGGCATTACAATAGAGCTGGTATGCTGGATAAAGACATTGAATGATAAAACAGCAGAAAAGGCCAGTTGGACAGTATAGATATTGGAGCCTAGAGAATGATTAATTGATTTAGTTTTCGTTTATTTAGACTGTCAGACAGTGGTGCCAGGCCCCATTAGCGAATGGCAGTTCCTACTGCAGCATATGGAAGATGACTATTCAATATGATACATATATTTGCCTAAAAGGCTAATTACATATTACCTTTCTTATTGATAATAATATACTAAGGGCGCAGGCAAACATGAGCAAGCCTATGGAGCACTCAATATGTATATTCTCCTCGGATGTTATGGAGAACACAAGGGATCATTTTCCCTATTATACAAAAACTAGAATCAAACGATTTGGGCGGATTTTTTTGCACTGGGATGATGTTATTTCCCAAATTACTTATGAAAAGATTTGGGGTGATTGAATTTTCCCAAGGACTGAAGTTGTTGTCCAATTTGAGCATGAAATTGTGTTATGAAAATTTCTTCCTAAGCTTGGGTGGTGGAGTAGATTGTGTGAGTGAAGAGAAATAAAGACACAGAAAATGTCAGATTTTTTTTGGGGGGGGGTGGCTCCAGTCGGACTTTAAACCTTTTCTTCTTCCAACTCTGGAATTTTTCATTCTCTATAACATTTCTTTTATCCTCTTTAAAGAAGTTCCAGAGGGTTGGTAACCTGAATTCCAAACTTTCCCTATAGAAGGTTTTTTTTGGCCTTTTTATTATCAACAGTTTGCAAACATGAGCCCTTGTTCTGTTCTGATATCTCTTTTGTCAATCCAGCTATCATCATGAGATAAGTTATAAGCAGCCTGACTTCAGGTATTATTCAGGTATTATTGAGCCACCAACATTTGTGCCTCTGCTACATTATTAGGGCTAATGCAGCACAGGGAGTGTGTACTAGACTTGCTGACCTGAGCCACTAACACTTCCTCTGTTCCCATTTCTTCATCCTGATTACGGTCCTTATCCTCCCTATTCTTCCTTTCTGTCAAAGGTCATCTTTTCACATCTCACCTGTACATTAGTCACCGCCTGTGGCAAGACAGGCTGTATCCATCTTTGTCAGAAGCCAGCTGTGACACATACAGAAGTTGGTATTTATCTGCTTTGATGTACATTCAGCAAACTGTCCTAAACATTTGTCTCAAAGTAAACTTCCCAGGATAGGATGCAATAAACTAGTCTGATCCCTAGCTCTCCCCCAACACTTTTTGATACCTTTTATTGCTTTTAAAAGCTTAGTGCTACAGCAAGTCTAGACAGTGAGGTGCACAGCAGAATTCTTTGCTCAAGTCTTTCTTTAGCTGAGACTGCTCAGACATTGTCTAAGAGACAGTTTACACTTCATGGGAGCAACCAGGCATTTTCACAGAGCCCACCAGATTTACATTCAGACTGATAAATCAGGGAACATTAGCACATCAGACTGTCTTACAGAGAGAATCACAGTGCCTTATGCTTGGAATGGTTTTGGACACAACTCCAGACAAAGGTTTCATAAAATGTAAAGATCATTCCTTAGTCAGGTTGTCTGCTTTGCTCTCTGCTAATCTGCTGCTTTTCCTTCACATCATTTTACTTTTCTCACTTCCAGTTTTAATCAATCTTATATCGCTCTCTATGAAACTTTTCAACATTCTAGATGGAATACTGTGGTACATTATACAGTAGCAATATGGTTAGTTGATATTGATGTATAATATTGATGTAAGGCACAGGGTATGGGCAAGAAGAGTGGTGATACTTTAACAGCACTACATGGCATGCCTCACTGATGAAATGACTGTTTTACAAGCTACTAGCTCTAAAGAAGATATCATTCATTGCCTGCGGCCGATGATATCCGCATGAGGAGCTCGTGCAAATAGCTGCCGTTATTCACACGAGGAACCAGTGAGAGAGGCGACCTATGGCAAGACTTGCACGAGGACATGGTGAGAGAGGCGACTTGTCATTGCTGCCCTCAGTCATCAGTATTCATCACATTAAGCAAAATTTATTTAACATATTTCACCAAAACAGGTGACATCTTTTACTCTCCCGTTCAAGGGGTCTTATTTTCTGCATCTGTGGAATAGGCCTATATGAGGGGCCTCTTGTCAAACCTACTACATCCACACATGGTCGCCTCTCTCACCATCACGCCGCCTCTCTCACTGTCACGTCGCCTCTCTCACCATCAAGTCGCCTCTCTCACCATCACGTCGCCTCTCTCATTGTCATGTCGCCTCTCTCATTGTCATGTCGCCTCTCTCATTGTCATCCCAACTCTCATCGTCATGTCGGCTCTCTCCTTGTCACTTTTTTTTTTTTAAGTTATTCATTACGGGAATCACCACGACAGCATAGTATCACTCGCTGATGTGCATAGAAAATGTGTGAGCTAACAATATCTTTGTCCATGGCCATGGCCATATCACCTCTCTCACCATGTCCATAGGCATTTCACCTCTCTCGCCATGTCGCCTCTCTCGCCGTTCCTCATGTGAATAGCGGACGTTATTCACACGAGGACCTCGTGCGAATATTGCTGGGGATTGCCTGCATGTTCCTTTGCAATATGTACTATCATTGTCCACCTTAATGACCCATATACCTCATCTGGGAATCCTACATCTTCCAGAAACTCAATCAGGAAGAGTAACGAAAAATTGCAATTGAAATGTTCACCTTAAACATGAGGTAGCAAGATAATAGGGTTTTAGTGATGGACAGATGACAGTGTATTTTTTCCTTACGGCCTGAATGCTCATCTCAATATGAGAAGATTAAAATAACTAGTTTCATTCAACCTGAAAAACAAACAAACAAAAGATTATATAAAGGGAAAAAAAATGAAAAAGCGAGAACATCATTTTGAAGTCTTGTATTACCTCATCTCGTGTTGGCGACAGTCCTAATGAAAAAGAAGGCACTTGTCCTTGCACCTCAAAAAATGTTCTTGTGTTAATTCAAATCCACCCAAAAAGAGCAAGCTGATGAGTTAAAACATCATGTCTACATTGAATGATAATTTTTAGTTTTAGCCTTTTTTCAAATGAGCTCCTTCTCAGACTACTGACACTTGATTGAAACATTTAATTGCATTGCATTTGAATCAATTACATACTGCCTCCTTGCTAAGATGCCTAAGATACATTTAAAGTAGGCAAAATATACCACATAGTTTGTATGAGCAGGGTGGAGGCACTTTTTGGCTGCTTAAGGAGTGGTATTCTTTGATAACAGGCAATTTTAGGTAGGATGGGACTGACAAATGTTGGTGTCCCCGATAAAGGGGTTTCCCTCCGATGTGGGTCCACATTGACTCCTTTGAACAATATTCATGCATTGAAATCGTTGGTCCCAACTCAGATTGGGCCAACATGTTCTTGCCCCCCCCCTCCCCCCTCAAAAAAGACGCCAGGAAAATCCACTATCTTATATTGTTTCAAAATAATCACTTCCCTTTTACTGAGCAGTTGGATGAGGGACCTTCAGAACACATTATGATACCTGGTGAATCAACGTTTAATATCAAAATTTGTGAACAGGTTAATAAAGTATGCCTATAAGACAAACTCTTTATCAAGTGAATATTGAATTAAAAATGTTTCAAATTCCATTTTACTTCAAATTGCTCTTGAGATTGTGCTCATAATATTTTAGGATTCATGCTTAGAATCCGCACTCACTACACAGACATAACCATGCGGAGGTCTGACTGGATTTACAATACAGACTGTGAAACCCACCTAGCCCGTATATACAGGTAACTCAGCCTAGTATTCAGTCTTCTTACAGCACTGTATTTTTACTGTAGCATTCATACGATCATGTTTGTGATCTTTATGTTATATTCACTAAAATGGAACTCATATGGAGAATGTAGACCGGTACATGATCTACCCGCTTATGGATGCATCATGTCTCCGGTCCACAGCATTTCTGGTTAACTATATGTTTTAATCTAGTGAAATGACCGTGAGAGCAGGCATAACAGCTGCCACTTGTTGGAGAAGGTGTGAAAGCCTGAGCCCCAGCCTGCTATACCAGGCTGGTGGGCAGGGAGAATGTGAGCCACCTGACCTAACACCCTGCCTGTAAAGACTCCCGGCCTGCACTCACAGGCTGCCTGGAAATACGGGCAGGGCTCGTATCACTGGTCTAGTCCTCCACCTGATAACATTCTCTTTCAATCTTCTTGAATACCTCTAACTGGGAACAGCAGGTGCTTGATCTTCATATCGCAGAAGCAAATAGTAATTCCAAATTGATTTTTGATCAATTGATGTTATCCCCTTTCATGGGGAATAGACAGATGCCAAATGGAAATTGGCAAGCAGGGTTTTTACAGCATCTAGGCTTTAACTTCAGAGAACTTTTGAAATTGGTGACCTAGATTCTCTTGTAGACTCAATCTTTAATCTGACACTACCATGCCTCTGCTCAGTACACGGCCTGACTCTAAACCCCACCAACCCTCTGTGTGGTATTGAAACAAGCTAAATACATCAAGTGCTGATGGCTTTATGGTAGGACATTCACATCAATTGCTGTAGGTTGTGGATTAAATCCATTAATAAAAAGTGCATCTACACACAGCACTAAGAGCTTGGAATAAATACATGATCAGAGAGTTAAATAACAACTGATGAATGATCTTAATGAGATTTAAGTCCTCAAATATGCTATTAATAAGCTGATCACATATATCAACAATTAATTTGTCATTTTGAATTGGAATTTATGCATTAAACCTATTACCCTCTAGTTCCCATGTTGCCCCATGTTGCCATCATAAACATCAAATATATTTGAGGAGAGAGCATCATATTTAGCTTCCTCCATATAAGAAAACCCTAAAGTCATTTGTATTCTAGTCGGATCTGTAAGCACTGCTAACTAGATGATTTGCCTCTTTTTAATTCTAAAGTATAATCTTTAACCACACCAGCACTAGCATCAATGACCGTCCAACGTGCACAACTTACAAAGTGCTTCTTTCTGCAGATCTGTCTGCCTCAGCAATCAAAGTCTAGAGGAACAGGGTGAGTCCATCTATAATAGACCAATGGCTCCCGGATGACCATCTCAGAATACATTCTTATTGCATAGGATGATGGCCCTATATCTTCTGAGTAAGATCTGTAAATATGGACTCCAAATTCCAAGCGGTTTGGATGTGGCAACCTATTTAGTGCAGGGTAGTGGGCTCATCAAAAGCAGATCTTAAAGCTGGTCCATTTTCATTAGTGTCTCATGTAAAAACTATATATATGGCAACTGGGAACCCACAACCATAGCAATGAAATATTCTATATATGGACAGGGGGCACAACATGTAACATTTAAGATATCTCTCAACTTGCAGGGGCAGGACGACTCCAAAGTCAGTCAGAAATGAGGCAAACATAGGAAAAGTCCAACATTTAAAATGTCACCTAGATCAGATTACTGATCAAAACACAACTATATATTTAAAAATGGTGATTGCATATACAGTACTATTGGACATAGCAAGATATACTCTAACAATACCACACAGAGGGCACTGGAGGTGATCAAAGTTGGGTCATTTATCAAAATGAGCCAACTTTGGTGGTCATTTCCTATGTGTGCAATAACTTGAAACACCTGGCTATATTCTTTTTTTGATAAATTGCATCAGTATCTTTCAATTGAGTATAATGAAAATCTCTTTCCGGACTTTATTTCCATTGAACTCATGTCATGAACATAAGAAAATTGGCTTATTTATGAAAATCACCTAACTTTGGTGGCCATTCTGGCTATGTCCAACAACATTTTTCACTTTGGAAAATATTGCACACATAGAAAATGACCACCAAAGTTGGCTCATTTTACTAAGTGACCCAACTTTGATCACCCCCAGTGCCCTCTGTATTGTATTTTTAGAGTAGATCTTGCTATGTCCAGTAGTATTGTATATAGCAACACCATATTTACATACATAGTTGTGTTTTGACACATCCAGACCGCTTGGAATTTGCAGTCCATATTTACAGATCTTACTCAGAAGATATAGGGCCATCATCCTACCAAATTAGGATGAATTCTGAGATGGTCACCCGGGGAAATCTCCCATTTCTGGTTGATTATGAATGGACTCAGCCAACAGTAAACACCGAGGGGTAGAGTAGACGGCTGCGGGCTGCTTGTGTGTCAGGGTCTGAGTTTGTATTGTAGTGGAGGTTGTGCATTGTCAATGACTGCACGGATTGTTTTCACACATTCCTCCAGAGCCGTACTGTGACATAAAAATGGAAGTATCCAATTGCATAAAATCACACATTTAAATACTGTAAATCACTGTGCTGTCTATATCGGATGGATTTTGCTCTTTCTAGGTTGGAATGGAGGGAGAACTATAGCGCTACGTTATTCTTGCTATTCTGAAATGCAAAAAGTGTCATCAATACACCAAGAAAAGTTTGACCTAAAGAGATTTTTGCATTGATTCAGCACCTGTAGCTAAAATAGGCCCATTCTGCTGATGTCAGCAGAACTGGTATCCAGTGTGTAGCAAGGATTGCATTATGGAATTTGTGTGCATCTATTACTCTATAATCTAAATCGACTCAAGATTAACCCCTCAAGTACTGTTTAATATCTTCAGGAAAGTGCCAACAAAAAGCTTTAATATATGCCTAATGATGACAAGGAGGGCATAGTGCGTGAAATCAGCATGCTGATCTCAAACAGTGGTTATAAGGGACCAAGTTGAGGAGGGAATTCAATTCTTTCTAAAATGCCATCAGAATCACAATAGCAGGCCCCGAACTGTTCCTCAAGCCGTGCAATGTGTGTGGGAAAAACAAACTCTCACCAGCCATGCATTCAGCCAATCATCCCCTTCACTTAAAGAGCCTAAAATCTTTCGGCCTTTCTTGTTGGAAACTTAACTTCGATCTAAAATGTTTAAGGGGCGTCTCCGCCTCTGCGGATTAAATCCATCGCATTGCTGACATTCATTTATTAGATCACAGCGATTAATTCACCCAGAATATTGGGTTTGGGAGATAAAAGGTTAAACGATCGCTTCTCGTCTGACTGACTTGTCAGTGACTAAAGCTCAAGGCCATCAATATTCATGAATTCGGGAAGTTTGGCTTCCCTCACCAGTTTTGTTTCTGCTCATCAATCTGAGGCAAATATCCAAATAGGGACAGTTTATTTGTCATTTACAAACCCTACTTGACACATGTAATGCCTTTCATACTTTCTTGCAGGCTCAAACAATCTATGCCTGTCCTTTGGCTGTAGTGCACTTGTGCTGATTTGGATCATCAGATCTTTGAGTCTGGCTTTACAATGTTTTAACGCAATTGGCTCATCTATATTTGTAGCCGATTGAATTGGCAACAAGCATTCCCCTACAATATAGCAATGCGAAGAGTAGAAAAACCTCCGGTGGCAGTCTAACAACATTAGGCATACACAACAGCTACTAACTCTTCCCTAGGCATACAATAAATGTTTCGATACATACTTTCCTCCTGGCCAGGTAGTTATATCCTGACATGGAAGATGTGTAATGCATACCTCAGGTATCTAGTTTGGCACCTGCAGGGTTTTGGAAATTCAACAACTAAGTTACAATCTGTGTGTATGCTGTGAGGTCACTATGTCATCTGAGTGCTGAGTTTACATGGTGGCTTACCCTACTACTATATGACTTTTGAAAGAAAGGGAATGCTACGTCAGCACGCAGAGATAAGTAAAGGTGTTACCATGACTCTTTTACCATAGTCAACTCTAGTTGACTCTGTGGATTTACAGAGTTTTTCAGACATTAAACTTCTATACCCACAGCGGTGAGCTGCTGCTGTGGGTATTGCATGCTATACTAGTGTTGGGGGAGTCTGCCTGTGACAGATGGTGGGGCCACCTGGAGGCAGGCAGGGGAGGCTTCGTACAACCATACCATGTTAGAGCACCTTTTGGAAGATGCAAGACTCCCACATGCCTCCTGAAACCTTCCAGATTCTAATCAGTAAAACAAATTAAGTTTTTTTTTCCGCTAAAAGTTATGCCAAATTGATTCAATATAGGCGAAGCTTGATGAAAGCATGGCGTGTAAATCTAGGTGGAATTGGATGTAGCTAATAATACACTGTGCCTCCTGTGGCAGAAATACTGCTAGTGAAGGAGGGATAGCCCTATCAGTACCACATACTTCTCAATGTGATACTCCAATGCACTGCCAGTGGTGAGCTGGTCCCCAGTGATGCATTCATACAACAGTTGATGAGTAGCACACCTGTATGACTGGTATGATGCAGGCATGAGTTGCCGCATTCGTAAACTATCTGCCATAAATGAATGAATGCATCACAGTGGTAAATGGGAAAAGCGGACTAAAGCGTGTTACAGCCTCCATAGGGTTAACTGATTGAAAAGAGACTACATGATGAGACCTTGAAATGAAAATAACCAACGTAATGGAGTTTCACAGAGAAATAGTTCTGATACAAATTTTAAAGAAATATAATTTGGGAAGACTGAAGGAAGCCTTCTTCATCCTTGATCGAATAGACTTCTCTCATTTCTAAAGGGGTGGGAATGACTAGAATAGACATCTAGAAATACATGTCAGCTGCAGCCTGCAAAGGAGGAAAGAGCCCCTACTGAATCCAGTAGCCCTTTTAGGGCTGCATGATGCTTTAAGATATTGAGCCCTTTGTCGTCATAACCTCTGCCTATGGGAGCAACTCGCCAGGATCGATTAAAGCATCATTGTGACTCGCTTGGAGGGTATCAGCTCCGCAGGGTTAGCATGATGCATGAATGCAGCACTGCAGAGTTAACTGGGGCATTTATACATCACACTCACAAAATGGTATGATATACTAAAGCCCCATCCAGGCCTTACAGGGCTAGAGACATCGACTTGATGACTACAGCAGGGCAGCCAATTTAAACCTCCTAATGGAAAAATGAAGTAGATGCCGGAACTACTTTCTCCATAGACGTGTATCATGCAGGAAGCGGAATAATACGTAGCCTCTCCCTGCAGGATGACGCACCCACGGGAGATGTATGTGACCGGTGGCCACTCACAATTCATTAGAGGGATATAGATATGTCACTTAACAAAAACAATGTAAGTGACAATCTCCCAGCATAGTTGTTATACTTTTGTACCGGTAGTTCTTCACTCTCTGTCGAATACTTACCTATGCGCTATGCTTTAGTACATCTATGTATAGATCCTATATTTTTCACATAAGATGAGATAAGAAATTGTACTGTGAGGGAACGGTTGGTTTTGGACTACCATATAATACACAACATGCATATATCTCACAGAATATTTTATTGAGTATATGAATGCTTTAAATCATAACAAATGATCTACTTTAATTGTTATGAGCCGTTGGCGAAAACAGCCGATTCTCAGTCCAGTGCAGAGCATAACAGCAGCATATCTTTCCCATCTCTTACGTCAGCCTGTTATATAACCTACACTGGGGCCCTGCACCTCTCTTTTTCTCAGTGTCCCGGTCACCACAGGCGCTCTGGGTATCACAATACACATCACAGCCTGGGACACTCTGAGGCCATTGTGTCGCTCTCGGTGTCGGCATTGAATTCAGTTTAACATTGAATCAACATTGAACAAACATTGAATCAACATTGGATCAAAACTGAATCAATGTTGATTCAATGTTCTGTGCCCACTTGTTTGTGACCTACAGATGCAGGTTGGTGCGGAGACTGTGGGGGGAGTGCCTTCGGAGTGATGGCTGCGTGTAGAGTGTCACAGACCCCCCGGACAGCCCCTGGGCACCCCCTGGTGGCCGTAAACAGCACTAAATAATACCCTCCCCAGGGGCAGGCTCCTAAAGGCTACTGTGTCAGCAGTAACACAGTGTGAGTGCCTAATTCAGGTACTTGTCCCTAAGACATTATCCTTTCCCTATGTATTAGTTGCTGTTGGCAACTGAAGTGTATGTATTGACAAAATCTATATATCTGCGACATATCTCTGCGAGGCGGTGTTTTCTCAGCGATAACGAACAGGGGGTATGGAATCGGGTTGATATAATCATCATTCTGTTGTATCAAGGACATAAAACAATATTATTATAGGCAGAGAGATTACTCTTATGGATTATTTGTTTCCTTTTGGTCATCTTAATATGATTGTCAGATTGACAACTTATGATATTATGCTATGACCAAATAAAGTACTCAAGTACCCTATAAGAATAATATTGAGGTCATGTATGTTTTAATATAGGGAGCGTAGCATGCTCTCCGCAGTACACATTCCGATCTAGTTCCATTACAATCCTTAATTGATGTATACACTAAAATTACATTATTGTTACTAAGGGAGAAAAGGATGTAATGAAATGACAATTGCTTTACAGAACTTCATTTAGCCACGTATGGGGGACTATTGTGTTTGAATCTGATACTGAGATAATAGTGCATAACTCTGTAGTCACTCTGTTGTTTTCATCCTCCTTTGTCCTAATCTAAGTTGTTCTAACTGGAGCTGGGAGTATAGGCAACACTGCGTAAAATGAGCCTAACTGATACCTCCAGAATATATATTGTTTTGTTTTCTTTAAATAGTGCATTGTTCAGCTGTATGGTTTATAAATGCTGCTGTATGATGCCTCGGGCGACAAGTAGCCGGATTCAGCAGCGGCTGGGATGAGATAGTCCATTAGCGGGTCGGGTTTTTATTTAGTTTATTTTACATACGGGTATATATATATGACGATCCATGGGGACTCAGATAACTGTTCAAGGGCTGAATAGTGCATTCATTTATCATGCCCGTATTCGGATGCAGCCTTATTGAGTAACTCGCCAGGGCTGCATTCAAGCAGATTCTCTATGGTTCATGCACACCTGATGGGTCACCATGATGCACTGATGCACTGATGCAGCACTAGCAAACTCCATGGGGCTGTATTGGTGCATCATGGCAATGAATGCTGTCTTTTATAAGTGGCATGCCTGCCTTGAAGGGTTAGACCCTTTAGTGGCTGCATAGGCTAGTGCATGTATGTGTCAGTCCTTTCGATATTGTAACATTAACAAATAAATGGGGGCCTGGAGATTTGACTTGCCAGGGCTGCATTGGTGCATCATAGCGACAAATGTCATATTTTAGTGACATGAAAAACAAGGACCTTTTTTTATTTTAAACCAACACATTAACTAGCTGTCACCGCGTTTAAATCATCTCCTCACGTGTAACTAAGTAACTTACTGCCGACTCCATTCACAACGCGTAAATTGCCACTCTATGAATACAGAGTATGGTATACACTGCAGTCCTCGGGGAGCCCTGGCTAACCTGTACCATACATATTCATTACCTATAGCTGCAGTCCATTACAGGGCCATCTTCCAGCCCCCAGCCTAGCCTACACTCTCCTAATACCCCCAAAAAGTAAGTCTACAAGTCCCCAGCTCCCTTGAGTACATATATTTTGTGTGCAGTATATATACGTGAGACTGATGTATAGACTCACAGCGGAATGACTTGCAAACTGTTGTCCCTGCATTTTAAGTGGAAATTAGAAAGTATCTGACGCATATTGATGCATAGCTGGAGAGTGGATAGTTCACTGGTAGTTTGCTGGACGAGTTTTGAGTTTGAGTTTTCAAAGTTTTATTGGCCACACATTTATAGCAAGAATTTTCTCAATTTACAGCCAGTGACAAACAATGTATCAAATAACAATCAAGGACATTAAAGTCTATTTATCACATCATACTTAAATATGCTAAAAGGGTAAAGAGTATCTATTTCATGTGGAGAAACAAAGTTATTATGCTTAATTACTGGATTGGCCGTTCTTCACAACCCCATAGAGAAACTGATGCTCATTCTCCATGGGCTGTTTCTCCATGATGATGTCACTTAATTAGCTATGAAACAAATCTTTAAATGTCATTTTTAGATATAATTTATCAATAATTACATGAAATAAACACAAAGATCCACTCTAATCAGTCTGAATTCCTGGTTTCTCCACTTGTGGTACCTTGGATCATATCACACTCGGCTCTGCCTCGTGTGATTTGATCTAAGGTACCACAAGTGGAGAAACCTGTCATTCAGACAGATCATCGTGGACGTCTGTCTATGTATTAAACTGTATCCACGAGTACCATGAACATCAACTTGTGTATTCCATGGATTATAACTAGAATATCCAGGGTTAATATCTCAGTGTTCATCAGCATGTGCATAGTTAAGGATCAAGTAGCCTACAAATAAACAGATAGCTAGCGTTCCCAGAAATAGTAGAGGGACAATATCCTATGTGGCTGCTTGATCAATTAAGGTTTTAAATGATTGGAAACTCGCTGCATGTTGCACATGAGGGTCAAGGTCGGACCAGAGTTGCATGCCCCTGTAAAATGGCTCTTTTGAGTCCTTGACCCCGCTTATATTCGGGCCCCGGCTTATATTGAACCTAGTGCCCTCTTTGACCCGGCTTATAAACGGGGCAGACTTATATTCAGGGCCCGGCTTAAAAACGGGGAAATACGGTAACTATATTGTGCTACCCAGTACACTGATAATCTAAATGCTCTGGGCCTTAGTTGACAGTAGCTATCCCAGGTTAGTCATAGGGACATTGGTCAGAATGACAAACTGATATCCAAAAATGACTATTAAAGTCAAAACGAAATATGGCTAAGTCCTAATTCTCGTAGGATATTGGTTGGGTCTGTCACTACTGATAGCATTAACTAACAATGGTTGATGGTTTAGAGACCCAATACATGACTGACCAAGCTTGTCCCTATTGACTAAATTCTGGATTCTGAGGATTATCAGGGTATAGGTGCCAAACAGGAGGCACAGCCGCGATGCAGGTGGCAGAGGGTGGCAGGTCAGTGTTATAGGTATAAATCTGTCACTGCATACTAAATTATTCATCAACATATAAAAAGCTCCAGTTATACAGAAGATGTGTCAGACTACTTCTCTACCTAATGTCTGTTTTACTTTGCCGTGGTCATATACCTTACCTTGAGCACATACCTCCAATACAGTTATCATACAACAGTTAAACTACAGGCCTTTTGTATCAAAAATGTCAAGTAATATCATGTTTGAACAAGTGTGTTATTTACACACTTACCTTTCATCATAATATCCTTTGTATGAGTTAATGATTTAATCAGGGGTGTGGCAATCAATTTCAAAGTAGGGGGGACTAATGTGGGTTTTTTCTACCCCTTTTGACCCGTTTTAACTTCACCATTTTGGTTTGACCTCTTTTATAAGGTACTTTGCATGATCTAACGCTTGTAATTCCAATTCATAACTGCCCTTCGGGATGATACTTTAGTGGAATGCAAGCAATAAAGACTATTAATCTCACTGTATCAGGGGTGCATGTTGATAACACTGATATAGTCAGGTTCATATAAAAACATCCCCATTCATGTCATACACAGATAATCTAAAAGCCCCAGCCCTTAGTCTGTAGTGGCGATCGCAGGTTGATCAAAGGGACATTGGCCAGGCATGACCATCCGCTATCCAAAAATGGCTGGGGCATAACAACTTATGACTAATACCTCACTCAGAAGAACCTAGCCTAAACTTGAAAGACTAAGGTAAGTTGGTCAGTACCGACCAATTTGACAATAACAACTAACCTCGGTTGGTCGTATAGGGAGCCAAAGAATATTAGTGTGGTCATCCCAGTCAGGGGGACATTGGTCAAGTATGACCAAGTGCTGTTCAAAAATGACTGAGGCATAACAACATACGACTAATACCTTACTCAAAAGAGCTTAGCCTAAAGACTAAGGTGAGTTGGTCAGTACTGACCTAAAAATAGCTAACCTGATAATATGCAATTATCACCTGCATGGATCGAATTGCCTTTATGGACATATCATTGATACACCCTATTTTCTATTCAGTTACAAATGAAGACATCACATCTGCTTGTTAAATGTAATACTTTGTGATAAATTAGCCTCGTTTAAAGCTCGCTGAAACAAAACCTAGATTGGTCGGATTGGGAGCCAAAGAATATTAGTGTAGTCATGCCGCCATGTAGAACCAGTGAGATCTAACATTACAATGTGTAGACACCAACTGAAGGGCCCATTACTCCCTAATTACCCATTCTGCAGCACCCACGTGTTGGCATGGGGACGGATCATTAGATCCTCGTGATCAGCCAGCAAACATTAAACCTTTAAATGCCGCATAAAGCAGTTATACTTCGGACCCTTTGTTGCAATATGAAATCTGGATTATAGCCGTGGGAATACACACGCAAGGGCTACATTCATGCATCATGTCTATAATACGGGCCATCGTGCCAATAAACTCAGGATACATAAATGCAGACCTGCTAAGTAAAGACAAAGACTCATGCATCATGACGACATTAAAGCAGCATGATGCATTTAAAGGATTAACCGACGCATCCGATGATAATCTGAGATGGTATGAATACTAATCATACCACATGGTACCTAAAGGTACTGTCCACTTTACATAGGGCTACGTATACAAGGCACATCAATGTGGAATACTGAGTCTGCATTTATGCAATATGCAGGGTTGATGCGCTCCGCGGTGGTAGGTATAATTCATGAATTTCCCTCATGCATCACAAAGTCAAACAGCGTATTACATCGCGGCACTACACTCTTAGAATAGTGTGTCACGTTTACACACGTATCAACATACTTTTCTGCAGCCATTTTAACACACATTTTGTTGATCTCAAAAGTGTGTTGCAAATTTCAGTATACAACGCCTTATGCATGTTCCCGCAACACACTGTTCTTAGAGTGTATGCGGCCTAAAAAGGGGCCGAGACGTGCCAGACGAGCTTCAGAGCCTCTGTCTGTAGACATAAACATGCCGGGTGCCAATGCTGTGATCTTCTCCACCTCAATGAGACAAAAACAAACATGACTATCCTTGGATAGGGGTTTCTTTGAGGATGGAGATGCATGTGTTTTAAGCTACTTAAGAGCCTCTCACATATATATCACATTGAAATAGACTTTAGGCAGGATGGTGATTGAATGATACATTCATTAACTTGATAATGCCTCATGCATGCACTGCGATATCCCATGATCTGACACAGTCCCGAGGGTTGGCAGCTTCTGTTCATTACTGCGATAATTAAACATGAGATTAGGGGCCTCAAACTACCATTTAAAGGATCAACGATTGTTGTGTTCTCTCTGATTATTATAACATAGGTCATCTAGTATAACTTTTTAAGGGTCGCATATTGTTCGGATGAGATATATTTGGGTTCATTTCTCATCACGATACATGGTGTGTATCAATCATTCAGCTGTGTTTAAACTACATTTTGCTTGCATGGACATGCCTAAAAGAGTTAGCATGGTGACATATGACTTTTGGCTATTTTTCTTATTGGTAATATATCACAGCTATATAGTCCAGAGTTATCAGCTAAATATCACAAGTACACCAATACCTCCCAGCCACCAACATTTGTGTTTTATTCCTTAAGGATGGCATACTGCCTGAATTCAGCATACCCTTGGTCGTCACAACGCCTTAATCAAGCCCTGGCAAGTAACTTCTGCATTCATGCATCCCCTATGGATCGAGACACTCCTGAAGGATTGGAATGGTGCACTAATGCGGCACTTACTAGTTACTCGCCGGGGCTGCATTGTTGCATCATTACGACAAATGTCATCTTGAAGTGACATGCATCCGTAAAGGGTTAAATGGTTAAAACATGCACCTTGTGGCATGGCAGCCTAGGTGGCAGTGCTACAGCACCCTACCTGCTACAGATGCTCTATGTGGGTCACACGGGCAGAACACAGACCCACCATGTACACACACTGGACCGTGTTTATGCCACAGACACCCACTAGGGTAGACCGCCCATGAGATGACTAGCGGGTCTGCCGGCACCATGAGTATGTCTCAATCAGGGTGCCGTTAATCTTGGAGCCAATCTTCCACATGGCTAATATAGACATTGGACCGATCGTCGTCAGGGCCTATTGCCATGGGATCTATTGTCCACAGGGCTCCTCATCCATGTACCGGTCTACTCAAGGTACCCACCTACCAGCGAGTCATCTCATGGGCAGTCTACCCTTCACCAAGGACCACATCGAACTTTAATGTAGCATGCCCTCTGTCTCCATGAATGAATAAAGTCTTGGTGAGTGATTCATCATGCCAGCCCTACTGGCACTGGTAAGTTACTCACTAGTGCTGCACTCAAGCATCATGCTGACCCTCTTTGCATGCATCAACCACAGGCAGGCAGCATGATGCTTGAATGCAACCTTGTTACTCAACATGGCTGTATTCACGCAGACAATGTGGATTAGAGCACTTGGTTAACCCCTGACTGCAACTGTGTTGGATGGTGACATTCAATCAACATCCCCAACCAAGGAGCTTTTACAGAGCCAAGAACACCTAGTCTATGAGAAGGTTTCATTCATATGCTCTGATTTACATTCATATATAAACTGTTAAACTGTTCTAAACATCTATCTTAGAGTAAACTTTCCTTCAATAGGATTATATGAACAAGTCCAATCCCTCCCCAAACAGTTTTTTATAGCTTTTAAAACATTAGCGCTACAATAAGTGTAGACAGTCAGGTGTGTAGCTTGATTCTCTGCTCAAGTCTTGCTTTGGCTGAGACTGCTGAGACATTCTTTAAGGGACACTTGGTACTTCACTCAGCCTTTTCACAGAGCCCCATAGATTTACATTCAAACTGTTAAACCATTAGAACATCTGACTGTCCAACAGATACCATCACGATGCATTATGCCAGCAATGGTCTGAGAGTAAACTCCAGACAATAATTTTATAAAATGTCATATATTGTGAGTATTCCAAAACCATTCCTTTGTCAGGTTGTCTCTTTTGCTCTCTCTCGACCTGCTGCTTTGATTTGACATCATTTCACTTTCACCATCCTTGCGGTAACCTTGTATTGCTCCAATGTATTATTGATAAAATGCTATGATACTTAATACCGAATAATTATGGTGAATTGATATTGACGTAGGGTTCACAGACTGATAATCTAATGTGCTTGAGTGCAGTATCACTTTCTTACAGTGAGCCTTAAGACATAATATTTAATCCATAGTATTTATCTTGTCACTACAATATATCATGTTAAGCTGGAGTGAACAAAGCAATGGATAAGAAGTGGTCATCTATTACGCTTTATATCACGATGTCAAGCTATATATCCCCTTTCCTTTATTCCATTTCATAGAAAATCCATTATTTCGCAACCAGGGGTTGAATAACCAGCATAGATTACAATGGGATTCCGTAATCAGACACTGCCACCCAACCTGAAGTCAGGCACAAGGCACATTTTTTTGACTTTTTATGGTCTGAACAATGAAGTAGCATTGATTGTGATGGCTACCCACAAGGAAAGTCGGGAGAGGCATGTGATATGAGAATCGCTAGGAATGATGATTAGTAGGGATGGTTGGGGATAAATTAGAAGAAAGAGAACGCTATGTGTATATGAATGTACCTTCAGAGCATGGCAGTAAAAGAAACAGGTAATGGGCATGAAATGTTGTGGGCTGTTTAGCAGCACTAGCCATCATGCTTGACAAATGAAATGACTCTTTTACAGGCTTCCTAACCTAAGTTTCTCCGATACTAGATCTAATGATTGTATCGTAAATTGCATGTGTGCATGAGCTAAGTCGGAAAGAATAATGGAAGTGTGCAATTCAAATTTTCACATTGAATAAAAGGTAGCAGATAAAGGGTTTTGAGTGTCAAACTGGGTGTTTTGCATGTGGCAGAGTCCTCAAGTGAGGACTCAAGATGAGAATATTAGAAAAACCCTATTTAATTTGAGAAACAAAAGATCACATCAGAGAAAATAGTTGGAAAAAAGGAGAACATCATTTTAAAATCCTGTATTATTTTATCTGGTATTGGTAACAGTTTTTATGGAAAACCCAGGCACTTGAGCCCCTTCAGTCAAAAAATGGGTTTGCGGTAATTCAAATCCAGCCAAAATAAGCAGGCTGACGGTTGAAAACATCAATCATGACTACATTGCAGTACAACTTTCAATGGTGTTCGATTTGAATGAGCTCTTTTTCAGATGAAGAAACTGCTAAAAATAGAAAAAAACATATAGTCACATTGCATCGAAATAAAGAAATAAAAATTTGCTTTCCTACCCTTTAACATATGCAAATCAAGTAAATATGCCTGTGTGGATGAGTAGGGTAGAGACTAATTTAAGGTAACTATTGAGCACCTGGATGTGTACTTTCTGGATTATAATACTTGGTGAATCAATGGGTTATATCACAATTTGGGCATCAAAGTGATGGGGAGTGAGGTTTATGACAAAGGGCTTTTTATGCGCATAGTTTAATTGGTGACATCCTATACTGCATTCCATCAATGCCTTCTGCAATGTATGACAGAGTGGCTGATATCTTCTTCACAAGAGAAACCTGGTTGACAGGAAATCACAGAGTAGAGATTTATGGCAGTCACCTATGCAAGAATATTGCCGCTATAGATCACTAGGGTAGTTCAACTAAAGTCTAAAGTCAAGGAAATAAGTCTGCAGTAAGCTAGAAAAGAAAGTTGTAGGAATTCCTACAGTGACATTGGTTCGTCATGCATACATATATATATGTGAGTTATTCCTATATTGACTGTGAAGTAAGATATGAGCGAGATCCAGATAAAGGTCAAATCCAATCTTTTAGAGATTGCAGAATAAAAATGAATCTGAATTGTTGATTGAGTTTAATAAAGAAGTAACTCTTCAGTAGTATCCGTTTCTTCAATCTCACCAGTATCATTTACCTACATTAAAGAATCTTCAACTGATGCAATACTTACAAAATTGAAATAATAATAACATTACAAATGAAAAACTTATCTTGTGATCTTTGGTCATCTTTTTAGCAAAGTGATTTATTTCTTTTGAAATAGAATGGCAACATCTAAGGGTCAGAGGAGTGACAGTATTGTTTCACAGTCAAGGAATTTAACTAGTATTACAGAATTATAGAATTACATCTCTGTGGGTGACAAATGTCTCAGGATCAAGTATTTTCCTTTTCCGAAACCAATTAGACAGTCCTGTGGTAAGGATATGTGGAACTCGGTTGAGTATAAAGTATATCAGGCTAAACTAGTTTGATACTTGAAAGTGGGCTGCAGACAGCTGCTCTCCCTCTGTTTATTTAGTACTTACCATTAGGTCCTGTTCCTTAGTATAGTGTTGGTTAGAGTGCTTACCTGGAAGGAAAGGAAAAAAAGCGGATGATAATCCTTTGTTCAATTCAATTTACACGATCCACCTGCCTTGAAATAGGTCTAACTCATTCATAGATTATTTTCAAACAACATGAATTATTGAAAATCACTTACATGAAAATGATAATAAATTCAGACCTTTGATAAAACTTTGTTCTGTTTAAGAGAAAACCGACCCTGTTATAATTGTACCTTTGCAAAGCGGATTCTTTATTTCGGTTAGACCATTACACATAAAGAATGGCTTACAGGTTTAAAAAAAAGTGCCTTGATGCTGGTGAGAGTTGAAGCAGTGCATAGAGACAGGGATAGTTGAAAGATATAATCCATGAAGCAAAACAGTTCTCTAAAACATAATCTGCACTTTGGGAGGACAGTTCTGTAATGTTGAACCATAAAGAAGAGCTTTAAACGATCCATTCTTACACAAATGATCGAGAATCTGAATGTTAAATCTCTGAGAGAGAAACAACTACCTACACAGTTAGAGGCTTACTAGGACAAGCACTAACCGTTAAATCAGCTTCAAAATGACTTAACAGTGCCAGATATACGTTTATTTACACACTCATTCCACAGTAGCATTGGTATCGGTGGCAACAATAGTATCAACATATTAACCATTTATATGCCAAACATTTGTGATACCAGATTTGTGTTCATAACAGTTAGGATCAGTGCAGAGAATTCATATAAACTTATCCACTATTCAACAATAACATTTTCTTCCAACTCCATTGAATACCTTTAACTGGGAACAACAGGTGCTAAGAAGCAAACTATGATTCCCAATTGAACATATCCAAGTTTGAATTGTATCCTCTCTCATAAAGACCAGAAATAAGGCGAAATGGAAATTACCAAGCAGCATTTCAAACGTCACAGAACTTTTAAATGTGTTGACCGAGATTTTCTTTTTGACCCAATCTTCAATCTGCCACTGCCATGCCTCTGCTCAGTGAATGTCCTGACCCGAGACCCTGCCAACCCCTTCTGTGGTATTTAAACACCCCAATGTAGTCTGTGCTTATAGTCTTACAGTAGTACTTTGCGGTAGGCTGTAGGTTCAATGCATTACTAAAGACAAATACGGGTCTGCCAAGTAATTGGAATAAAGGAATAGAGTCAGGGACTTGAGATTGAAAACACACTGTAAGTAGAAACATTGATTTAGTATTTGCCCTAAAATATGTCAAATATAGACTGGAATCCATTGATCAAACATGCACCTACACAGTCCTACATATTTGGAATAAGGACATGGGTTTGAGGGTTAAATAACAACTGTCAACAGATCCTAATGAGATATATACTCTAAATAAGCTTATTACATCTATCTGCAACAAATTTTTCATTTTGAATGGGAATCTTTGCACTATACGTATAATTCGTATATACATGTATACTCCCCATGCATATGTGCTACCACCTTGTTGCCATCATAAACATCGAATGAATACAAGGAGAGGGAAATAGCATTATCTAAGTCATTGGTACTCTAGGAGGATCTGTAAGGAATGAGTGCACTGCCAACTGGGTGATTTGGCTTCTTTTAATTCCAAGGTAAAATTTTTAACCATGCCAGCAATAGCACCAGGGACAGTCCATCGTGCACAACTTACAAAGCGCTTCTTTCTGCTGATCTGTCTGCCTCAGCAATCAAAGTCTTGGGGAACGGTAAACACAGAGGGTTAGAGTAGACGGCTGCAGGCTGCTTGTTTGTTTGGGGTCTGAGTTTGTATAGTAGTAGAGGTCGTGCATTGTCAATGATTGCACACAGTGGTCTCACATGTTCTTGCCAGAACAGTAGTAGCATAAGCCATTGTATATCTAAGACTTAAAGTCTAAAAATGAATTCCAAATGAAATGGCATTTTGAAGTCAGGGCAATTACTTCTTTCAAATCTAGGTTGGAAGTATTCAATCTCATAAGAGCACATATTTAAATGCTGTAAATGGCTGTGCTGTCTATTTGAGACTCTCAATGACTCTGCTTTTCATAGATTGATATGAGGAACTATAGTTCTACGTTATTCTAGCTATGCTGAAATGCAAATAGTGTCATCAATACACCAAGAGAAGAGATTTTTGCATTGATCTAGCATCTATAACTAATATAGGCCAATTCTGCTGTTGTCAGCAGAACTGGTATCTGGTGTATAACAAGGATCGCATCATGGACATCTATTACCATATAATCGAAATCAACCTAACATTGACCCTTCCAGCACTGTTTACATGATTACTTTAGATTGACTCAGTACTTTATGATGCCACTGGAACAGAGCATGTTAACAGTAACAGGCCAAAACTGCTCCTTGCGGCTTGCAGTGTCTGTGGAAAAAACAACCTCTCACCAGCCATCCATTCAGCCAATCATCCCCTTCACTTAAAGAGCCTAACATCTTCCGGCCTTTTCTTCTTGGAAACTTAACTTCAATCTAAAATGTTTAAGGGGCTTCTCCGCCTCCGTGGATTAAATTCATCGCATTGCCGACATCCATTTATTAGATCACAGTGACTGATTTACCGGGAATATTGGGTTTAGGAGATTAAAGATTAAACGATTGTTTCTTGTCTGACTCACTTGTCAGTGACCAGGTTGGGGAAATCCTATCTTTTATACCTTGCCGGGAGAAAAGAGAATGAGGGGGTTTCTCCCCTTGATTTTGGGTTGATATACATGTAACTTTAAGTTCAACCAGAAAATCCAATTTGCTGATATCTAAACATTATTTGCGGAAAATGATTAATCTGTAAACAGGTAGATAATATAGCTAGCTAGGTATATGTCAGTGGGGTTGAATAACTGACTTGTATTTCGTGAAATATATAGACAGAGCTGCACGCTAAAGTTACCGAGTTACTGGTTACTGCACGAGCGGTGCTTGGGCCGTATTGCACGCTGGCCGTAGGCCTAGTGCAATACGGCCCAAGCACCGCAAGTGCAGTAACCAGTTACGAGGTGACTTTTAAGTGAAGCTCTGTGTTTATTTCAGGGTATTTTGATCTAAAATAGATTTGCAGTCCATGTTTTCTTACTTCCACGATGTCTTTTTACTTCCGCGGTGTTTGTTTACGTCCGTGGTGCCGCCATTTTGAATTCCGCGCAGGTCACGTGACCCTCGGCACCGTAGCGACCCCATGGCGACCCCATAGTGACCCCCCACCTCCCTTAGGAACGTGAAATACGGGCACAGCGTGCAATACAACCTAGTGTTATTTCACGCTGCCCTGGGGAACGGCCCGCCCATTGCTTTAACCTTGACAGTCCATATTCACCATGAAATAAAATAATTTTAATGACAGAATATGGCCCAAATACGGTATATTTATATGTGCATTCCCTCCCCCCTTCACCTCTCCCTCACCACCCCACATGGATAAGATACAGCACTGGGACATTTCCCCTTGATGGTGTGGACCGGGGCTAGACCGGGGGCGGCCCTTATCTCTCCCTGCCGCCCTTATCTCTGTTAAGATAAGGGCTGCAAGTCCACCGTGGAGCTATCTTAATTAAGGGGAAATCTCCCCTTGCTGGTAGAATCACCCATATGGGGTATTATACCTGTAGTGGGAAAGTTTCCGGATAATCCAGGCCTGGTGACTAAAGCTCGAACCAAATGATATTCATGAAGCAGAGTTCCGCCTCATCACATTGAGGCAAATAACAAAAAAAATGCACAGTTTCTTCATAGAGATATTGTGACTCACATGCCACATTTGATACACATCAGGCTCTGTGCTGTGTTTACAATCTCATTATCCCCTCACCCTGCGTAATCCAACTGGTATGACAAATGGCATATTTTTGGATCATGCAGATGAATATACACTCTTTTTATGCTAGTCCCCACGGTATGAATCACAAAAAGTGGGGTAACTGTTACTCATTATAAGTAGCTGTATATAGAAGAGTCTGCCCCAACCAGGTATGGATATAAATACAAAGTCCCATCTCTATGTGCTGAGAATGTTGGGCTGGTCCAGGTGGACTAGCAGGTGGAGACATGGGGGCTACCCTTGCTTGGCTGAATGTGACACAAAAACAGGAGGGATTTACCTCCACAACTCACAGAGTGCCATGTGACCAACCTAGAGCCAACCAAGGTCAGTGTTTACAAAGTTGCTAATGTGTGTCCCAAACGAGGCCTATGATAGGTCTATGTGTTGGGTGAAGATCATTGCTTGGCTGGTTGAGGGTGAGAGAATTTCACCAAAATAGTGATACTAATCTTGATGTATTGAGAGCTGGTAAATAGACTGCCTGGTCACGGGATAAGGAGACCATTGCTTAAAGTGAGTATAGCTGACGATTTGGACCCCAGATTACTTTTTGTAAGAATTGATCTAGGATATTAGCAAAGACCACACTTCCCTTCCTACATATTCAAGTCATGCTATTTATCTACAGTTCCCCCAAGAGTTGCTCATATCTACCATCATTGTTCAATGGAGGAATATAATTGTTCACATCTTTTATTCTATCCATTAAAAAGGCATTGGAGAAACCATGACCGGGCATGATGCGACCCACTGTCTGAGCTGTTATTGGCCATGGGCTAACATGTGCCTGTCCCCTACTCTCTTGATCACATACTTTTACAGTATTTTTGCACATAAGCTGGATCAAGAAGTGGATATGTAAGGTCACTTTAATCTCTTGGTAGCTGTTATTTATATATTGGCTTAAAGTAGATAATTGCATAATGAAGTCATCACTAGATCACCTAGATAAGCAGCACAGCGGCAGCCATCACTTACATACTCACTGTGGTGATTCAGTCATTTACATTGATATGTCCTGCACCCCTTCATGGTTGTCCCGCCCACTATGCTTCAGACCCTTATTTATATTCTCTAATCGTCTTATATATCGTTTGTAGCTGACAATGCTCTTGCTGTGTGAAAGACTTGGTTTCATGGTCTTGGTTTTCTACAAACAAGGCATTACAATAGAGCTGGTATGCTTGGTAAAGACCTTGAATTATAAAACAGCAGAAATGGCAAGTTGGGCAGTATAGATATCAGAGCCTAGGGCTATTCAGGCATAATTCAGCCACCAACCTGTTGTGCCTCTGGTACATTATTTAGGATAATGCAGCACAGGGAGTTTACTAGACTTGCTGACCTGAGCTCACTACTAACACTTCCTCTGTTCCCATTTCTTCATCCTGATTATTGTCCTTATCCTCCCAATTCTTCCTTTCTGTCAAAGGTCATCTTTTCACACCTCACCTCTACATTAGTCACCGCCTGTGGCAATACAGGCCGTATCCATCTTTGTCAGAAGCCAGCTGTTTATGCACATACAGAAGTTGGTATTTATCTGCTTTGATGTACATTCAGCAAACTGTCCTAAACATTTGTCTCAAAGTAAACTTCCCAGGATAGGATTCAATGAACTAGTCTGGTCCCTATCTCTCCCCCAATTCTTCTGAAACCCTTTTTATTGCTTTTCAAGGATTAGTGCTACAATAAGTCTAGACAGTGAGGTGTACGGAAGAATTCTTATGCAAGTCTTTCTTCAGCTGAGACTGCTGCGACATTGTCTAAGAGACAGTTAGCACTTCAAGGGAGCACCCAGCCATTTTCACAGAGCCCACTTGATTTACATTCAGACTGATAAATCAGGGAACATTAGCAAATCAGACTGTCTTAGAAAAACAATCACACACACTAAGAAAAGTCAGCGTCATTGTCGCTAAAACCACCCTCACCTGAAAGTCGGACACTGCCTGACTTTCAGCGATAATTACAGTGACTTTTCTGAGTGTGCATTGCATTATGCTCAGAAGGGTTTGGGACACAACTCTGAACAAAGATTTTATAAAATGGCATTTACTTCATATGTAAAGATCATTCCTTAGTCAGGTTGTCTGCTTTGCTCTCTGCTAATCTGCTGCTTCCACTTCACATCATTTTACTTCTCTCACTCTCTGCTTTAATCTATCTTATATTGCTTTGGTATTTTTCCTTACTGTTTTTATGTGTTCCATTATAGGTTCCTCAAGCGAGGGACACCATTAAATTAATGGCTCAGCGTGGGAATAAAATTAAATAATTAGTGTAGAGTCCCTGAGATTACACCTGATGATTCCCTGAAAGGGATGAAACATTCCATAAAAATACCAAACTAAAATTCTACCCAAATGTTGGCACCAAGAAGACAGCACCCTGAGACTATACCATATATGGCATTTAGAACTTTTCACATAAAATGAAAAGATTTTCATTTTGTAAGGAAATTATTTTCCAAATCAAAATTCATGTCGTCTGAAAGAGAACAAGTGCAAATTAATAAACAAAAGGGAAAAATTGCTTGACCTGCATTTCACCTCAGCCAATCACAAGGGAGTATAGGTACCACATGACCTGGGAGAGCCGAAGAGTGGCAAAACTGAACCTACCTGTGTCATTCGGAATGTAGTGTTGGGACATTGTGCCTCGTCCACAGAACTCATATCTTATATTGCTTTTTATATTACTCTATCAACATTCTAGATGGAATACTAAGGTACATTATACAGTAGCTATATAGTGAGTTGATATTGATGTATGATATTGATGTAAGGAACAGGGTATGGGCAAGAAGAGTGGTGATACTTTTAGCAGTACTACGCGGCATGCCTCACTGTTTTACAAGCTACTAGATCTAAAAAAGATATCATGCATTGCCTGCGGCCGATGATATCCGCAGGAGGAGCTCGTTGAAATAGCGGCTGTTATTCACACAAGGAACTGGCCAAAGAGGCGACCTATGGCAAGAGAGGCGACTTGCACAAGGACATGGCGAGAGAGGGGCGACTTGCACAAGGAGCCGGCAAGAGATGGGACATGCCACTTGACCATTACCAAACATGAAGGACCGTAAGGGGGGGGGGGGAGGGAGTTGTCATTGTCACCCTTAGTCATCAGTATTCATCACATTAAGCAAAATTTATTTAGCATATTTTACCAAAACAGGTGACATCTGTTACTGTCCCCGGTCAAGGGGTCTTTTTTTCTGCATCTGCAGAATAGGCCTGTATGAGGGGCCTCTTGTCAAACCTACTACATCCACACATAGTCGCCTCTCTCACCATCACGTCGCCTCTCTCACCATCAAATCGCCTCTCTCATCATCAAATCGCCTCTCTCACCATCACATCGCCTCTCTCACCATCAAGTTGCCTCTCTCACCATTACGTCGCCTCTCTCATTGTCATGTCGCCTCTGTCATTGTCATGTCGCCTCTCTCATCGTCACATTATTTTTCAAAAAGTTATTCATTACGGGAATCACCACTACACAATAGTATCACTCGCTGATGTGCATAGAAAATGTGTGAGCTAACTATATCCTCGTCCATGTCCATGATCATATCACCTCTCCCACCATGTCCATGGGCATGTTGCCTCTCTCGCCATGCCCATATGCATGTCACCTCTCTCGCCATGTCCGTAGGCATGTCGCCTCTCTCGCCATGTCCATAGGCATGTCGCCTCACTCACCGTGTCGCCTCTCTTGCCATTCCTCATGTGAATAGGGGACGTTATTCACACGAGGAGCTCGTTTGAATATTGCCGGCGATTGCCTGCATGTTCCTTTGCAATATGTACCATCATCGTCCATCTTAATGACCCATATACCTCATCTGGGAATCCTACATCTTCCAGAAATTCAATCAGGAAGAGTAATGAAAATGTGAAACATGAGGTAGCAAGATAATAGGGTTTTAGTGATGGATAGATGACAATGTCGTTTATCCTTGACTGCTCATCTCAATATGAGAAGATTAAAATAACTAGTTTCATTCAATCTGAAAAAGAAACAAACAAAAAATTATATAAAGGGAAAAAAATTGAAAAAGCGAGAACATCATTTTGAAGTATTGTATTACCTCATCTCGTGTTGGTGACAGTCTTAATGAAAAAGAAAGCACTTGTCCTTACACCTTTAGTCAGAAATGTTCTTGTGTTGATTTAAATCCACCCAAAAAGAGCAAGCTGATGGGTGAAAACATCATGTCTACATTGAATGACAATTTTTAGTTTTACCTTTTTTCAAATGAGCTCTTTCTCAGACTACTGACACTTGATTGAAACATTTAATTGCATTGCATTTGAATGAATCAATTAAATGCTGCCTCCTTGCTAAGATGCCTAAGATACATTGGAAGTAGGCAAAATAGACCATATAGTTTGTATGAGCAGGGTGGAGGCACTTTTTGGGTGCTAAAGGAGTGGTATTCTTTGATAACAGGGGATTTTAGGTAGGATGGGACTGACAAATGTTGGTGTCCCCGAGAAAGGGGTTTCCCTCCGATGTGGGTCCACATTGACTCCTTTAAACAATATTCATGCATTGAAATCGTTGGTCCCAACTCAGGTTGGGCCAGCATGTTCTTGCCCCCCCCCCCTCCCCCCTCAAAAAAGACCCCAGGAAAATCCACTATCTTCCATTGTTTCAAAATAATCACTTCCCTTTAACTGAGCAGTTGGATGAGGGACCTTCAGAACACATTATAATACCTGGTGAATCAGTGTTTGATATCACAATTTGTGAACAGGTTAATAAAGTGTGCCTATAAGACAAGCTCTCATTAGTGCTTAATCAAGTGAATATTGCATTAAAAATGTTTCAAATTCCATTTAACTTCAAATTGCTCTTGAGATTGTGCTCATAATATTTTAGGATTCATGCTTGGAATCCACACTCACTACACAGACATAAGGCTGTGTCTCATGACTTTGAGCCAATGTTTTTGTCTCTGACCAGGTGCCGTCTCTGACCAGGTGCCGTCTCTAACCTGGTGTCAGAAAAACGTGTTTCTTAAATGTTAATCTATACATATATATATAAGGATATGTAAAAACATTATGGCAGCTATTATTTAAGCATTATTAGCCTCCTGCTGTTGTTATAACCTAATTAAATTTCCAAAGTGACATCCGGTCAGAGACGGCACCCAGTCAGAGACGGCACCTGGTCAGAGAAGGCACCCGGTCAGAGACAAAAACATTGGCCCAAGGTCGTGAGACACAGCCCTACCAAGTGGAAGACTGCCTGGATTTACAATACAGACTGTGAAACCCACCTAGCCCGTTTATACAGGTAACTCAGCCTCGTATTCGTTATCTTACAGCACTGTATTTTTACTGTAGCATTCATAATTATCTTTGCCACTTTTATGTTATATTCACTAAAATGGTACTCATATAGAGAATGTAGATCAGTACATCACCTACCAGCTGATGGATGCATCATGTCTCTGGTCCACAGCATTTCTCGTTAATTATATGTTTTAATTGGTATTTAATCTGGTGGAATGACCATGAGAGCAGGCATAACAGCTGCCACTGCTTGGAGAAGGTGTGAAAGCCTGAGCCCCAGCCTGCTATAGCAGGCTGGTGTGCTGGGAGAGTGTGAGACATCTGACCTAACACTCTGCCTGTAAAGACTCCCGGCCTGCACTCACAGGCTGCTTGGAAATACGGGCAGGGCTGTATCACTGGTCTAGTCCTCCACCTGATAACATTCTCTTTCAATCTTCCTAAATACCTCTAACTGGAAACAGCAGGTGCTTGATCTTCCTATCGCAGAAGCAAATAGTAATTCCAAATTGATTTTTGATCGATTGATTTTATCCTCTTTCATGGCGAATAGACAGATGCCAAATGGAAATTGGCAAGCAGCATTTTACAGCATCTAGGCTTTAACTTCAGAGAAGTTTTGAAATTGGTAACCCAAATTTTCTTGTAGACTCAATCTTTAATCTGACACTACAATGGCTCCGCTCAGTAAACGGTCTAACTCTAAACACTACCAACCCTCTGTGTGGTATTGAAAGAAGTTAAATACATCCAGTGCTGATGGCTTTATGGTAGGACATTCACATCAATTGCTGTAGGTTGTGGATTAAAGCATTAATAAAAAGTGCATCTACACACAGCACTAAGTGCTTGGAATAAAGACATGATAAGAGAGTAAAATAACAACTATTAAATGATCCTAATGAGATATAAGTCCTTAAATATGCTATAGATATGCTGATCAAATTTTTCAGCAATAAATTTGTCATTTTGAAGAGGAACCTATGCACTTAACCTATAACTCTCTAGTCCCCATGTTACCCCATGTTGCCATCATAAACATCAAATACATTCAAGGAGAGAGGATTATATTTAGCTTCCTCCATATAAGAAAAACCTTAGGTCATTTGTATTCTAGCTGGATCTGTGAGCAATGAGCGCACTGCAAACTAGATGATTTGGCTCTTTTTATTTCCAAAGTATAATCTCTAACCACACCAGCACTAGCATCAATGACCGTCTAACGTGCACAACTTACAAAGTGCTTCTTGCTGCTGATCTGTCTGCCTCAGCAATCAAAGTCTTGGAGAATGGTAAACACAGAAAGTTAGAGTAGACGGCTGCAGTCTGCTTGTGTGTCAGGGTCTGAGTTTGTATAGTAGTGGAGTTTGTGCATTGTCAATGACTGCACACATTGTTTTCACACATTCCTGCAGAGGCCGCACTTTAGTAGAATAAACCATTGTTTATATTTTAAAGACATAAAAATAGAAGTATCCAATTGCATACAATGACACATTTATATGCTGTTAATGACTGTGCTGTCTTTATGTGACTGATTTTGCTCTTCCTAGATTGATATGGAGGGCGAACTATAGCGCTACATTTTTCTTGCTATGCTGAAATGCCAAAAAGTGTCATCAATACACCAAGAAAAATTTGACCTAAAGAGATTTTTGCATTGATTCAGCATCTGTAACTAAAATAGGCCCATTCTGCTGATGTCAGCAGAACTGGTATTCAGTATGTAGCAAGGGTTGCATTATGGAATTTATGTGTATCTATTACTCTATAATCTAAATTGACTTAAGATTAACCCCTCCAGTACTTTTTGATGCCTTTGGGAAAGTTACAACAAAAAGCTTTAATGTATGCCTAATGATGACAAGGAGGGCATAGTGTGTGAAATCAGCATGCTGGTCTAAAACAATGGTTATAAGGGACCAAGCTGAGGAGGGAATTCAATTCTTTCTAAAATGCCATCAGAATCACAATAGCAGGCCCCGAACTGTTCCTCAAGCCGTGCAATGTGTGTAGGAAAAACAAACTCTCACCAGCCATCCATTCACCCAATCATCCCCTTCACTTAGAGAGCCTAAAATCTTCCGGCCTTTTCTTCTTGGAAACTTAACTTCGATCTAAAATGTTTAAGGGGCGTCTCCGCCTCTGCGGATTAAATCCATCTCGTTGCTGACATTCATTTATTAGATCACAGCGATTAATTCACCCAGAATATTGGGTTTGGGAGATAAAAGGTTAAACGATCGCTTCTCGTCTGACTGACTTGTCAGTGACTAAAGCTCAAGGCCATCAATATTCATGAATTTGGGAAGTTTGGCTTCCCTCACCAATCTTGTTTCTGCTCATCAATCTGAGGCAAATAACCAAATAAGGACAGTTTATTCATCATTTACAAACCCTACTTGACACATGTAATGCCTTTCATACTTCCTTGCAGGCTCAAACAATCTATGCCTGTCCTTTGGCTGTAGTGCACTTGTGCTGATTCGGATTATCAGATCTTTGAGTGGGACAATATTTTAACGCAATTGGCTCATCTATATTTGTAGCCGTTTGAATTGGCACCAAGCATTCCCCTACAATATAGCAATGCGAAGAGTAGAAAAACCTCCGTTGGCAGTCTAACAACATTAGGCATACACAAGAGTTACTAACTCTTCCCTAGGCATACAATAAATGTTTCGATACATACTTTCCTCCAGGCCAGGTAGTTATATCCTGACATGGAAGATGTGTAATGCATACCTCAGGTATCTAGTTTGGCACCTGCAGGGTTTTGGAAATTCAACAACTAAGTTACAATCTGTGTGTATGCTGTGAGGTCACTATGTCATCTGAGTGCTGAGTTTACATGGTGGCTACCCCTACTACTATGTGGCTTTGGAAAGAAAGGGAATGCTACGTCAGCACGCAGAGATAAGTAAAGGTGTCGCCATGACTCTTTTACCATAATCAACTCTAGTTGACTCTGTGGATTTACAGAGTTTTTCAGACATTAAACTTCAATACCCACAGCAGTGAGCTGCTGCTGTGGGTATTGCATGCTATACTAGTGTTGGGGGAGTCTGCCTGTGACAGATGGTGGGGCCACCTGGAGGCGGACCGGGGAGGCTGTTTACAACCACACCATGTTAGAGTACCTTTTGCAAGATGCAAGACTCCCACATGCCTCCTGAAACCTTCCAGATTCTAATCAGTAAAACAAATTAAGTATTTTTTTCCGCTAAAAGTTATGCCAAATTGATTCAATATAGGTGAAACTTGATGAAAGCATGGTGTGTAAATCTAGGTGGAATTGGATGTGGCAAATACACTGTGCCTCCTGTGACAGAAATACTGCTAGTGAAGGAGGGATAGCCCTATCAGTACCTCATACTTCTCAATGTGATACTCCCATGCACTGCCAGTAGGTTACTCCCCACTGATGCATTCATGCAACGGTTCATGAGTGTATCAACCCTGTATGACTGGTATAATGCAGGCATGAGTTGCCGGATGCATAAACCATCCGTCATAAATGAATGAATGGATGAATGCATGATAACGGTAAATGGGCATAGCAGAATAAAGCGTGTCACAGCTTACGTAGGGTTAACTGATTGGAAAGAGATTCCATGATGAGACCTTGAAATGAAAATAACCAACGTAATGGAGTTTCACAGAAGAGAAATAGTTCTGATGCAAATCTTAAAGAAATATAATTTGGGAAGACTGAAGGAAGCCTTCTTCATCCTTGATTAAATAGACTTCTCTCATTTCTAAAAGGGTGGGAAAGACTAGAATAGACATCTAGAAATACCTGTCAGCAGCAGCCTGCAGAGGAGCAAAGAGCCCCTACTGCATCCAGTAGCCCTTTTAGGGCTGCATAATGCTTTAAGATATTGAGCCCTTTGTCGTCATAACTTCTGCCTTTGGGAGCCACTCTCTAGGAATGCATTATAGCATCATTGTGATTCGATGGGAGGGTGTCAGCTCCGCAGGGTCAGCATGATGCATGAATGCAGCACTGCGGAGTAAACTAGGGCATTCATACATCACACTAACAAAAGGGTATGATATATTAAAGCCCCATTCAGGCCTTACAGGGCTAGAGACATCGACTTGATGACTACAGCAGGGCAGCCAATTTAAACCTCCTAATGGAAAAATGAAGTAGATGCCGGAACTACTTTCTCCATAGACGTGTATCATGCAGGAAGCGGAATAATACGTAGCCTCTCCCTGCGGCATGGCGCACCCTAGGGAAATGTATGTGACAGGCGGCCACTCACAATTCATTAGAGGGATATAGATATGTCACTTAACAAAAACAATCTTAGCCACGATCTCCCAGCACAGTTATTAAACCACATTTGTACCGGTTGTTCTTCACTCTCTGCCAAAAAATTACCTATGCGCTATGCTTAAGTATAGATGCTATATTTCCTCACATAAGATAAAATAAGAAAACTGTTCTGTGAGTAAACGGTTGGTTTGGAATACCATATTATAGACAACATTCATATATCTCACAGAATGTTTCAATGAGTATATGAATGCTTTAATTCATAACAAATGATCTACTTTAATAGCAGAAACGGCCAACTCTCAGTTGGCGTGAAATTCAGTTTAACATTGAATCAACATTGAATCAACATTGAATCAACATTGAATCAACATTGACAACCTTTGATCAATGTTGATTCAATGTTCTGTGCCCACTTGGTTGTGACCTACAGATGCAGGTTGGGGCAGAGACAGTTGGAGTGCCTTGGGAGTGATGGCTGCAGGTAGAGTGTCACAGACCCCCCGGACAGCCCCTGGGCACCCCCTGGTGGCCGTAAACAGCACTAAAAAATACCCTCCCCAGGGGCAGGCTCCTAAAGGCTACTGTGTCAGCAGTAATACAGTGCGAGTGACTGATTCAGGTACTTGTCCCTAAGACATTATCCTTTCCCTATGTATTAGTTGCTGTTGGCAACTGAAGTGTATGTATTGACAAAATCTATATATCTGCGACATATCTCTGCGAGGCGGTGTTTTCTCAGCGATAACGAACAGGGGATATGGAATTGGGTTGATATAATCATCATTCAGTTGTATCAAGGATATAAACCAGTATTATTATAGGCAGAGAAATTACTCTTATGGATTATTTGTTTCCTATTGGTCATCTTAATATGATTGTCAGTTTGACAACTTATGATATTAAGCTCTTAAGACTATGACCAAATTAAGTACTCAAGTACCCTATAGGAATAACATTGAGGTCATGTATGTTTTAATACAGGGAGCGTAGCATGCACTACGCAGTACACATTTCGATCTAGTTTCACTACAATCCTTAATTGATGTACACACTAAAATTACATTATTGTTACTGAGGGAGAAAAGGATGTAATAAGATGACAATTGCTTTACGGAACATCATTAAGCCACGTATAGGGGACTATTGTGTATTGAATCTGATACAGAGATAATAGTGCACTACTCTGTAGTCAGTCTGTTGTTTTCATCCTCCTTTGTCCTAATCTAAGTTGTTTTAACTGGAGCTGGGAGTATAGGCAACACTGCGTAATATGAGCCTAACTGATACCTCCAGAATTTTTATTGTGTTTAAAAAAAAGAACAGTGCATTGTTCAGCTGTATGGTTTATGAATGCTGCTGTATGAAGCCTCGGGCGACAATTAGCCGGATTCAGCAGCGGCTGGGACGAGATAGTCCATTAGCGGGTCGGGTTTTTATTTTGTTTATTTTACATACGGGTATATATATGGCGATCCATGGGGACTCAGATAACTGTTCAAGGGTTGCATAGTGCATTCATGTATCATGCCGTATTTGGCATGATACGAATGCAGCCTTAGCGAGTAACTCGCCAGGGCTGCATTCAAGCAGATTCTCTCTGGTCCATGTACACCTGATGGGTCACCATGATGCACTGATGCAGCACTGGCAAACTCCATGGGACTGTATTGGTGCATCATGGCAATGAATGCTGTCTTTTATAAGTGGCATGCCTGCCTTGAAGGGTAAGACCCTTTAGTGGCTGCATAGGCTAGTGCATGTATGTGTCAGTCCTTTCGATATTGTTACATTAACAAATAAATGGGGGCCTAGAGATTTGACTCGCCAGGGCTGCATTGGTGCATCATGGCGACAAATGTCATATTTTAGTGACATGACAAACAAGGGCCTTTTTTTTAAATTGTGAACCAACACATTAACTAGCTGTCACCGTATTTAAATCATCTCCTCATGTATAACTAAGTAACTTACTGCCGACTACATTCACAACGCGTAAATTGCCACTCTATGAATACAGAGTGTGGTATACACTGCAGTCCTCGGGGAGCCCTGGCTAACCTGTACCATACATATTCATTACCTATAGCTGCAGTCCATTACAGGGCCATCTTCCAGCCCCCAGCCAAGCCTAATACCCCCAAAAAGTAAGTCTACAAGTCCCCAGCTCCCTTGAGTACATATATTTTGTGTGCAGTATATATATAAGCGGAACTGATGTATAGACTCACAGTGGGATGACTTGCAAACTGCATTTTAAGTGGAAATTAGAAAGTTGCTGACGCATATTGATGCATAGCTGGAGAGTGAGTAGTTCACTGGTAGTTTGCTAGGGCGAGTTTTGAGTTTGAGTTTTCAAAGTTTTATTGGCCACAGATTTATAGGAAGAATCTTCTCAATTTACAGCCAGTGACAAACAATCCATTAAATGACAATCAAGGACATTAAAGTCTATATATCACATCATACTTAAACATGCTAAAAGGGTAAAGAGTATTTATTTCATGTGGAGAAACAAAGTTACTATGCTTAAGTACTGGATTGGCCGTTCTTCACGGCCCCATGGAGAAACTGATGCTCATTCTCCATGGGCTGTTTCTCCATGTTGATGTCACTTAATTAGCTATGAAACAAATCTTTAAATGTCATTTTTAGATATAATTTATCAATAATTACATGAAATAAACACAAAGATCCACTCTAATCAGTCTGAATTCCTGGTTTCTCCACTTGTGGTACCTTGGATCATATCACACTCGGCTCTGCCTCGTGTGATTTCGTACCACAAGTGGAGAAACCTGTCATTCAGACAGATCATCGTGGACCTCTGTCTATGTATTAAACTGTATCCACGAGTACCATGAACATCAACTTGTGTATTCCATGGATTATAACTAGAATATCCAGGGTTAATATCTGAGTGTTCATCAGCATGTGCATAGTTCAGGATCAAGTAGCCTACAAATAAACAGATAGCTAGCGTTCCCAGAAATAGTAGAGGGACAATATCCTATTTGGTGCTTGATCAATTAAGGTTTTAAATGATTGGAAACTCGCTGCATGTTGCACATGAGGGTTAAGGTCGGACCAGAGTTGCATGCCCCTGTAAAATGGCTCTTTTGAGTCCTTGACCCCACTTATATTCGGGCCCCGGCTTATATTGAACCTAGTGCCCTCTTTGACCCGGCTTATAAACGGGGCAGACTTATATTCAGGGCCCGGCTTAAAAACGGGGAAATACGGTAACTATATTGTGCTACCCAGTACACTGATAATCTAAATGCTCTGGGCCTTAGTTGACAGTAGCTATCCCAGGTTAGTCATAGGGAAATTGGTTAGAATGACAAACTGATATCCAAAAATGACTATTAAAGTCAAAACGAAATATGGCTTAGTCCTAATTCTCGTAGGATATTGGTTGGGTCTGTCACTACTGATAGCATTAACTAACAATGGTTGATGGTTTAGAGACCCAATACATGACTGACCAAGCTTGTCCCCATTGACTAAATTCTGGACTCTGAGGATTATCAGGGTAAAGGTGCCAAGCAGGAGGCACAGCAGCGATGCAGGTGGCAGAGGGTGGCAGGTCAGTGTTATAGGTATAAATCTGTCACTGCATACTAAATTATTCATCAACATATAAAAAGCTCCAGTTATACAGAAGATGTGTCAGACTACTTCTCTACCTAATGTCTGTTTTACTTTGCCGTGGTCATATACCTTACCTTGAGCACATACCTCCAATACAGTTATCATACAACAGCCAAACTACAGGCCTTTTGTATCAAAAATGTCAAGTAATATCATGTTTGAACAAGTGTGTTATTTACACACTTACCTTTCATCATAATATCCTTTGTATGAGTTCATGATTTAATCAGGGGTGTGGCAAGCACTTTCAAAGTAGGGGGGGACTAAGGTGGGGGTCAAAAGAGGGGGGGGCGACATGTCCCCCCCCAGTCGCCACGCCCATTGATTGTATATATCCAATTTCTTAGTCGCATTTAGAATATTATTCTAGTGGAATGCAAGCAATCTTCGATTATTTTCAATACCTCAGTACAGAAAAAAACGTGTTTATGAATGTGCTATTAACAGGATAACATCATACATTATAAGGTACTTTGCATGATCTAACGATTGTAATTCCAATTCATAACTGCCCTTTAGGATGATAATTTGGTGGAAGGCAAGCAATAAAGACTATTAATCTCATTGTATCAGGGGTGCATGTTGATAACACTGATATATTCAGGTTCATATAAAACCATCCCCATTCATGTCATACACAGATAATCTAAAAGCCCCAGCCCTTAGTCTGTGTAGTGGCTATCGCAGGTTGGTCAAAGGGGCATTGGTCAGGCATAACCAAGTGCTATTCAAGGATGATTGAGACATGACAACATACCTTACTCAAAAGAACTAAGGCTAAAATGGAAAGACTAAGGTAAGTTGGTCAGTACCGACCAACTTGACAATAATAACTAACCTAGGTTGGTAGTATTGGGAGCCAAAGAGTATTAGTGTAGTCATGCCGCCATGTAGAATCAGTGAGATCTAACATTACAATGTGTAGACACCGACTGAAGGGCCCATTACTCCCTAATTACCCATTCTGTAGCACCCACGTGTTGGCATGGGGACGGATCATTAGGTCCTCGTGATCAGCCAGCAAACATTAACCCTTTATAGGCCGCAAAACACATTAATACTTCGGACCCTTTGTTGCAATATGAAATCTGGACTATAGCCCTGGCGAATACACACGCAAGGACTACATTTATGCATCATGCCTATAATACGGGCCATCGTGCCAATAAACTTCAAGATACATAAATGCAGACCTGCTAAGTAGACTGACAAAGGCTGGACTCAGGCATCATGACGACAAAGGATATGGCATCCTAAAGCATTAGGATGCATCTAAAGGATTAACCCACGCATCTGATGATAATCTGAGATGGTATGAATACTAATCATACCACTTGGTACTTAAAGGTACTGCCCACTTTACATAGAGATACATGTACAGGGCACATCAATGTTGCTTACTGAGTCTGCATTTATGCATCATGCAGGGTAGATACCCTCCTGCAGGGGGTTGGTATAATTCCTGAATGGCCTCATACATCACAAATCAAAGAGGGTATTACACCAAGGCAGTATGCGGCCTATAAAGGGCCGACATGTGCCAGACTAGCTTCAGAGCGTCTGTCTGTAGACATAAACATGCTGGGTGCCAATGCGACAAAAACAAACATGACTATCCTTGGATAGGGGTTTCTTAGTGGATGGAGAAATATGTGTTTTACGTATCTCACGTAATTTACATTATGATTTAATTTATCAGGGTGATGGTTGAATGATTAATGTTCCCCATTTATGCATTGTGTCAATCCGAAGGGCTCATGCCGTTCAAAGGGTCTGCAACTTTGGTGCAACGATAAACTTGACCTTTGAGGCATCAAAGTACTGATAAATGATTTACTAACAACCACCAGCATTTGTCATTAGAGGGTTAAAGTGGCATGGTCCGATATTATTTTCATACTTTAATCTCAACTTAAATGTGTTCAAAATGGCATTACAATTCCATATTTGAAGGATGGGGTACAATGCAATATCATTGATGGGCAATAAAAGGCAATTAAGAGGGTCCATAGAAACAGGTATAGCCCTTCATAGTGTATCTTCAATGGGTTGACTTACAGCGTACACTTGAAAAGTGTTATATTGAGCAAAAAACTGATGGTTAGCTGAAATCTAAGCAGGATTCTGGGGAATAATCTAATTAAGTAGGTAGTACATGAAGTATGGCCATATTATACATTCTTTTTCATATTTAGCAAAATTAATTTTTGAGCCTTGATGATCAGACTGTGCCACTTTAAAACATGCATCCTCTGAGGTGTCAGTGCAGACGTAGCCTTCCTGCTACATCCCCTGTGGGTGCTGGTTCCCGCCTCTATGTGGGTCACACGGGCAGAGCACAGCTCACCATGTACAAACACAGGGCTGTGTTTATGCCACAGACACCCACCAGGGTAGACAGCCCATGAGATGACTAGCGGGTCTGCCGGTACCATAAGTAGACTGGTATGTCTCAATCAGGGTGCCATTAATCATGGAGCCAATCTTCCACAGGGCTATTACAGTATTGGACCGATCATCCTCAGGGCCTATCGCCATGGGATCTATTGTCCACAGGGGTCCTCATCCATGTACCGGTCTACTCAAGGTACCAACACACCAGCTTGTCATCTCATGGGCAGTCTACCCTATTCCGCACTAGCGAGTTGCAGTGATTCTACCTTGTGAGACCTATAACTTAAGCTAGTTCCTTGCATGTTCAAAATACACAGTTTTAGGGGTCAGCATTTTTCGAATGGGTAATAGTTGAGTAGTTCTTATGTCAGCTGTTCAGATTGGGGGAGTGGTTAGAGCACTGGCAATTCAAAACAAAAGTCCAGATTTTGAATCCATGCCAAGGTTCCATGGTTAGTTTTTTTCCTAGTTGGGGAGGAATGATAATAGTATTCACATAGAACAACTAAAGATGTATACAAAATCATTTCAGTTTAAGGAAATTTACAACTAAAATGGATACTATCATGATTTTGACTAACCCAAAAAGCATTTTAAAATTGTGTGTGAACCATATAGCCTAGGTATGGGTTCGAAGTCAGGACCTTTGTATTGAATTGCCAGTATCCTAACCTGAACACATGGCGTAAGGTCCCACAATAGAGGCATATGACTGAAAGGTTTATGGCCCCTAAAACTCCAAATTGTGGACATGACAGGAACCAGCTTCAGCTAACCAGCTGGCTGCTAGAGTTAGTAGAAGAAAGAGCACTGGTACCAGACAAAATGGCGCTGTACAGTGATCATCTAGCTAATGCGGAATACCAGGGGCCGCATAGAACTTTAATGTAGGATGCCCTTTGTCTTCATGAATGAATATAGTCTTGGTGAGTGATGCATCATGGGTAATCCTGCTGGCACTGGTAAGTTACTCACTAGTGCTGCACTCAAGCATAATGCTGGTCCTCTTTGAGTGCATCAACTGTGTGCAGGCAGCATGCTGCATGAATGCAGCCTTGTTACCCGACAGGGCTGTGTTCATGCAGACACAGAAAAGGAGTAGAATCACTGTAACTCCCGACTTGATCACTGTGGTAACTCTTCAAGGACTCTAACGTGACTCCTTAACTTTAGCAGGACTCTAAAATAACCCCATAATCACTCCTATTCTAAGACTCCCTTTAGACACTTTAGAGTTATGGGGAGAGTTACCTCAGTGATTGGGGCTGGACTCCCATTTGACAGTGACAGTGATTCTACTTCTTCTCTGTGTGCAGACAAAGTGGCTTAAAGCACTCTGCTGCCCTTAAAGGTTATACCCGGCAGCCACCCCCCACCTTGGCAGTCAGGTATGAATACAAACAGTGCCGGGCATCTTGGATGTCGCTACATCTTGGCACGTGGTCCTACACCCGTGTAGCGGCATGATGTAGCTTGTTACCTGGGGGTGCCTACCGTGTAGCGACACATGGAGTAGTGGTATCTACCTACCCACCATGTACAGCGGACCCAGCATGTGTGTGTGGGGGGGGGGGGATATGTGTGTGGAGGTGATGCTGTATCATTTGTAAGGTGTAAGACAAGGTCTTGCAGATGTCTTGCACATGGGTCATATATGGCTGTGTCTCACGAACTTGGGCCAATGATTTTAGCTCTAACCAGGTGCCATCTCTGACCAGCTTTGCATGATAAGGTCAAAATACCAACAGCAGGATGCTAAATATAATTATGATTATATAACAACAGCCATAATGTTTTTACAAATACTTACATATATATATGATTATAATTCTTTTTGAAACACCTTTTTTCTGACACATGGTCAGAGACAGAACCTGGTCAGAGACGGCACCTGGTCAGAGATGGCACCCGGTCAGAGACAAAAACATTGGCCCAAGTTCGTGAGACACAGCAATATCTTGTACCAAAACCCTTGTGTCTCTTAATTTCCCTCGTCAATTGACTCAATTGAGTCTACATAGTTGCCTTTTCCTTTGTTGATTTTACCATTCTAGAGCTCTACCAACTGTTACTTTTTGAGTCCTGTACTAGTAATTATTCAAGTAATTGGCACGTTTGTATACAGTGAAGGTTTTACAATACAGTCAAAGAGCAAAGAATAGGATTATTTGATTTTTGATACAGTGAAAAAAAGTACCTGAGATCAACATCTGAAACTTTTAGGGACCTGCAATCCATGATGGGGCAGTGTGGTCCAGGCCTCCCTGTTACAATGAGGGATTGACATGATGCCTTCCGTGAGTTTTACATATTTCCGCATGACTAATATGAGTGGTTTTCTTTTTTTTACTCGACCAATCAGTATAAGTCACATCTTTCTGTATTTACAGCTTACTGCTAATCACATGATGGGACGATCACAGACGACCTTACAAACAGAAAGGTAAATAGAGATAATCTGGGGACAAATTGAACTTTGCTGGTCATTTGATGAATCATTGAATTGATAATAGGGACACATCTTATACACCGTGAGGGTTATAGCGCCTAGTAAAGGAAGCAGCGTTCTGCAGTACAGGCTAGCTTGAAATCTCCTGTATAAGCCACGGCTAGTACATGAGTCCAATGGCCAGTGCGGCATATGGGATTGGAATAGAGTTGGGTTGCGGCTTCTAAATGAGTTTATGCTACTATAGTACAGCACAAAACCACCATAATCAGATCGATAGTGCAGCTTATAGGATTGGCCAAAACTTGGGGTGCGGCTTATATGCGAGTACGGCTTATCAGGTTGCGTCTGAGGTGCTATTACCACTACAGCCTGTATTAAAACTCTGTGGTGTTTAAACAGGACGGCCTCTTACATCACCACAGTGTTGTTTAACAGACTCTATTGTTCATACAGTGTGCTTCAACAGGTCGTCCTGTTATAAGACCCCGCCCGTGGTAAACACCCTGTGGTGTTTAAACAAGCCAAGACCACTCTCCCACCATTGTTGCAGTGATAAGCCTCATGAAATATAATCTGAACTTTAAATAACTCAAGAATGCAATGCGCTATATTTATGTTGCAACCATAGTCTGATAAAGGAGATTTCGATCTATATGCTCAATATGCATTTACTTTTAGCAAATTTGACAGGAAAAACGCAAATGAGTGTATATAAATTTCACACTGAACCCATGACCCTATTACACTACAGGCAGTGTTATCTGACTAAAACCATGGTGTTTAAACAGGCTGGGGTGTATATACACTATGTGGTTAAACACAGTGTAGTCTGCAACCTGCTTATATGCGCGGTTTTATGGTTTGTATTGTTTAGCTTCTGATTTAACGTGAAACAATCCAGTCTCGCCCGTGCTACCTTCCCGGTAGTACAACACCATGGTGGATTAACCCTATACCCCCTTATTACGAGGTGTGAGGGATTAGGGGGTTTAGCAGGGATTAGCCCACTCAGCCGCCCCAGGACGCGGATAGATCATCCCCTAACGATAACATAGGACAAGCCTCGTAACTTACAATTAGGGCACATACTAGCCTGACACGGGGAGCTGTTCTGAATAACCAACGTCCCCCCTCCCTTGACGTTTATCACGATTAGGTGTCCGGCGGCGCCTCATTGGCTGTTACAGTCTCCTCCCTCCGACTGGTGTAGATGAATTTATTGCCGCCTAAAACAAGCTCGGACAACTATCTTGTTTTATGTCGGTGTAAATGTTTGCGCATCGGGGAGTTGGGGATTTCTGTTTATTATCCAACATTCCTACATGAGGCGTATGCTAGATTCCCACCGTGAGATGTTTATTTATCCATACTAGCAGAAGTGGAGCTGAATTTAGATTTCAGTCCCGCAATATCCATAGCTTCATTTGAGGTTCAACCTGTCAAGCATTGATACTACTCAATATTATTCTGTCCATCCAGTAAGGATGGTATGATGCATTCATGAATGCATTCATGCATCATTCCCTAGGTTGTCATGATGCATTCATGCAGCCGCAGTGCGTTATTTGCCAGTGCTGCATTCCTGTATTATGAACTGCTAAAATTCTTTCATTCATCCTCAGGGATAAATATACTTCATCGATATAATTTTTTTATCATAAAATATCACTTTTAATTTTAACAACCTTTGATAGCCGCACCTGTTATAATTAGTCTTTATAAAGTATATCAGGTTCCATTTAACTGGCAAGCCCTGTATTCCCGAATGCAGCCCTAGTGAGTAACTTACCAGGTCTGCATTCATGCATCTTGCCGACCTTATAAGGTTGAGACACTCTTGACATAATCAACTAATGCAGCATCAGTCAGCATCTCGCCGGGGCTGCATTGGTGCATCATGACGGCGAATGTCATCTTTTAGCATCATGCATCCTTAACAGGTTCATTAAAAGAACTGTATACAACCTTCCTCCTGAAAATATCTAAATAACGATGGCAGAACACAGTAAACGAGAGTCCAAAGCTTAACCATGCGCTTATTCAGAAATATGGCTTCCGAGGTGGCAAAAGATAATCCTATTTATTTTCCCCCTACAACGATTTCCTTCCAGCCCCATTCCTCCCATCAACTGCTCCATTACCTCAGCACCCCCCCCCCCCTACACCCCCCCCCCCATCCACCACTACATCCCTGCTCACAGACACAGAGTACCAGAGTCAGCCTGACTTTGTTCCAGGCCACCCCATTTTGATAACTTGGATTGCAGGCTTTTACAGCAATTCTTTTTTCTTTTCTTACGGAATAAGAGTCACTCATAAGGTGACTCTAGGAAGAGAGTCTAATTGATATGAGTCAGGAATAAGAGTCAGGCATTACTTGACTCCAGATAAAGAGTTTTGTATAGCTTTGCATGCCTTCATCTAGATGAGAGTTCACCTAACTCTTAAGGGATAATCCAGCATTGCCTGACTCCTCCTGCCTCAGAGTATGCAATATCTGAAAGAGAGTCAGGCAATGCTTGACTATCTGACCCTAGCTAGGAGAGAGTCTGCCTGACTCGCAAGGTAGGGGATACTTGGCTCTAGACTGAAAGTTAACCTTACTCCGGAGGGAGAGTCCGAATGACTCTGGAAAAGAGTCAATTTCTGTTTGACTCTACAGGTAAAGGTTGTGTCTGACCTTAGAGGAAGTGTCCAAGATAACCTGACCCTATAGACAGAAAGCCCAACTTAACCTGACCCGAGTGAGAGAGTCCAACATAACTTGACCCTGAGCAAAGAGTCCAGCATAACCTGACCCTAAAGAGAGAGTCCAGCATAACCTGACCTTGGACAGAGAGTTCAGCATAACCTGACCTTGGACAGAGAGTCCAGCATTACCATACTCTAGCAACGGGGCTAAGTATCACTTGCAAAAAGTAAGGCAATACTGTACAACCCCTCAAGAATCTACAAAGGGAGTCATTCTGGCTACATGCCACACCCTTCAAAGAGAGTCCATCTCACTCTATTCCCCCATGTCCCTCCACCCCCACCCACCTGGTTCATTCAGGCTGGCCGGCAGCAGCCGTCTCAGGTATGTGAGAGGGGCGTCTTTACGTGCCTCCCATGCAGGAGAGCACATGTGTGCCATATAGCATTACAGGATATGGTGGTAAGGGATGCCGCGTCCGCCCCTCTGCGTATATCAAGCCGTGTGGATCGGTGTAGTACTATAGACAGGGGTGTTACACCCAGGCCGGGAGGTGTGGCTATAGAGCCATGCATCAAGAAAATGTGACTTTTTCATAATACATTTGTGTTAATATTGGTTTTAGCAGTTTTTCTGTTATGGCTATGTTTGCAAAAATCTCATATGATGGGATTCAAGGGATATCTATCCTTCAAACAGTGTATAGATTCTAATACAGGATTTTTTAGCTTATTTTATGCATTTGTCGAACACAGCTCAGCAATGTTTAAAAAATGTATCAACAATTTTTCTGATGAGTCACCTTTTCTTGCTGCATCGGTCTATAGTGAGTTGCTCATAGTAGAGCAATAGTCGTCAAGTAAACCATATTACTAGATGGGAGAAAGGCCTGCATACTGTTGATCTTTAGAGGAATGTATATGCCTTATGGTAAACTGTTGTGCTCTCCCTGATCCTTTGGTGATATCTATCTGGTGCAGACTCCCCTACCCCTCCCTCCATCCCCTACCCCTCCCCCTTGTCCTATCTTTCTCCGCCCCCCCCCCCCTCATTTATGTTCCTTCCTCAGTGCCTCTTTGCATGTCCCGCTCTTCTGAATTCTATGACCCGTAGCTGATATAAACCCCCACCGTTCCAAGGCAATGAAGTTGGGTTTAATGTCCCTGCAAGTTCCGCTCTTTGTCCCCTCTCTCTGTCACTGTCTCTGTCTCTGTCTCTGTCTCTGTCTCTGTCTCTGTCTCTCTGTGTCTCTCTTTCTCTCTCTCTCTCTCTCTCTCTATCTCTCTCTCTCTCTCCCTCTCCCCCTCCCCATCATCTCTCTCGATACCCTAACCCCCTTTCAGCCTCCCTTTCTCTGTTCTTATCTCTCTGTTTCTCTGTCTGTCTTTCTCTCTGCCTCTCCCTGTCTCTCTTCCCATTCTTTCCCCCCTCTCTCTCCCACCCCATAGGGATGCCTCTCTATACCCCTTTTCCCTCCTCCTCTTCTCTCTTTTGCTCTCTTGCTAGCCCCCCCCCCCACCATACAGCAGACTGTCAGGCCCTTGTCGACGCTACATCGTCACCAACGTATGCGGCCCAGTGTTGGTATGGTAACGGAAGACGCCATGTCGTTATTCGCCGGAAGTGGGCGGCAGGCTCTAGGGAATGCTGGGTAGTGGTTAGTGGGGGTATGCCCCTTTGAGGACAGCATAGTACCTGAATGCAATTAGACACCCATCATCATGAGCAGTACCTAATGAGAGCTGATTTCAAGCATCATGCCTGAACTAGTCGGTATCGACACTCAAAGAGGGTAAATATGATGTAAGGGTACAATCCTGGCAAGTTACTCACCATGGCAACTTTTTTTTTTTTTTGACGACAAAAGCCATAGTCCACTATGCTTCCCTCACAGGTTTAGTGGGGGTATGGCCCTTTCAAAGGCACCCATCACCCATCCCATACTGTGGGGTAAGGGGCGGGGGTATGCTATCATAATGAAAACTACTCTGGGGGCTCCCAGGAGAGTCGTAGGGATGCCGGGCCTTGTGGAATTTGTATTCATCTAATAAGTGGCCGGGTAAGGACGGTGTTCACGTTGACCTTTAGCCCCAACGGTACAAACCGTGTTGCCTTCATGGATTTCCGCCTGACGCAGCCCACTACTGTGATACCTTTAAAGCAATCTCCATGCAGGTTATATTTGCCAATGAGCCGGGGTCAGCTTGGGTGGCAAACTCCCAGACTTTCTAAGTTTGAGCTAGTACACCGTAACAGGCGGGGGTCTGCCTGTGTACCCTCTAGTGGCGTGTCGGAGAACTAGCGTGCCCTTGGTGCCCTTGGCCGGGGAGGGCAGGCGGAGAGGGCTGTGTGTGTAAAGCTCTAGGGTTACCCGGCCCGACATTGCTTTTTGCTTGTAAGCAGATCGGATCAAACCTAGCAAAGAGGCCTCGTCCGACTGATCTTACAGCCTGGTCACTCAGAGATGGACCCACCACCCTGCCCAATCTCTCCGCTCCTCTCACACTGCATCCACCTTATGATAAACCCTTGAAGAGCAGCATATACAGTTAAGAAATATCATCTTGACGTTATTCATTTTAAAAATATTTATAAGATGAATAGCTTTTTGTAGTGAATAAAATGACTTTTTTATCGAAATTATTTTTTGGGTTATTTGTCAGCCAGGCATGAGGAAAAAAATTGGCTCTGTAGTTCTGACCTGTTCTATGACTATCTTTTAATGTAGTCCTGGTAGGTCTAATCACCAGAGCTGCATGCATGCATCATGATGGCCCTTCAGGAATGTATTTATCCAATGGGGTTTGCATGATGCTTGTTGGTGAGTTTCCTGCAGGGTTGGCATTGTGGGGACAAAAGAGCATTGTGTCCTCAGCTGTCACTAGAGTGAAAAACAGGGGCGGATCATAATCTTTTTTCCTATGCTAACCCATCAACTAGCTCGATATCCGCACACAACAGAAAAGTCCGGTGAATATTCCTGGAATCTAACTGCTGAGAAAGAGATCCGCGAATCGATAACAAACTGTCTAGTTCTGAAGTGAACAGGGACCGTGCCCCGGGCCATGCCTCCCGGGGGGTTTAACCCGCTGGGTTAACAAGTAGCCTCTAGGACTGCACTCTTAGAAGTAAATGTAGCTCAGCAGTAGAATCTGCTGTCGTTTTACCGTGTATATATATATATACATATATATATATAAATATATATATATTTGTATATATATATATATATATATATATCAGTGTACATAGGCAGAATAATCTACTGTAGTTTTACAGTATATACAACTATATTAGTGAACATGGGCAGGAGTGTATCAACTTTAAGCGGGTTGTGAGATGCATGAATGTAGAAAATGTCACATATACTTACTTGGGCTACATTGAGGTGGAGTACCATCAGAAAGTCATAGTTCAGTAAACCACCATTCCCTCCGTAGAGGGTTAGACCCAGGGCTCTATATTGGCTGCATGGCTGTCCCTTAGAAGTCTCACTGGTCACGCCAGACTAGACTTTCTCCAACTATCAGACATATTCATGCCATAGTCAGCTATGATTACTGTAAATCAGAGTCATATTGTGGTTCTAGGTTTTACAACGCATGCGCTGTGGCTTGACCCCCTATCGGCTCTAGCTTCAATTGGGGAATGCTACTTTAAATAGTCCCGGCAGGGCCTTGAGTGTACTAATGCGCACCTGGGACTACTGCTACTGCCCCCTGGTGGGAAGCAGGCAAACAGCACTAGTCCTTTAAGGGCCGCATAGTGACTTAATGGGCTATACACTGTATTAGTATAATGTATGAGAGCAGCTCTGGGGAATGACTCCCCAGCATTTAGTGCTTCGTTCATGCATAACATATACCCAACAAGGTTGATACACCACCAGTATTCTGCATAATGCATCAATGCATAATGCATTAATGCATCTGCAGTGAAAAGTATTGAGGCATGGTTGATAACAATATTAAAGCACCGTGCGGCTTTTACTGGGTGTTAACCCTTTAAGGATGGCATGATACCTTAATGCATCATAACATTGGTCTTCATGATGCATAAATGCAGCCCTTTTGAGTAACTTACCAGTGCTGCCTTCAAGCATCATGCCGATCGTGCAGGGTTCAGACATCCCTAAAGGGTCGGCATGTTGCACCAATGCTGCACCTCACCATGACTGCATTGGTGCATCATGATTACAAATGTCATCTTTTAGCAAGATCCTTTCTTAAAGGGTTGAGCACAAGCTGGCCCCACCTCGACCTCTGTTCCAAAGCTTCATCGCTGGCACCAAAAGTTGCCGGTCAAAATAGTTCCTGTGCACTTGGTGCTGTCGTATTTAAAGTGCAGATGGGTACCTTGTAGGAATCCCCCCCCCCCCCAATATACACGGTCACGGCCCCTCAGATACCAGCGATGTCGCTCAGACGCGTCCGAGGACGAGTTGGGGCCAGCTCGGGGTTGAGCATTAGTGTGGGTGGACAAGGGAGGTGTTGCTAGGGTTGGGGCGGCGGGAATCAGGGGAGATGTTATAATAACATCTTAACACGCGGCACATGGACACGGGTCAGAGCGGCCAAATCACAGTCAGACATTCTCACTTGGCTCTTAGGAATTTTTGAGTATCCATGAACCATACCGTCGTGATAAAGCGTGTGGTTTGGAAGAGCGCGGTGTTGAATATCTGGGTAAAGTGGCCTCTAGCACTAAAAACATGAACTCGAACAAGCGCCGGTCTTTTATAAGCTCTGGGGGTAAGAGCTCCACCCAATTGAAGAGTGCCTGGGGCTTATACACAACAGTAATGTATTATGGACTCCATACTATTAAATCTTGCCTGCATCAGTTGCTATCTACCTGCTTGTGTCATAACGAGGTATTATAGTAGGTATCTATAGTAATGGAGATTCCACTGAGATAACAAAAAATCTTCTTCTACATCACTGAAACTAAAAGTTGATGTACATGATTTAATTCTTAATTCTATCATGCATGATGTGTGACCAAACATACTACTAGAAATAGAAATCATCACTTGTTCAGGTTGATGCATGTCATCCTCTTTTATCACTCAGTGCATAATTCATGGCATCAAATTGTAATGAATGCAAACGTGACTTGAATATTCCCAGACAAGAAAGCTGTAAATATGACCTCTGTCAAGGTCACACCAAGTTGATTGAGAGGTGCCCGGAGGTGCAGAATTAGCGGGTTGATTTGTGCTCACCCCGCGGGGCGTTCATCCTTTACTCTGGGTGCTGACCTGCTTCTTGACCTGGGAGAGACCCCTCGGGTGGGCCCACAACTCAATGAGAATGGCTCCATGGTGTTGTTAACCTTTAAAGGCTGACATCATTCTTGAATTTGCTTTTCAGCTTAGTGTCATGATGCATGAATGCACACCTAACGGGTCTCACAGCAAGGTGCTGTATTTATGTATCATGGCGTCCCTGTTGGATTGGCATGATGATTGGATGCTGCCATAGCGACCCTCTGGCTTGGGCTACAATCATGCAAAAAATGGATGAAGGGTGTAATATCAGTAAGTGTGGATGAGCAGTAGAAACTTCTGTAGCTTTACAACATATAACATCTTAGCTATGTATGTAAGCAATCGGCTCTGTAAAGTTATGGTAGATAAGAGGGTATTTCCAGGTTGTATTTCACCATTTGTCGTCATGATGCACCGATGCCTCCTTGGTGAGTAACTCACCGGTGCTGCCTTGGTGCATCTTGTCGACCCGCAGGGAGTGTCTCAACCCCATAGGGTAGGTATGATGCTTGAATGCGGCATTGGTGAGTTATGCAACATGGCTGCATTTATGTATCATGACGACCAAGGCATGAGGCTGTGTCTCACAAACTTGGGCTAATGGTTTTGTCTCTGACCAGGTGCTGTCTCTGATGGGGTGCCAGATAAAAGGTGTTTGAAAAAAACTATACTCAAATATATATACAAGGATTTGTAAAAACTTCATGGCGGTTGTTATATATTCATTATTATAATTGTAATTCTCCTGCTGTTGGTATTTTGACCTTATCATGCCAAACCTGTCAGAGATGGCAACTGGTCAGATACGGCACCTGGTCAGAGACGGCACCTGGTCAGTGACAAAAACATTGGACTAGGTTTGTGAGATACATTCATGCATCATGATTACCAAGACATGATGTATTAAAGTGGGTACATCCGATTTTTGCCAAATTTTAAATCCTACATAAATGTCTTCCAAATACTGTAAAAGTGTATCATTTATAGGTTGGAGTTGAAATGGTATTAAGGTGCAGGAGAAAGTGGGTCCCAGGGGGTCAAGCCATGGTATTTTCTAATGATTTTACCATGGGGCATCAAAATCACACACAATTTCATTCAAAACTGACCATATTTTAGGAAATAGAATAAAATTTGGGCAATATCCATGGGAATGAGGGGGAATTGAGATAGGAAGTAAAGTATGATATTTGGAAACATCCTGACTCATTATTAAGGACTTTTTGTTTTGTCCCACACATCGGATATACCCACTTTAAGGTGCTCTGCGGCCCTTACAGAGGTAATCAGCCCTGACACATGCCACGTGTCCCTCGTGTTGACATAGCGCGCTGCCGGGTAGAACCAACATTTCGTAGCTGAAATTAATTTACCGCCTGCTTTGCTTCATGTGCCTCGGGCCTGATGTCGTTTCTCTTGTCTCGACTCACATTTCATTTGACAATCTACCAGCTACCACCTTCTCCACTGCCCCACAGCACTAGTCATTATACCCTTTTCCTTCCTTGTTTCCTCCTCTCCTTTCTCATTTTCTATTATAGCTATATGTTTACTTTCTTACTCCTTCCATTTCCCCTCGACTCTATATGAAAAGCAATATTTTCAGCCTCCTGGACTCACTCACTTTGCCAATCCCACTATAGGCATCCTTTACTCTTCCTTACCTCCTCAGATTTTCTGCTCCAAGTTACTCTTTTGGGTTGCATTCATGTATCATGACGACAATCGCCCTCATGAAATAAAGTGCTTTGCAACGCTAAGATTGAATAAGTATAGCTCAGCTATGCACTCCTTGTTTAGTTCATTTAATACCCTAAGGTACTTAATCCACAATTGCGTTTGCATTGTCCTTGTGCCATTCTGCTCGGGCCTATAGATAACCCCTGGGAGTATGTGGCCTTTTAACCCTTTAAGATCAGCATACTGCTTTTATGCATTTTGCTTCATGATGCATAAATGCAGCGCTGGTGATCAACTTGCCGGTGTTGCATTTAAGAATCATGCCAAGCCTACAGGGTTCATACAGTCCGAAAGCATTGCCATGATGTAGGAATCGAGCCCTGTAAATACACCAACCAACGTTAGGCTATGCTTTAAGACTTAGTATATAATCAGTTCTGACATATGTCATATGCCCTGCCAACATTGTGAAGCTGACTTTAATTTACCGCCTGATTTGCTTCTTGTGCCTCGAGCACCTCGGCATTTGTTCCCCAAGTTAAACTTCTATTCCAAACTTATTAGCCCTTTAAGGGTGGATGTTGCTAAAAGACGACATTCATCAGTATGATGCAGCAATGCAGACCCAGTGAGTAACTCGCCAGTGCTGCATTGGTGCATCATGCCGACCCTTCAGGAGTGTGTCAACCCCAGGGTTGGCAAGATCCCTGAACGCAGCACTGGTGAGTAACTGGCCAGGGCTGCATTCCTGCATTATGACGACCATGGGCATAATGCAATAATGCACTTTGCCATCTTTAATGTGCTCCTGCCTTTACATCCCCTTGAGCTGTGTCGCCCATGCTGCAATAGCTCATCAACTGAAAGCCAAACTATACTTTGCATTTCAACAAATCTGGAAAAGCTGCTTCTATAAGTAACATATACATTTATGTCCAAGCTGTGTACTGCTGTTTCTTCAGCAGCATTAGCAGCATAATCATGATTCTAGGCTTCTCCTAAAGTTCATCCCGAAGCACAAAACTGCTTTAGAGATTATAATCAATTCTAACATATTCATTTACTGCCTGACTTTATTTGCCTAGAGCGCCACAGCATTACTCGATAAAGTTGAACATCTCAAACTTTTTGATGTTCTCGAGGTATGTCTGAAGGTCAAACGCAAAGTCGGGACAGAATTTTAGCTTGTTATCCCTCTGTCTGCAGGAACCCATTGTTATCCACTGGTGGATTAACTTTTATAATGTATGTCAACCCTTTAAGGACTTCATAATGCATTAATGCATCATGCCCTTGGTCGTCATGATGCTTGTATGCAGCACTGGCGAGTCACTTGCCAGTGCTGCATTATTACATCATGCCAACCAAATGAGTTCAAGACTCTCCCGAAAGATCAGCATGATGCACCAATGCAACCCCAGCGAGTTACTCACTGGGGCTGCATTGTTGCATCATGCTGACACTTCAGGATTGTCTCGATCCCATATGTTCAGCATGATTCAATAATGCAGCCCTGGCGAGTTACTCGCTAGGGCTGCATTCATGCATCGTGACGACCAAGAGCATGACCATGCCATACATATATAGTTGCCTAATTGAATCGGTATGATGCACCAATGCAACACCAGCGAGTTACTCGCTGGAGCTGCATTGATGCATTATGCTGACACTTCAGGAGTGTCTCAATTTACCCGCTAGGGCTGCATTCATGCATCATGACAACCAAGAGCATGTCTATGCCATACACATGAATGTTGCCTTACAACGCTTCTAGCGTACATCAATTTCTGGGCATGAAACTTCAACACATGGTCTATGAAATTCACCATTCAAGCTAAAGACTGCAGACCAAGTCAGCTAACTCTCCTCTCTCCTCCTTCACTTCCCGACCGTCCCTTATTTTGCCACACGTCCTAGTCTATGACCCTTCACTCTGACATTGCTCCCGGGGCACTCCCAAACCTCATTTAAACCATGTCTTTACGATTCCTCCTCCCTGATTCCCAACTCCCCTAAGTACCTCACTCACTGCAGCCACACCTCCCCTCTTTGCAAAACCTCTTTCCCATCCCACCCCTTTCCAACCCCCATCATCCCCCAATAAGCACCAACAGCCTAGTCCCTACATTAACCCTTTAAGGTCGGCAGAGTGCTTTAGTATGCTTTGCCCTTTGTTGTCATAATGTATACATGAAAGATAACCCTGGCGAGTCTAGATACTGACCAGGGCTGCTTTTGTGCCTCATGCCGACCGCTTGCTTGATACATTCCAGACTAGTCAGCATGGTAGTGAGTTACTCACCAGGGGTTCACTTAAGCCTCATGATGAAATATGGCATAACACAATAAAGCACTGAACAGCCCTTAAAGGGTTAACTCTTTAAGGGCGCCATGTTGTTAAAATCTGACATTTGTCGTCATGATGCACCAATGCAGCCCCTTAGAGTAACTCACCGGGGCTGCATTGGTGCATCATGCGCAGCCTTCGGAATAGTCTCAACCTTGTAGGGCCAGCATGATGCTTGAATGCAGCATTGACAAGCTACTCAGCAGGGCTGGAATTCATGCATCAAAACAACGAGAGACATATCTCATTAAAGTGCTCTGCTGCCCTTAAAGTGTTCAGTAATGACGTCCACCAGGCGTTGTGGGTGGCAGTAGGTAGTTGTAATGCAGCGTCCGTGGCAGCGCGCCGGCCGCCCTCTGACAGACCTATTGAATACGCAGCACCTTATCTGCAGACATGCTGTAAACTTATTGCCTACATCCATCATGGCAAACAACTATGGATCGACCCCCGCGTCGCCGCGCCACTCCCGCCGCTGCCACTCAGACTGCTGTTCTGCACCAGAGGTGGCGCCACTTTGGCATTATAAACTCTCGGTACAGATACAGCCATGGGCAGCCATCGTCAATCAAAATAAAGATGAAAATGTGTATGAACTTTGCATGAATGTGTATGAAATTTGCATGAAATGTGTATGAAAAATGGAATATTTGTATGAAATATTGCATGCAAAATTGTATGAAACCTAATTGAAAAGTTGAAGGTATTTTGTATGAAATTCGCATAAATGTTCGTATGAACATTTGTATGAGAATTGGTATCAAAATGTATGCAATTATGTTGGAGACAAGAAAAATGATTTATTTGAAGACTCTACTACAGACTTATTCTGCACAGAGAGCGACTCCTCCGTCTGCTGCAGCCTCAGAGTGAGCATTGCTCGGTAACACGCCCTATTGGAGCCGCCTATCATTTACATGAGCCCTCTTTACCGGCCAATCCTAGCCCCGTTCGGCCCTCCCTGCCTCCTTCCCTCACCCCGTCCGTACATCTCTCTCCCTCCATAGTATGGCAGCCATGGAGACAGCCCAAACACCTATCGGGTTCACACACTCTCCTCAATGCTGCCTATAACTGTATGTTCTTCCATTACTCTGACTGTCACTCCATCTGTCACTCTTCTTTGTTTTCTTCTTTCTTCCTTTCCATCTCCTGTTCTTCTTCCTTTCTATTCTGCCTGCCTCCGGGACTGCTTTCCTCATGTCCTTGCCTCCCTGGTTAACAAATGACAGTGTTTTTTCGCTGTAAAACTCAAGTAGCCCTTCACATTTTCACCTTTTTAGTGTAGTCTGTTTCCTAATCTAATTCATCATCATCATTATCATCATCATCATCATCATCATCATCGTCATCATGGTAGATATATTTCTATCTCTACCTCTGTCCATCTTTGTTCCTAACTTGTCTCAGACACACTCCTTTTCCATCCTTCATTACCAGTGTCCCTCTTTACCTTTACACATGCTGGCGCGCCGTTCTGTACTCCGTGCCTTTTTTTGCCTCTTCGTCTCTTTCACTCTCATTCAGCGCGGTCCCCAACCTTTATCCTTCACTTCATCCTCCCCACCCCACCCTTTGCACTCCTCACATCCCCAGCCCTAGCGGCCATTCCGGCCTTGATCTCCTATTTGTCTGTATACCGGATGATTAAGAGCAATGTCCCGCGGCTGATGGCCTATCATACAGTAATTAAGCACCGGTGCCAATGTCATAAAAACTGTCCTCATTTTTTTCCAACCCAGGCATGTCAAGGCTTCCAGTAACCACAAGGGTACAATGAATAACATTTTTATGGTGTAAACCTCTTCTGAGGGTGGTCTATATGCTAATGTAGTTAGGGGGCTGCAGTGTTGGTGGGGGGGGGGGGAATGCAACCCTTTAGGGTCCACATAATGCTTAAAGAGATCATTTGTTGCTATGATGCATGGATACAGCCCTGGCAGCAGGTAGACCCACTGAAGCTGTATCTATGCATCATGCCGATGCCCAGGGCATGCAATAACCTTTAAAGGGGTTGGCATGATGCATGGAACAATAGGGAGTTAATCACTAAGGGTACATTCATGCATAGAATGATAAATAGGAATACCACTTTAAAGAGCTATGCAGACTTTGTGGGTGGGCAGACAGAATATAACAGTGTATCTCATTGGTTATGGCAGAACTTGAGCCACTGGAGGAGGCGGTATTTATGTATCAGGTCGTCCCAGACTGGACACTGCTCACCCCAGCCTGTCACTCATAGGGCAGGCCACTGCGGCCGAACAGTGCAAAACCGAATGCCAATGAAGTAGTATGCATGCTGCAACTTGATTTGGTAAACTGATGCTTGTGAGGTCTATCAGAGGCCAATCTCTGGGCTACTTGAGGAAGCAGGAAGGTGTTCCTACCTTTGCGGAAAAAGAAAGGCTTGATATTTGGTACACCCATGAGATGTAAGTGTACCATAATCAGCACTATATCTGTTAACATGCCAATAAAGCATCGAATGTTCTTGCCTAATAGAGATTGTCACAGGGAGAAAAGGTTTGGCTGTAGTTTTGGATGCATGCCGTATAATCACAAAGGAGCAGTGAAGAATAAACTATTAGTCACTTGCTGATAGAGTTTGTCCACAATCATGTGGCAACCAGAAGCATGGTTAGCCTTACACCTGTACAGTAATGGCTTGAATGAGCACATTTTCTCCAATAAATCATGGTGGTATTAATAAGAGAAGAGACTTGAATAAGCCCAGGTTATTTATACTTACTGGAGAAATAGTACCATCAAATCATAGAAGTGCTGGCTTGACTAAGCACAACTGTGCTGACACATGTGGATGGTACCATTTAACCTGTGCTTATTCTAGATATGAAAATGACTATTTGAGACCCCTGTGCTTATTCAAGGCACTACGGTACCTCTTCCCCAGTTTCATCGGTCCCCGCCCCTTCCATCACTTGTAAACCATCTCCCATTCAGTCCCACGGCACTATTCCCAACCCATGCATTCTGCAGCAGTGGGAGTGATCAGAAGGTTTCTCAGGGGGATTCAATTTTACTGCCTAAGCATTATGAATGGACTAGACTACCTTATTGACATGTATGTTCCACCAGTGGATGAAGATGACCAGAGAGACATCTAATGAACTGATGATGAAGCATGGTACCATCTCTTGCAATAGATCGATTGGTCATTTCCCTCCATCCCCTCCGTTTGTCCTTATACCCCTACTTACCCACTCCTCTTCCCCTGTGGCCCATCAGTTCCAGCCAGTCATTCCCCTCTCCTCTGGCCTTGCCACCCACATCACCCACCCTCTTCCCCCCACCCTGCCTGCAGCACTACGACCCCTGTGCCCTCATGCATTGGTTAATTGTCTGAGGTGGACTTCACAAGAAGCAATCCACCATCAGGAAATGAGAAAGTCCCTCCTAATTAATTTGTTTCCCAGCTCAGTGGCCAGCACTGGGGATGGGTAAATGTCATGCAGTGTTCTGCATGGTCAGTTGGACAGGGTTATCTATGCCTGTGTTAATTTACCTGCCTATTCACGCTGCACTCCCAACATTTCTCTCAGAGATAACAGGATTGCTTTACAGAGCAGGCTATACTTCGTCATATTGAGACAATTTGCTACATGCAACAATTTGATAAAATCGATACATGTTTAAGAGATATAAGTGTCCCGTTTATTCTGCAGCTCATTCACCTATTAATCAGCAGTGAATCAATGCTTAATCAGTACAATGGCCAGATGTGTTATCATTATGATGTATATTAACTGACCATTGGAATTATCTTGTGCATAAAGTCAATTAACCTTTTCTCATGTATCAAATGTAGTTTTTTTCCCAGTGTCAATGGCCTCAACTATCACAGTCAGATTCATGAATTCTACTTTGGGAATATGTGTCTTATTCCTTTCCTTTGGTAAATAATTATGATCCTTTACACCAGTCAGTGTTCCAGTCTGTGTATACTTCTGTCTACTTCTTCATTAACCTGAGTGAAGACATAGACAAGCAGCATCATCCACCTGGCAGCAGTTATTGCTGGAGTCATGGCTTACCGCTAAGTCCCTCTGCTGACTTGTGGCAGTAGCGTGTGAGGGTGTGTGCCTTACAAGGTTGTCCATGTGTAAAGTAGGGATGAGTGCTGCAGGACCAGGCTGGTACTCCAGCCTCCTACATCAACCCTACTGCTACTACTGTGTGGGTATGGTGGGCAGTGCAGGACAACAGAGTGACCCTCTAACCCTTTATAAGCTGCATAGAATTTTAACCATTGTGCACTTTATCATCATGATGTATGACTGCAGTCCTAGTTATAAACTCTGAAAGACTACATTAAAAAATCATGGCATCCTTAGTGGTTTGACACAATAAGAAAGTGTTAACATAATGTATCCATTAAATAGACTGATCAGGATTGCAGGGTATAGTACAACAAAGCATTGAGGGCAGTATCGCAAATGTTGACTGGCATTCATTTCACAATTTACTCACGTTTACTTGTGTAGAGGTCGCGGAAAACTGAGTCATTGGATCGGCCGGGAATCGAACCACAGACCTCTCGCACCGGTGACAAGCGTGCTAACCGTAACACTACCAACCCGTGTCTGACTACTCTCTGCTCCCTACGTTACTGGATCGGTATGGTACAGAGGGGGAGGATTACCCAGGTGTTTCACCCCTTCGGGCTTTCCACCAGGGTACGGGGAATCCGACCCCTACACTACCCCTACACAGCTTCCATTATGTCCTCTTGATTTGGATTTTCCAGGGGGTTACCAACCCTGGGCTTTCTCTCCCTCCTAGAAGGGGCTTCATCAAGCAGTTACAGAGAGTCCCAGCCCCCGGAGTATAGAGGCACCTAGCACCAGGCATTCTCACCCACCGGAGACCGAAGGTCCCAATGAGTCTTTATCAAGCAGTTGTTGAGATACCCTGACTTCCCAGCAATGGAAGCTTTCCACACCATACCGATTCAGCCAATTCTGTTGACTAGACTCCATGCTTAACTCCAACTAACCATACTAGGATCCAGTTCTCCTTCCCAAGGCCCTTGATCAGGGGGCCCTGTTTTCTCCTTCGGAACCCTAGCAAGTTGGAATGCTCCTGCCAACTAGTGAACGTACTACCCGATTAATCCCGGCCGATCCACCAGTGTAGAGGTCGCGGAAAACTTAGTCATTGGATCGGCCGGGAATCGAACCACAGACCTCTCGCACCGGTGACAAGCGTGCTAACCGTTACACTACCAACCTGTGTCTGACTACTCTCCGCTCCCTACGTTACTGGATCGGTATGGTACAGAGGGGGAGGATTACCCAGGTGTTTCACCCCTTTGGGCTTTCCACCAGGGTACGGGGAATCCGACCCCTACACTTGCATCTTTATTGATTTTCAATCACATCATCATAACCATATAAAAGCATTTTATCTCATACAATCCAACTGTGCCTTGTCTTCTGTCCTGATATCCAAAACAGGATACTACTTTTCCTGCTGAAATATCCCTCCATACAGAGTCTGTAACATGAACAATGGCAGTATGGACAAAGCCTGTCAGAAGTCTGTCTGAGCACCCTCTGACCACAGAGAAAAGCCAGCCACACAGGCCAACACCTCAGGGCTTAACCGTGCAAGGACGGCATGGTACATTAGGGCAAAGCTTGCCATCATATTGCACTGCCATGGGAATTTGAACTAGCTTATCAGCCCTACATTGGTGCATCATGCCAATCCTGCAGCACTGCATCAGCTCTGTATAATTAACATTGGGCCACCAGGCTAGTTATTCTATGTTATTCTATTGAAATGAAATATGCCATCCCTAAAGAGGCTGAAACCTGTAGGTGCAGACTTGGCACTGGTTCACCTGAAACCTTATGATTTAGGAGTTTGGTTCCTGAGATGTAGCCTCAAGATTCTCTCTGTTCACAGGAAGCGGTGAGACTTGACATTGTATTTATGAAGTGTCAAGTGTTTAATGATGCCGCCCCTCCCCCCCACATCCACCATCCACACAAAGTAGAAGAACAACTAGGATCTACTTTGTCTTTGATCTTAAAACATGCTACAGGAGCCTGAAAAGTGTACAACATTGCCAGACTGAATTTGAGAATGATGAACTCTAAAGGTTGAGCATGCAAAGGAGGGTCAATTCCTGTAATGTCTAACTATGGAAACATAATTGCATAGCAGAGAATCTCCATAATCATGCGGAACCTCAGTTTTTTCTCAATAGAAATAACACCTCAGGATCGGGTTCTCAAGGGGGTCTTTTACCTGCAAGTTTGCACATACATGACAGGTTAATCCATCATACAAAGTACAGAAATATCATGAATTCTGTTACAAGGCACAATCTCTGTTAAAACCCCCAGGTTTCCTCAGGGGAATATCTTTTTATTTGCCAAATGCTTTTTCATGATTTAACAAAGAGGATTTAATCAGCTTTGAAGTGAGGCAGACTAATTTGTCAGATGGACACACATGGGACCCCTGTGATCCTAACCCCCATTATGGGTTGGTGTCCGCGGGCGACACTATATTAAATTTGTCTTACAATTGTCTTATCAAGAAAACCATAATGATACGAAAAATTGTCCAACTAAACCAGAATATGGACATATATAAAAGTACTTCCTGAAGCGGTATTTGAATGAAAACTGTTACATTTCCAATGTATTCAGGAACCTGATAATGATACACTGCATGTACATGAACTAAAGGGTATTATATACAACCTACTATGCTATATGAAGGGCTGTATTCAATTGTCCCATTGAATACAATGTGGCTTTATTCAATAGGCTGAGAAATAGGCTGGGGCATATCTCACTCAGCCTGTAGCTTCATGGGATATGCCCCTACAACCCACTTGTGAAATATGACAGACACAGTATCAATGGGCGTTGGCATTTGTCTATTTATCCACCTCAAGAAAACCAGACTCTGTCAAATTGATTTTGCTTAGGATTCTCCTTTGAATGAAAAGGTATTTTCAAGCAAAATGAGATGATACAGATGTTCATATTTTCTAATTATGTTTTGTATATACCTTATCCAAGGTAGCACAAGTTGGGGAATGATATCCAGATTCCTGTGTGTCGTTCAGTCTACTCTCCACTGTCTGCGGCAATCGTTTTCCTATTGAGATCCTGCATGTTGATTATTGCTTGTGGCCACCATAACACAGTAGTAACCATCATGATTTGAATGTGCCAAGGTTCCTGATTGTCTCCCACAAACAGGGGAGGGTCCATAAAGAGAGAGAGAGAGAGACAGAGGCAGACTTTGACAGGGAGGGAAAACAGATGAAAAGAGAGAGTTATATGCAAATTGTTCATTTTGGCTTTTACTATGATCTGATGCCCTGGCATTTATTTGTACACTCATTTGTGTCTACATAAAACTGTTATATGCAGCAGACAAGTTGACTACTACTCCTTTTACTGCAAATAAGCCATGAGGCCTTCATGCCCCAAACCCAAATATCAAAATGGCACCGCATCTCCCTAGTCCCTCAGATAACCAAGCAGCTTCACTGGTTGTTTGAAGGTAGCCCACCACAGTCTTCCCTCAGTAGTAGTACCTACCAATAGTAGATGTCAGGGGTCAGCAGACATCAACCCAGATTTCCTCCAAGATTATCTCTTTTTGTTTCTACTCCTAGCAGTATAGCAGTTCACCACTCCCCTACTAGGGCCCATCCACTGGTGTGTATGGCTTAGACACCACCGTTTTCATAATAGTGACTGTTAAAAGTTACACACATTGAAGTTATTCACTGATGAGATAGGTGCGTTCACGCCATATTGATCGAATAAAATAAAAAACAACATGATTTTTTTCAAAATTACACAGAATTCCAAAATTGAATTCTCCTACTCCCTCCACTAATTGTTGAATATAGTAGGGATGGAAGGACAGCGCTACATCAGCTTATAGGTCCTTCCGCTGCAGGACACCCTACGGACCACTATAGTAGAAGGTATAGCTGCCATACCAGACATAGTTCACCAGATCTGCTGACACATCTTGAGCTGTCTATCATGTCAGACACTCAAGACACTTTTATCAGATGAACATATTCTGATACAAACTATCATTCTAGTTCATTTTAGGAATATAGCAAACGGATAGCATTTTAAGCCCTTTATTTGTGACTCATAGTAGATTTTAACTGTTATTCTTTCTAAAAATCAAACAATAGAAGTAGTAGTAACTACAGATAACCTCAAATGTCACTGTCCGTCTCATGGTGAATCGACACTATGTAGTAAAGAATATATGTTGAAACATTTTTCATTTCCACCATTTCTTTCTCACAACATTACCCTTCCAAGTTGATGTGAAGCCAGTTCAGAATGTCAACATATATCATACACAGCTCTGCTAGTAGAATGACCTTCTACTATCACGCAAACCAATATTGATCCCTTCACCTGATACCTGCTCCCCAACCCCACCTTCCATCCCGGCTACTTACCTCTCCTTCCCCTTCTCACACACACACCTCCCCACCTTCCTTATTCAGCTACTCACCAACCACACTTAACCCTTTAAGGATGGATGTCACTCAAACATGACATTTGTGGTCAGGATGCACCAATGCAGCCCTGGTGGTGAGTAACTTGCCTGTGCTGCATTGGTATATCATGCCAAGCCTTTTGGAGTGTTTCAATCCCATAGGGTCAGCATGATGCTTGAATGCAGCACTGACGAGTGACTTGACAGGGCTGCATTCATGCATCATGACAACCGAAGGTATAATGCAGCATCATGTTGTCCTTAAAGTGTTAAGAAATACTCTACCGCCAAACATCACTGAGCCCAGCCCCTTCCCCCACGGTATTTGAAGGCAGACAGGCAGGACGCAGACAATGAAGACACATTTCCAACTTTACCAGAAATGTTGTCTGCCTTTCTTACTCTCACATAGAAAAGTACAGATAGAGTAACTCATAAGGTAATGAAAATATGGTGAATGCAATATGAATACATTCTGTATTTGCAGAAAATAGTGTTAATAATTTGTTTGGGGATACAAAAACTTTGAAATGATAATGCATTTTTCGCTTTTGGCTAGACTAGGTATGGAATTTATCTTTACTTTTGTGTGTCATCCCTCCAATGGAAAAGAGGAGCATTCATCATCCTAAAAAGTGTAGAATGTTCTGGATACGTATTAGAGTTACTTAAAGTCGTTCACAACTTGCTGATGGGAGGGCATAGAAAGCATACAATGATGAATCACTTCCAGTTTTATCATGAATCCTCCCCTCTACTTTCATTTAATCAGAAAGCCAAGCTTGTTGTTTTAGTACATGGATAATAGCTTAACATGTTAAAAGAATAGCCCAACGTTTTTTTGTGTGGCTTTCTATCCATTGCAATGTTATCAATTAGTAACATTCTTACATATATATCATTAACATATGCAGCATAGGGCAGTTAAATTGGAAAAAGACTAGGACAGAGTGACGTCACATGAGAACAAAAATGTGGCCAGTCATACTAAGCCTATACATACACAGAATATTCTACTGTCATTTATAGTGCATCAGACAGGCAGTCTGTGATAACGGGACGATTTATTGTGTTCATGGAATCTTTCCATTCAATAATAAGAATTAACAATAAGGTCACAAAAGCGAATTTATCTAGAGAAAATACAAAATACTAAATCGTCAAACCAATCAAGGAGGCGTTACGATGGTGTCTAGACCAATCAATGAAGAACGGCCAAGTGTGTGGTACATTTTGGATCTCTTGTTACGTCACTTTCTACTTAAACTAGAAACTGCCTTCTTTTAGGTTTAACTGCTTTATGCTGCATATGTGGATAGTATGTATGTAAGAATATTTCCAATTAAGACTAATACAATCGGTAGAAAGCCACATAAAATTACGCTGGTCTTTTCTTTTTAACAGTGAAAATAAGGGCAGTGAAAGGAGTTTCTTTTGAAACGCAATATCTTAAAATGTTTCCATGGCAGGTCCTTTCTGCTACAAAAAGTTTGAGGCAAAGCCTTGCCTTTAGTGTTGTACTCTATAAAACATACGTTTCAACAAATGTCTAGTAATTTGTATTGCTATTGATTCTTAAAATGTCATTTATTTGTGGACATTCAATTTGTCTTTTTCACAAGTGCCTGTCACTGCTACACAATGGACTTGATTAGATATATAGTTGCTGTCTCCATGCATTAGCTGTACTCTCATCAATAAGGTCTGTTTGTATGTGTAGGGAAAGTTTCCGCTGTGCAGAATCAGTATGTGCTGAATGCTACACAAATAAGGGAAGAGAGGAAAGGCCTCAAATATTCAAAGAGAAATTTCGCTATTATACATTTAGCAAACTTAAACTTGTTGACCATTTGTCAGTTTGTTGACCTTATTGAGTCAGCATGTTGTCACCTGGTTGACTTCTACATAGAGCCAGCATCCATGCACCATGACGATATAGAGCGTACATCATCATTACAAGGAAGGGCATATCATATCAAATATGATACCTTCCTTAAAGGGTCTGATACCTGAAGGTGACGACTTGGTTCTGGTTTTCCTATTTGATTTAGGAGTCTTGAAATGCAGTTTCAAGGTTATCCCTGTTCACAGGGGCCTGTGTGCCTTGATATAATATCCATGAGGTGTCAAGTGTGTAATAATGCTGCCCCCACTGCCAACAATAAACAGCAGGAGAACTAATAATATATTTCAACTCAAAGCAAATGTCATTTTGTATACACCAGATATAAGGCAGTGTAAGTGTAAGGCCACCATAACACAACAACCTGACACAGCAGTAGACTCTACTACTTTACTACTTCCCCTGATTATGAGCTATTTACACAAAAGTAGTATAGTATGTATCGGAACGGGACTATAGTTAAGTACTGTTTATTACTCAATCGACCTGCAGCCAATCAGAGGCCTCCCTTTTGGCGGGAAATTCAAAAGCAGCCAATGAGAGGCCTCCCTTTTGGCGGGAAATTCAAATAGGTCACGTGACCGGAAGTGACCTACTTCCGGTCACGTGACCTTTGGGCGGGAAATTCAAATAGGTCACGTGACCGGAAGTGACCTACTTAAGAGGGTCACGTGACCACCATGTTGGCAGGAAATTCAAATAGGTCACGTGACTGGAAGTGACCTACTTAAGGGGGTCACGTGACTACTAGGTTGGCGCGAATTTCAAAATAAGTCACTTGAGATTTTTATGGATAAATAAATTTTAAAAAAGAAAAAAAGCAAGCTGAAAGCTTGCTAAAAAATAGTTTAAAAATGTGGCTCTTTTTTTTAGGGGGGGGAGGGGCACTCTGGGGGGCACTCTTTAAGATGCATGGGGGGGGGAGGGGGGGAGGGGGGGAGGGGAAGGTTTTTTAAGAGTGAGACTCGCTTCTCTGCCCTCTCTTTTAGAGGGCAGAGAGGCGAGGCTACTGGTTCGTCTACTTACAATGAAATGTATCATGATTGCGTTTATGATGATGTGCATCATGATGTGACTATCTTACAACCCTATAAGAAATAAGCAAGGTCTCTCTCCTATACAATTACAGTTTTCTAGCTTGAAATATAGTCTTTCAACAGCTCCTTTTCTCATCTTACACAGAGGCAAATATCAGAGGCACCCAATGGCACCTAAACCGCTCTCAGACAAGGGTCGGGCACTGCTGGACTATAATAGATGGGTCAAGGACCGTTCTACTGAGGGTCAGGCTAGGTCGGACATTCAATAACGTGACTTTAGCAAACTTGCTTGAAAAGTCTGACCATGCGAGATCCTTATGCCCCAGTCTGTCAATGCTGTCCAGACTTTCAAGCAAGTTTGCCAAAGACCTGCCTGTCATTGAATGTCCGACTTAGCCTGCTTGACCCTCAGTAGAACAGTCCTTGACTCATCTATTATAGTCCAGCAGCGCCTGACCCTTGTATGAGAGTGGTATTGGCACCATTGGCTGACTCTGATAATTCACCTGTGTGCACGGGGGGAGGAGAGGGTTCACAGCTACAGCTCTCTTAAGGCAAAGCTTGCGCTTATAGAGCACTACTAGTGGAGGTTTGGATGAGGAGGCTATGACATATGACGTTTGTCTTAAAAAATAGCCATGGTGCATGTCGATGTCGCTTAATTATGCTCATATCTCATGTCGATTTTAAGAATTGTTCATGTCACCTGTCACTATGTTTTTCAAGCTTCATGTCAAATGTCACTAGGCTTCATCTCGAATTTAGTGGTCCACACTGCCGCTGCTGCTGCTGCTGTCGGTGCTGCTGCTTGTGCTGCTTGTGCTGCTCATGCAGCAGCTGCAGCAGCTGCTGGCTGCTTGTGCTGCTGACGATGTCATGGATACTGTTGACAGATGCTGCTGCTGCTGCTGCTGCTGCTGCTGCTGCTGACGATGTCACGGATACTGCTTGTGCTACTGCTCATGCAGCAGCTGCTGAAGCAGCTGCAGCAGCTGCTGGCTGCTTGTGCTGCTGACGATGTCATGGGGGATGCTGTTGACAGATGTTGCTGCTGCTGCTGCTGCTGCTGCTGCTGACGATGTCACGGATGCTGTTGACAGATGTTACTGCTTGTGCTGCTCGTGCAGCTGCTGCTGAAGCCGCTGCCAGCTGCTTGTGCTGCACGTGCAGCTGCTGCTGAAGCCGCTGCCAGATGCTGCTGCTTGTGCTGCACGAGACTGAGTAGCCGCTATTCGGCGTTTCACTCCTTATGTACCCTGTCCTAGATAATCCTCTTAAAATAGCTGAAAAGACTCTCTCAGCACAGAGACTCTACTCAATGTAAGAGATCTGTTAAGTAAGTTTTCACATGCCACCTGACTACTGCGGGAGGGTTTAGACTTAAGCAGCTTAGTGCACACACGTGTCTGTTAGAAAAGCTACCTGCACACCTGCCTTCCTTTTTCACTAGTATTTACCCCCTGCCGACTTATAAGGCGCCTATACACACCTTCTTGCTTCTAGAGCTAAGCTGACTGGCAGCTATTTTAAAAGAGAATACCCGTTACCTGTATAACGGATAAGGGGGTTATGAGATTAGCGTGTGTATACAAAAAAAAACAAAAAAAAGCTACAGGGGGGGCGTGTCTGTCTGTGAGGTAGAGACCGTGTGGTAAGCGACTCAAGTGTAAAACAAAAGCACCTCCTCTTGCCGCAGTGAGTGGTGTGGACGGCAGCTAGCTAGTTGAATTTAAGCGTCAGCTTAAAAGATAATCCGTTCACGGGCTGGCGCGTCACACCTGGCGTTAATCACCCCCTGTAGTCTTTGTATACACAGGTGACTCGGCTTTATCTCTTCACCAGCTATAATCCCATATACATGTAGCGCACGTTACACTCGTTATCTCTCTTTTCATGCTGATGGATTAGGGGTGGAAGGGTTCAGGTGAAAAGCGATTTGATTCTCTCTGGAAGAGGGTGGGGCTCTAGGTGAAAACAAGCTTAGAACATCCAGATTAGCTGCTCTCTCGGCTATATAAAGAGCCTCATTTTTTCTAATCTCTGCCCACTTCGTCTTGTTGTACACTATCAGTCACGAGGCAGACGCTGGAAGTAGCAGATGTTTGCAGTATGGTTTATACAGAGGTTACCTGCTAATAGGATTTTGTCAGAATAGGGTGAGTTGCTATTAAAATGAACATTTTAAATGGGTTGTTAATATGGTATCTGATGTTAATGAGCTAACACCTAACATTGAGGATTATGACCTCCCAGAGGGGCGTCTCGCCAAATTCTCCAGTCTTGACTATAGTCTTAACTGTCTAAAGACTGTGGAGCACGTTAATGGGTGGTCTCCTTACTAATTTCACTTGACCAGGCCGGCAGGGTCAACTAGGCTAGGTAATTACAACCACAAGGGCGGCTACTCAACATGCAAGTAGACCTACTACTACGAGATTGTCTTTTGACCACTCTGCCGCCGCCTGCTGGTCTGGCGATTACATGCTCTAGTATAGTTCTCCGCTCTTTTCGTCAGATGACGCCACAATAGGGTTTTTGTACATTTCCACGATACTCGCGAACATTTTAAACGCATAATGACCTATAATAAGCAACAAAGCACACTTCTAATATATTGAATATAAGAAACATGTCAACGTTGTGTATTTCTGATAGAATGAGGCAGATTCTTTGAAATATCAACTAAACTATAGTGAGATTGAAAATACTACACCATATCTAAAGCGATATAAAAGCTATATAAAGTCAGAACCTCTGACGGATCGGTATTCTGCAACGGATCACTCAACCATTCGTCCTCGAAAGCAACACAGGGTTCCCGTCCAACAGGACTTTGAGCCTTGACGCTTTTGAGGGAGGTTTGATCTCATGCTGCTTAACATGTGGTGTAATTAAACAACACCGCGGCCCCTCTTTAGGGGCCACACAATAAACAAAGAATAAAAAAGGGTAGGACTTAGGTTTAAAGTGAATCTCCCAGGATTTTGGCGAGGTCGACAAAGGGGGAGATAACAGATTAAACTGCAGGAGACTATACGCAAACCTTGATACTCTCAGAGGGGGAGCTCCATATTGCGGACCTGTGGTCAGATCTATCACCTCTAGGAGGCAGGCTGCATGTCGTAAATGTCCACCACAGACATTGGGATATATTGTTAATCCTACTCCAGGGTCTCCATAATTAGACCCTGAATCTGTTGTTAAACGGGTGTGAGGTGATGGTAACTAATACTTATGAGATGGAGCTCTTACGAGACATAAGCACCACCCAGCGCGGGGCTCGCCTTGAGATGGGAAATTCACTACAGTAGGGTGGCCGGAGCATTTTTGAAAATAAACTAGACACACATGTATTATGTATGTCTAGAATGTCTCAATATTCGCATTTAACAAATTAGCACTGTTACATTGATAGAGTAACTAGGTAACTAACTGTAGCTGATTACATATACCTCACTCCTCAAACCTTTCTGACAGATCTGAAGATCTGTATAGAGAAGACATGCCATACCCATGGCTTACTTATAGCCCTGCCATGCTATAGTGGCTATTGGGAGAACTAAGATTTCTCTATCTAACTGTATGACAGAAGGTGTCCTCTAGTGTTATTTATATGATTTTAATACTTGAGATTGGGGTCTGAGGTCCTCATATGACCCCCAGCAGATGCTCTGACGCTGGCTGGCGGTAGATTGTATCATTTCCATTCAAAATGCATTATTTTAACTTGATTTATCTCTATATTCAGTAATTTACCGTAAACTACCAATTAAAGATTTCTATAAAAAAAAAATGAGCCCTGAAAATGCGCAATTTAGGTGGCTTATCTCAAAAAAGATAACAATATCCTAAGTAGTTATAGGACCCTCCATGGGATAGCTGCATTCAAGATGCTTCAAACAGAAAAGGAATCTCGTTGATACATGGATTTGTCATCAGCCAGTGCAAATTCTCCCAAAGGTCAGGTTAAAGAGATTTCCCAGTTATGAGCTTAAAGGAGACTCAAAACCTGAGGTCTGTCAACATTGCCCCTGAATTACATTATGTAATACAGTTTATAATGCATTATCCAGCCTGTATAGGATGGACCCATTCAGGATCTGTTGATAACAAATTACTAGAAGTGTCTATCTGCCTTGAATCAAAAATGAGGGCATATCATAAAAGGGTCATTTAACATAGGATCAGATACACACTGGGCCCTCATGCCGACCCTCCGGCCACCCTAACTACAGCATTATCTGTCGTTGAAAATGGTGCTCGTGTAGAGTCGGGATGATGTACCAAAAGAGCGTTTTATACACAATGATACCCTTGTACAAATGCGTATACCTAGTAGGCAGCGTCTTATCATCAAATCTAAGAGGGTGCTATAGTTTTATTATACTTTTATAGACCATTTTTAAAATCCGAGCTTAGCTTAGTTCATAGTCTCCTTACCAATTTTCACTTGACCAGGCTGGCAGAGCCAACTAGTCTAGGTAATTATAACCACAAAGGCGGCTACTCAAGATCCAAGTAGACCTACTACTACGTGATTGTCTTTTTAGCCCCTCTGCCGCCTAGTTATTACATCCTCCAGTCTAGCTCGCCACACCCTTTGAGCAGCACCATTGCCTAGGTAAAAGTGTAGGGTGTGTGCTTTCCACCTTCAGGCATCCATAGATTCGATCACCATCACCCCCCTTGAAATGACCTCAGCTGTTAATTAGGGCGTAAAGCAGCCCAACAACCAACCAAGTCCCTGTCAAAAGATGTGAATAACGCTGTAGTCTGCCCGTTTCTGTGATCCAATATGAACCCTTCCTAATAGCACCCCCACTGATGCATTGCATAAAAATAGCCCCCCCTGACCTCATTTCTTGAGCTATAAAAAACACAAACCCCTCATTTTAATCACAATATCATGGCAGTCAACATGAATGGAACCATTAGTGGAGAAAGATAAGAGTCTCTGTTTTCTGTAGCCTACAATATTATGGTGACATTCTTCATGTCAAAATGTAATAAATAAATATGAGTTGTTAAAACTTGTTACCATGGGGATGTTGGTAATTGTGTTCTTGAAGACGTATGTGAAATCCAGATGTATGTGCCTCTGCCCAATGATGTCCCTAGCCATTTTAAGTTAACCTGTTCTGTCTGAGTTAGAAGGGTGCCTAGGAGGGCTAGAGCTACAGAACCCCTAACTGCTGTGAAAGTGCCCCTCTCCTGCCTAGATCACAGAAATGGGAAATATGTTCAGTTGCATTCACCATGATATTTCTGGATCTAGGCAGGATAGAAACCCCTGATCTTTTACAGATCTGAAAAGCTCTCATAGGGATCTATACTAATGGAACCAATATGTATTTTTTAACTCATTTTTCAAAAATTTATCAAACTCCCTACCTTAGCGCCCCTATAAATAGGGTTAAGTACCTGTCCGACCCCTCTACCACTGCTGCTGGAGGAGTACCGAGAACTACCCTCTTTTTTAGAAAACTAAGTAAAAATTATCCTTCTTCATGTCCAGTTACATACAATGTCGATCAATTTGACACTGTAGCAGCCTGTCTCCATATCTGTATGCTGCATAAATGCACAATACACGGTTCTGCACGCACTTAAACCAAGGCTAACATGGTTGACCTATATAGATGTGATACTCTCGTTTTCGGGGCTAGTAGAAATTAGGCGTCTAATACGGACGTTCCGGGTTCGAACCCTCACTAAGTTTTAGTCAAGACGTCTAGCCACGTCGCCTAAGGCGACGAAAGCGCGTCAAGGCGTTTACAGGGTTCGAACCCGTGAGCTGCTCCTTGGGGCCACAAAAAACGCTTAGACCTTGAAATCCCATAGGGAAAAAATTTTGGGTTTTTGGACTTTAGGCCTTAATTTGAGGGTGATCCCGGGCTGATAGAAAAATAATTCTTGGACGAGCGGATAGCTCTGGATCTCTTTTATCTAAAACAGCGAAAAATTGATTATGGTTTCGCCGCAATTCATCCGACGGGGGGTAATCAGCCCCCCCCTCTGCCAATCAAGGCAGTGAATCTAGACGACCGCGCAATCGCTCGCGGCCGTCGCGACGAACCGACTGAAGACCTCGGTATCTTAGTATGATTCGTGTGACCTACTTAGAGGCTCACACGGTGGAGGTGTGTCCGGCGTTCGGCGCGCTGATTGGCTACTGGTGGGAGGCGCTGTGCCGCGTCAGGAACTTCACCTATTTGGGACGGCTGTTAAAGGCGCACTGAGTTGAGGTGCACCTTTAAGCAAGAGCGCGATCTGGCCTAGTCTTGCGGACCCCTGTTTGGAGAGTGTAGCGGGCGGCTATGTCGCGCTCTCCAACCACAGTCTTAACAGTGGTCCGCAAGACTAGAGTGCAAGACGCGTGCACACACAGACCGAACAGACACACACAGACCCACACACCCACACACCCCTATCAGTGAGGCGTCTAGCAGATTTGGGAGAGGTGACCAGGGAGGTACTCTCGGCTAGCGGCCACTAATTGGCTGTTTAGATAAGGCACAGAAACAAGGGTGATGACAGACTATGTGGTCAAGCAGCCAACATGCCCTGACACTTGATAATGGGTGTGGACCACCAAATTCGACATGGCGACATGGCCATTTCTTATAATCGACAAACGACATGAGGCCTAATGACAAGTGACATGAGGCCCAAAAATCATAGTGACAGGCGACATGAGCAATTCTTAAAATTGACATGGGATATGAGCATTATTAAGTGACATTGACATGTGACATGGCCATTTTCTAAGATCGACATTCGACATGGGGACCCCCCATCCAGAGCCCCTTGATAGATGACAGCTGTTGTGTGTAAGAAAAGCGTATGCCTCACAATCAAAGATGATAAAAGGCTTCATTAATTTGATGAAATTCTAAAATAGATATATTATTCATGTTCTGTGTTCCACAGAGGTAAATTAATTAAGCCTCAACTCCTTCTAGAAGCAGTAATACAAAAATGTATAACATGATAACGTTGTATCAAACATTTTCTTATATACTGGCTTCTGGTAGGAGTTGAATCATAAATAAAGTACCTATGTGAAGCACATGACATGCATGTCATGCTTATTAAAGAATAACATCAATTCAATCAGGTATTCAAATATTTTGGGTTTGCAGGCACAGTTAGAAGGGGTAAGGTTAGTGGTGGTATCTGACCAGGATGTATCAGATTACTACAAACTGCCCCTGACCCCTTCCACCACCACCACTGGTCACCGGCTGTCTGGGGCTCCCGTGGTCAGTGGATAAATTCTATCCACTCTGAATCTGCTAGACGTCTCTCTGCTATGTAGTGTGGGATGTAAAAGAACCCTTGTCTCGGTAAAAGGGCCATAGATTCGATCACCATCACCGCCCTTGAAATGACCATAGCTGTTAACTAAGGCGTAAAGCAACCCACACACCCACACACCCACACACCCACACATTTTTCTGTATGAGCCTTCAGACCTGAAGCTGCTCAGTGTACGGGACTAGGTTTTGTCATAGGCCCTACGGACGCTACTCAAGGGGGAATAAGAGAGCTGTCTCACCATGACATGGGCTGGCTGTAGTTTTTTATGTTTCGGTACCTACAACCAAACAGCCAGTACCTACCCAGGGCTTCATGTCGCACGCGGGAAAAGTATAACGGTGGCGCCAACTGTCGGAATAGCGGGTACACTACGTCAGTAGTTCTTTTGTTCTCCGCTGAGTGACTGGGCGAAATGTAGTCGGTAGCTCTATTTTCTGTGCACTGTTCTGTTCATTTTCTACACTTAACACTTAAATAGACCGCGTGTTTGTACAAGCTAGCCGTTTTTATCAGTGCAAAAATTAAATAAGCATCGGATAGAACAATAAAAAAATGAGAAAATAATCCAGCACTTAGTATAAGGCACCAGTTTTATCATGAGACACCGAAAGTCTGTTTTTTTTAAGGTGGATAAGACAGTCGACTGAGAGCTCCAAACTAGCCAAAAACGTACCAGAGGGCGATCTATCTCAGAACGTACCCGACAGGGCAGGGGCCTTCTACACCCCGGCTCTGATGAGCAAGCGAGGGCCTATTCCTCTTTTGAGGTGGGCCCAAAATTGAACAAAAGAATAAACTCAAAAAAAGCCTTAGGATTGAAAGAGTTGTAGATACTGATTTTAACGAGGAAGTCCCATTCATTAGTTTACAAATAGTCAGTGTAAGTACGCCCATGTATAGGAGAGAGACCTTGCTTATTTCTTATAGGGTTGTAAGATAGTCACATCATGATGCACATCATCATAAACGCAATCATGATACATTTCATTGTAAGTAGACGAACCAGTAGCCTCGCCTCTCTGCCCTCTAAAAGAGAGGGCAGAGAAGCGAGTCTCACTCTTAAAAAACCTTCCCCTCCCCCCCTCCCCCCCTCCCCCCCCCATGCATCTTAAAGAGTGCCCCCCAGAGTGCCCCTCCCCCCCCTAAAAAAAAGAGCCACATTTTTAAATTATTTTTTAGCAAGCTTTCAGCTTGCTTTTTTTCTTTTTTAAAATTTATTTATCCATAAAAATCTCAAGTGACTTATTTTGAAATTCGCGCCAACCTAGTAGTCACGTGACCCCCTTAAGTAGGTCACTTCCAGTCACGTGACCTATTTGAATTTCCCGCCAACATGGTGGTCACGTGACCCTCTTAAGTAGGTCACTTCCGGTCACGTGACCTATTTGAATTTCCCGCCCAAAGGTCACGTGACCGGAAGTAGGTCACTTCCGGTCACGTGACCTATTTGAATTTCCCGCCAAAAGGGAGGCCTCTCATTGGCTGCTTTTGAATTTCCCGCCAAAAGGGAGGCCTCTGATTGGCTGCAGGTCGATTGAGTAATAAACAGTACTTAACTATAGTCCCGTTCCGATACATACTATACTACTCACAAACAGTGAAGGGTCCAGAGAGAGAGAGAGAGAGAGAGAGAGAGAGAGAGAGAGAGAGAGAGAGAGAGAGAGGGAGATGGAGAGAGAGAATGACTGACTGACTGAGACAGATAGACTAAATAGGAGAGGCAAAGATATCAAAGAGCCATAACAATGTCAATTACAATAAAGGAATGGTTCTTGAAAATGTTTTTGAATACAGAAGTTTTAAAAAGGGAAAATTGGATTGCATGTTGTGGCTTTTATCATCAATGAAAGGAAAGTTGTTCCAAGAATTATGGATACTTCTGCCTGCATCATTGCTCAGCCGTGAATGAGTTGATGATTATAGAGATGTCCATGGCTGACAGTACACCTTTCCCCTATAACACTAAATCACCTACCTTTTTATGGCCCTCAGATACAAAGATGAATGGGTAAGATGGCCCAGGATGAGAATATGAATAACATTGAATCAGAGCCTGACAAATCAACTGATCGATGGTCTAGAGTCAGAGATAAAATCCCCTAACCCTTTTTGAGCAACAATGACATTTTTCCATCATACCCATTTATTGTCATGGTGCATAAATTAAACTACAGATGACTTTTTTGTGTCCAGGAACATTATAGTCTGTTTGTGAGCCAAGCTGTCATTTAGAGAGATAGTGTAGGGACAGTCTATAACAAGCTACACGGGACTTACTCACATTGCTGTTAATGTTCTACCTCTTACAAAATACCATGCATTATATGTGGCCAGGATCAAAACTTTCTTCAATTTTCATCATCAAACTTTCACCCCTCACTTTTCACTTCAGAGGGCCAAAGGTTTATATTGACCAGAGGATTGTTTATGGCAGGTGGGGGTGAGGGTCAGTGGCAGCCCTCAGGCTGTGGGAGATGCTGACATAATAGAATGGTTGTTCTAGATGGTTGTTATAGAGTCGCAGGGCTTGGAGGGGAATTGTGGTAGAAGATGAGAGTAAAATGTTGGCTGGCAAAGATTCATGTAGTTGATTGTGTCACTTAACCATTCAATGACCTAATGTTGCTCATAGGGAAATGTGTGGTCTCAATGCATCAATGCAGCCCCTGCAATCATCTCGCTAAAATGCTACATTGTACTTCCGTCTGGAGTATAATAACCCATTAGTTAGCATGATGATGGAATGCAGGACTGGCAAGTTACTTCCACCATCTCCAGCTAGCATAATGGGGTTCTGTTGTGGGAGGATACCCCAGTGCGATGCATTAGGGCAATACATTTCAAGAAGACATCAGAGAGCTATGCAACCCTTGCTGGGTTAACTTTATTGGTGGGCAGACAGAATATAACAGTGTATCTCATTGGTTGTGGCAGAACTTGAGCCACTGGAGGAGGCAGTATTTATGTATCAGGTTGTCCCAGACTGGACACTGCTCACCCCAACCTGTCACTCATAGGGCAGGTCACTGCCGCCGAATAGTGCAAAACTGACTGCCAATGAAGGAGTATGCGTGCTGCAACTTGATTTGGTAAGCTGATACTTGCGAGGTCTATCAGAGGCCAATCTCTGGGCTACTTTATGAAGCAGGAAGGTGTTTCTACCTTTGCAGAAAAAGAAAAGCTTGCTATTTGGTACACCCATGAGATGTAAGTGTACCATAATCAGCACTATATCTGATGACATGCCACTGAAGCATCAATTATTCTTGCCGGGAAAAAGTTTATCAGAGGGAGAAAATGTATTGCTGTAGTTTTGGATGTATGCCATATAGGCCGTTTGTGACCAGATCAGACCAATGTGAGTGTTTTTGACCGGGCGCTATCTTTGACCGGGTGCCATCTTTGATCAGGAGCCATCTTTGACCTTCTGACAACAGTATATTTAGGGCAGGTGAAGATATGGAGATATAACCTCTGCCATTTCTTTATTTTATCCTATATTTATTTCTCTGAATTTTCCTTTTTTATGGTGGCTGGTCAAAGATAAAACCCGGTTAAAGATGGCACCCGGTCAAAGGTGCCACCCGGTCAAAGATGGCACTCAGTCAAAGACAGCACCCAGTCAAAGATGTTCACGTTAGTCCGATTTGGTGAGACATAGCCTAAACTGACAAAGGAGTAGCAAAGAACAAACTGTTAGTCACTGGCTGATGCAAAAGTTTGCACAGCTTCTGAATTTGTACAGAAACTTGTGGCTTGAATGAGCGCACTTTTCTCAAAAAATAAACAAGGGTAAATGATGATATCAAAATGAAAAGTTAGACTGTTTTTGTATCTGGAATAAGCCCAGGTTATTTACACACACAGAGGATAAATTATACAGTCAAATTATAAAAGTGCATCAGTACTTGTACTTATAGATGGTTCCATTTAACATGCGCTAATTCTAGATATGAAACTGAACTGCTCCTATTTGAGACTCCTGTGTTTATTCAAGACCCAATGATACCTATTTTCCTTTGGTGCATCAGTCTCATCAGTCCTTCTTCCTCCATCACTAACCCAGTCAGCCCCTTGGCACTATTCCCTGTCCATACATTCTGCAGCAGTGGGAGTGATCAGAAGGCCTCTCGGTGGAGAGTCATCACTCTTTGAGCATTATGTATGAACTAGACTGCCTTATTTTACATGCATTTCCTAGCAACTGAGACAACTGATGATGATCCGTGGTGCCATCTCTTGCAACATACCCCCTACTTACCCACTCCTCTTCCCCTGTGGCCCATCATTCCAGCCAGCCATTCTCCTCTCCTCTGGCCTTGCCACTCTCATCACCCATCCCCTCCCCCCACCTTCCCGGCAGCACTACGACCCCTGTGCCCTCATGCATTGGTTAATTGTCTGAGGTGGACTTCACAAGAAGCAATCCACCATCAGGAAATGAGAAAGTCCCCCCTAATTAATTTGTTTCCCGGCTCAGCAGCCAGCACTGGGGGTGGGTAAATAGTGTCATGCAGTGTATTGCATGGTCAGTTGGACTGGGTTATCTATGCCTGTGTTCATTTACCTGCCTATTCACGCTGCACTCCTAACATTTCTCTCAGATATAACAAAATTGCTTTACAGAGCAGGTTATACTTTGTCATATTGAGACAATTTGGTACATGCAACAATTTGATGAAATCGAATCGGCATGTTTAAGAGATATAAGCGTCTCATTCGTTCTGCAACTCATTCACCTATTCATCAGCAGGGTCATGAATCAATACTTAATCAGTACAATGGCCAGATGTAATATCATTATGATGTATATTAACTGACCATTGGAATTATCTTGTGCATAAAGTCATTTAACCTTTTATCATGTATCAAATGTAGTTTCTTTCCCAGTGTCAATGGCCTCAACTATCACAGTCAGATTCATGAATTCTACTTTGGGAATATGTGTCTTATTCCTTTCCTTTGGTAAATAATTATGATCCTTTACACCAGTCAGTGTTCCAGTCTGTGTATACTTCTGTCTACATCTTCATTGACCTGAGGGAAGACAGTAGACAAGCAGCATCATCCGTCTGGCAGCAGTTATTGCTGAGGTCATGGCTTCCCGCTGAGTCCCTCTGCTGACTTGTGGCAGTAGCGTGTGAGGGTGTGTGCCTTACAAGGTTGTCCATGTGTAAAGAAGGGATGAGTGCTGCAGGACCAGGCTGGTACTCCAGCCTCCTGCATCAACCCTACTGCTACATTGTAGTTATGGTAGGCCCTACTGGACAAGATACAACCACATAGCAGTTTAGGGCATTATGCATTTTGTCATTATGATACTCTGGTGAGTAACTCACAAGGACTTAGTGCACTGTGCACTTCTCATCATCATGCATGAACGCAATCGTAATTATTATCCTCCAAAGACTACATTATTGCATCATGCTGATCCTATTGGTTGATACACTACCACAGGGTTCTCTTGATTAATTGATAGATTACTCCTAGTAGACTCATTATAATTGAATTTATTCATCAGGAGGATAAATGGTAGAGCACATAACATTAAGGGCAGTATCACAAAATTTGACAGGCATTCATTTCACAATTTACTCAAGTTAACCTGCATCTGTGTTAATTCTGTACTCAATCATATATCATCATGACCTTTGAAAAGCAAAATTATCTTACACAAGCCAATTGTGCCTAGTCTTTTGTAATAATATACAAAAGAGGATACCACTTTTCCTGCTGGAATATCCGTCCATACAGAGTCTGTAACATGAACAATGGTGTTATGGACAAAGCCTGTCAGAAGTCAGTCTGAGCACCCTCTGACCACACAACCAAGCCAGCCTCACAGTCCAACACCCCAGGGCTTAACCCTGTGAGGACGGCATGATACATCAGGACTATATTGGCTATGATGCAATGTTGCAGCAACCTTAATCAATTTGTCATCTCTGCATTGCTACATCATGCCGACACCTCAGCAGTGTATCAACTTTGAAGAATCAGTATGATGAACCAGATCTAGTCATTCTATGGGCCTGCTTTTATGTATCATGGTTTTAATTTAAAGCACCATATGCCCTCCTTCAAGGGCCTGATACATGAGGTTTCACACTGAGTACTGGTTAAAACTAAAGCAATGTTTTTAAGGAGCTTGGTTTCTCAGACACAGCTTCAAGGTTTTTCATGTTCACAGGAGGCTGTCAAGTGTGTAATAAACCTGCCCCCTACTGCATACAATATCCACACAAAGTAGGACGACAGCCAGGGAATCTGTCTCCTCTGTGATCTTTGAAGTTAAAATATTGCTGCTGGAGCTTGTGCAAACATACAGAAAAGTAAATGTGTCAATCGTGGCTCTGCTAAAATAAAGATTCACACTGCTAATGTTTCTGCTCATATGAAGGGTCGGCTTGAGTTGGCTCTGTACAATCAGTGTTACCTCTAGCTAACCCTTCATATAAGTAGAGACAATAGCTGTTCGACACTCCATTCTTACCAAAGCCACGTGGGAGATACAGGTGACACTTTTACTTCTCTGTGTGAAGGACTCAAACCTTTTAAGGGCAGTGTCTCGTTTTAAGGTTCTATACCACAGACTCCTTGCGCATTAGAAGAGGATGCAAGAGTACAATATTGTACTCAATTAAGTATATTGTACTCAATTCGGCAATGCTGGACTCTAAAAGTTGAGCATTTAAAGGAGGGTCCAGCAAAACTCTGACTATGAAAACATAATTGTATAGCAGACAATCTCCATAATCATGGGGCACCTCAGTTTTTTCTACTGAGAAATAACCCCTCCGGATCGGGTTCTCTAGGGAGGCTTTTACCTGCCAGCTTGCACATACATGAAAGGTTAACCCGTCATACAAATAGCAGAAATATCATGAATTCTGTTACAAGGCACAATCCCTGTTAAAATCCCCAGGTTTCCTCAGGGGAATATCTTTTTATTTGCCAAATGCTTTTTCATGATTAAACAAAGAGAATTTAATCAGCTTTGAGGTGAGGCAGACTAATTTGTCAGATGGACACAAATGGGACCTCTGTGATCCTAACCCCCGTTATGGGTTGGTGTCCGCGGGCGACACTATATTAAATTTGTCTTACAATTGTCTTATCAAGCAAACCATAACGATAGGAAAAATTACCCAACTAAACCAGAATATGGACATATATAAAAGTACTTCTGCAGTGGTATTTGAGTGAAAACTGTTACATTTCCTATGTATCCAGGAACCCGATAATGATACACTGCATGTACATGTACTAAAGGGTATTATATACAAGACTTACTATGCTATATGAAGGGCTGTATTCAATTGCCCCATTTAATACTAACCAAACCCACCATGGCTGGGATATGCTGGGATATGCTCACTCGTGCTGTGTTTGGTTAGTATTTTTAGAAGAAATTATGGTCAGATTTGCATGTTGTAAAGTTCTATGGGCATGCCATCATTTGTTGTCTACCTGCTACGACCATTAAAACACTAACAACCTGCTCCAAATTAGTAGAAAACAATGATTGCAATCGGCAATCGAAGCTAATTTGCAAAATTTTGCAAAAGAAACTCTGCACTCTGATTGGCCAAGAGGTGGTCACTTGACATTCTCAATATGCCCACCAGGTGGGCGTATTGCCGTAATACGCCACCGGAGTGGGCATATTGGTTTCATTGCCTAAGAGATAGGACTATCATATGCTAGGTATAATAAAATGTGGCTTTATTCAATAGGCTGAGAAATAGGCTTGGGCATATCTCACTCAGCCTGCAGCTTCATGGGATATGCCCCCACACCCCATTTGTGAAATATGACAGAGACTATATTAATTGGCCTTGGCATTTGTCTATTTATCCACCTCAAGAAAACAGCACTCTGTCAAATTCATTTTGCTTAGGATTCTCCTTTGAATGGAAAGATATTTTCAAGCAAAATAAAATGATACAGATGTTCATATTTTCCAATTATTTGTTGTATATACCTTATGCAAGGCAGCACAAGTTGTGGAATGATATCCAGATTCCTGGGTGTTGGGCAGTCTATTCTCCACTGTCTGCGGCAATCTTTTTCCCATTGAGATCCTGCATGTTGATTATTGCTTGTGGCTACCATAGCACAGCAGTAACCATCACAATTTGAATGTGCCAAGGTTCCTGATTATCTCCCTCAAACAGGGAAGGGTCCATAAAGATAGAGAGCCAGAGACAGACATAGACAGGGAGGAGAGCAACAGAGAAGGACCGGGAAAAAAAACAAAGGGCAATAATGATGGCAACAAGATTAACAGAATGATTGTCCAAAATCCTTCCTTCAATATATACAAGTTTCATTGGGAAAGGGTTATAAGCACATTGTACATTTTGGCATTTATTATGTTGATGCACCATTATCTCCATCGTATATAGTTTAGAAGAGAGCTCACTGCTAACTCACTACTGTCAGGGGCAGTAATCATGCTATAACAAAGTACATTAGAGTACTGTGATGCCCTGTTATTAATTTGTTCACTCATTAGTGTCTACATAAAACTTTTATAGGCAGCAGACAAGTTGACTCCTGCTCCTTTTACTGCAAATAAAGCCATGAGGCCTTCATGCCACAAACTCCAATATCAAAATGGCACCGTATCTCCCTAGTCCCTCAGATAACCAATCTGCTTCACTGGCTGTTGAATGGCATCACACTACAGTCTTCCCTCAGTGGTAGTCCTTACCGATAGTAGATGTCAAGGGTCAGCAAGCATCAACCCAGATTTCCTCCAAGATTGTCTCTTTTTGTTCCTACTGCTAGCAGTATAGCAGTTCACCACTCCCTTACCACTGGTGTGTATGGCCTAGGTACTGTATTTATAGTAGAGACTATTAACAGTTACCTGCATTGAAATTATTCACCGATAAGATAGGTGTTGGTGCAATCAGGCCATATTGGTCAAATAAAATAGAAAGTAAATATAATTGTTTTCAAGATGAACACTTATTAATAAGCCGAAATGTATCTACAAAATGATGGCTTGTAGCTTAAATGAAATAAAATTCCAACTGTGAAACTTCCTTGACTATTTCTGGTTTTATGTGATCTACAAACCCCAAGTGAATATGACTATTTTCAAACTTACACAGAATTGCACAATCGAATTCTCTCACTCCCCCATCAATTGTCGAATATAGTAGGGATGGAAGGACACCCCTACACCAGGAGACTCCCTCCTCTAGAGGACACCCTCAGGACCCCTATAGTAGAAGGTATAGCTGCAATACCAGACATAGTGCACCAGATCTGCTGACACATCTTGGACTGTCTATCATGTCAGACACTCAAGACACTTTTATCAGATGAACATATTCTGATTCAAACTATCATTCTAGTTCATTTTGGGAATATAGCAAACGCATAGCATTTTTAGCCCTTTATTTGTGACTCATAGTAGATTTTAACTGTTATTCTTTCTAAAAATCAAACAAAAGAAGTAGTAGTAACTACAGATAACCTCAAATGTCACTGTCCGTCTCATGGTGAATCGACACTATGTAGTAAAGAATATATGTTGAAACATTTTTCATTTCACCATTTCTTTCTCACAACATTACCCTTCCAAGTCGATGTGAAGCAGCCTGTTCAGAATGTCAAGATATATCATACACAGCACTGCTAGTAGAAAGTCCCTCTACTATCACCCAAACCAATATTGATCCCTTCACCTGATCCCTGCTCCCCAACCTCCACGGTCCCTTCCATCCCTGCTACTTACCCCTCCATCCCTATCTCACACACACACCTCCCCACCTTCCTTATTCAGCTACTCACCCATTACACTTAACACTTTGAGGACGGATATCGTATAAACATGACATTTGTTGTCAGGATGCACCAATGCAGCCCTGGTGGTGAGTAACTCGCCTATGCTGCGTTGGTGCATCATGCCGAGCATTCGGGAGTATTCACTCCCATAGGGTTGGCATCATGCTCGAATGCAGCACTGGCAAGTTACTTGCCAGGGCTGCACACATCCATCATGATGACCAAAGGCATGATGCATTAAGGCATGATGCCATCCTTAAAGTGTTTGCTTTTTGGCACATTTGTCATACTGAAAAGTGAAGAACGTTCTGGATAGTAAAGTCACTTAAAGTTGTTTTAAATTTACGACTTGCATGACAAAACAGACAAAACAGACAAAACAGACAATGAGGACTCACTTCAAGTTTTATCACGAATCCTCCCTCTACTTACAATTAGTCAGAAAGCCAAGCTTGTTATTTTAGTTCATGGACAATAGTTTGAAACATTAAACAGTGACAATAGGGGCAGTTAAAGGAGTTTCTATCAGAATGCAATGTCATACAGATGTTCCCATGGCAGTTCCATTCTTCTACAAACAATTTGAGGCAAAGCCTTGCCTTCAGTGTTGTATTCTATAAGAAATATGTTCCAACAAATGTCTGGTAATTTGTATTGCTATTGATTTCTTATAATGCCATCCATTTGTCGTCAATTAGTTTGTCCTTTGGACATACCTCTGTCTGCTTCACAATAGTAATATCTGCTGTTTCCATTAGCAATGTCCTCAACAATAAGGTATGTTTGTATGTGTAGGGAAACTTCTCAGTGTGCTGAATCTGTATGTGCTGAATGCCACACAAATAAAGGAAGAGAAACAATTATGAGAGCAAAGACCTCATATTCCAAGAGAAATTTCGTTATTATACATTTAGCAAACATAACTGAAACATATTGACCCTTTGTCAGTGTGTTGACCTTATTGAGTCAGCATGATGTTACCTGGTTGACTTGTAGATAGAGCCAGCATCCATGTATCATGACTATATAGAGTGTATCACCATGACGAGGAAGGGCATATCATATCAAATTACGATACCTTCCTTAAAGAGTATGATACCTGAAGGTGCTGACTTGGTACTGGTTTTCCTATTTGATCTAGGAGTCTTGTAATGCAGCTACAAGGTTCTCCCTGCTTACAGAGGCCTCTGTGACTTGACAAAATATCTATAAGGTGTCAAGTGGGTAATGATGCTGGCACCACTGCTACCAAAACACAGCAGGAGAACTAACGATATATTTCAAAGCAAACACCTTCAAGGTAAATGAGCAGATAATAGACTCAAAGCAAATATAGTTTTGTAAACACCAGATATAAGGGGGTGTAAGTGTAAGGCCACCGTAACACAACAACCTAACACAGCAGTAGCCTTTACTACTTTACTACTCCCCCGTTTATGAGCTATTTACACAAACAGTGCAGGGTCCAAAGAGAGGGAGATGAGATCGAGAGAGAGAATGACTGATTGATGGAGACAGATAGACTAAATAGGAGGGGCAAAGATATCAAAGAGCCATAACAATGTCAACTACAATAAAGGAATGGTTCTTGAAAATGTTTTTGAATACAGAAGTTTTAAAAAGGGAAAATTGGATTGCATGTTGTGGCCTTTATCATCAATGAAAACATGAGAGCAAACTTGTCCCAAGAAATACAGATACTGATGCTTGCATCCTTGCTCAGCTGTGAATGAGTTGATTATAAAGATGTCCATGGCTGACAGCACACTTCTCCCCTATAACATGCAATCACCTACCCTTTTATGGCCCTCAGATACAAAGATAAATGGGTAAGATGGCCCAGGATGAGAATATGAATAACACTGACTCAGAGCCCGACAAATCAACTGATTGGTGGTCTAGAGTCAGAGATAAAATCCCCTAACCCTTTTTGAGCAACATTGACATTTTTCCATCATACTCGTTTATTGTCATGATGCATAAATTATACTACAAATGACTTTTTTGTGTCACACTGTTCCAGGAACATAATAGTCTGTTTATGAGCCAAGCTGTCATTTAGAGAGAGATAGTGCAGGGACAGTCTATCACAAACCATCAAACACACCATCAAACTTTTTCCCTCTCACTTTTCACCTCAGAGAGTAAAAGGTTTATATTGACCTGGCAAAGATTCATGTAGTTGATTGTGACACCTAACTGTTTAAGGACCCAATGTTGCTAATAGGTAAATGTGCGGTCTCAATGCATCAATGCAGCCCCTGCAATCATCTCGCTTTGCTACATTGTACTTCCTTCTGGAGTATATTAACCCATTAGCATCAGCATGATGATGGAATGCAGGACTGGCAAGTTACTTCCACCGTTTCCAGCTAGCATAATGGGGTTATGTTGTGCGAGGATTACCCAGTGCGATGCATTAGGGCAATAAATTTGAAGAAGACATCAGAGCGCTATGCAACCCTTGCAGGGTTAAGTTTGTGGGTGGGCAGACAGAATATAACAGTGTATCTCATTGGTTGTGGCAGAACTTGAGCCACTGTAGGAGGCAGTATTTATGTATCAGGTTGTCCCAGACTGGACACCGCTCACCCCAACCTGTCACTCATGGGGCAGACCACTGCCGCCAAACAGTGCAAAACTGACTGCCAATGAAGTAGTATGCGTGCTGCAACTTGATTTGGTAAACTGATATTTGTGAGGTCTATCAGAGGCCAATCTCTGGGCTACTTGAGGAAGCAGGAAGGTGTTCTACCTTGGCAGAAAAAGAAAAGCTTGATATTTGGTACACCCATGAGATGTAAGTGTACCATAATTATCACTATATCTGATTACACGCCACTAAAGCAGCAAGTGTTCTTGCCTAAAAGAAGTTATCAGAAGGAGAACAGGTTTTGCTGCAGTTTTGGCTGCATGCCGTAAAATAACAAAGGAGCAGCGAAGAACAAACTATTAGTCACTTGCTGAAAAAGAAAAGGGATATTGACCTTGTCCACAATTGTGGGGCAACCAGAAGTATGTTTTGCCATGGTGGTATTGAAAAAAGGAGATACCTGAATAAATCCAGGTTATTTATACTATCAAATCATAGAAGTGCTGGCTTGACTAAGCACAACTGTGCTGACACATGTGGATGGTACCATTTAACCTGTGCTTATTCTAGATATGAAAATGACCTGCTCCTATTTGAGACCCCTGTGCTTATTCAAGGCACTACGGTACCTCTTCCCAAGTGTCATTGGTCCCCGCCCCTTCCATAAGTTGTAAACCATCTCCCATTCAGTCCCATGGCACTATTCCCAACCCATGAATTCTGCAGCAGAGTGAGTGATCAGTAGGTTTCTCAAGAGGATTAAATTTTACTCCCTAAGCATTATGAATGGACTAGACTGCCTTATTGACTTGTATGTTACACCAGTGGATAAAGATGAGCAGAAAGACATCTAATGAACTGATGATGAAGCATGGTACCATCTCTTGCAATAGATCGATTGGTCATTTCCCTCCATCCCCTCCGTTTGTCCTTATACCCCTACTTACCCACTCCTCTTCCCCTGTAGGCCATTGGGTGGGTCCCAAAAAAGAGATTAGAAATGAAGTTCCGTTCCAATGAAGGGGGCACTAAATTTTGAAGGTGGTTTCATATAGCTATTGTCCCTACCAATCTGAGAAAAAAAGTTCTCCGCGTAAAATTGCACCGTTTGCGCGTAGGGCAAGGTCAAAGGTCAAGGTCATTCAAAAATAGGGCTAGGCCAGAAAATTTACTTATTTTTGAACTGCTCTGTTAATATCGGCAGGGCGGGTCCAAAATTTTATGTCAAGGTAGGGTGATGTAAGACCTTTATCCATGAGAAATTAAAATGACCTTGGCCAAGGTCAAGGTCACTATTTTCAAGGTCAAATATTGAAAAATGGCCCAAAATAGCTATCATCCTTGGTTTCAATAGCTCTGGTGATCAGGAATATCACCATAAGTATGACCTATGCTGCTCAAATGATGAGGAGATGTCATAGGGACAATTTCTACTTGAAATTCCCGAGAAATGGCTCCCGTTTCCATGGCAACCAGTACCTTTTTCAATGTTTGATATAATAAATAGCTGCAATGAGAAAAAACTCTTGATGACCTCTAGACCTTAATTTGTATCAAATCATCTAGATATCTGGCATGGATATAGAACATGAAGACTGCCTTTTATTAATTCCTTAATATGACCTCTATCAAGGTCAAGGTCATAGGAGCAAGGTCAAATATAGGAATTTCTGTCTTTTTGGCCATGTTTGCTATATATTGACGTAATCCAGTAAGAGTACAATGATGTCTATGAGCATTATGTTTTGGGCATTGTGTTTTTGTATAGCCAATGGCCCCAATAAACATAGGGAAAAAGTTCTCCACTCAAGGTCATGTAGTTTTCTTGCAGGATGAGGTCAAAGGTCAAGGTCACTCAAAAAGCAAAAAGAGAGTTATGCCAGAAAACATACTCATCTTTGAACTGCCCTTTCAATATTAACAAGAAGGGGCTATACTTACATGTCAAGATAGAGTTGTATAAGACCTTTGTCCATGAGAAATTGAAATGACCTTGGCCAAGGTCAAGGTCACTATTTTCAAGGTCAAATATTGAAATATGGCCCAAAATAGCTATCATCCTTGGTTTCAATAGCTCTGGTTATCAGGAATATCATCATAAGTATGACCTATGCTGCTCAAATGATGAGGAGATATCATAGCGACAATTTTAACTTGAAATTCTTAAGAAATAGCTGCCGTTTCCATGGCAACAGATAACTTTTTTAATGTTTGATATGACAAATAGCGTAATTCATGGTGATCCCTAGAGCTTAATTTGCATTGAATCATGTAAATATCTGGCATGGATATAGAACATGATGACTGCCTTATATGAATTCCTTAATATGACCTTGATTAAGGTCAAGGTCATAGGAGCAAGGTCAAATACAGGAATTCCTGCATTTTTGGCCATTTTTCCTACATTTAGACGTAATCCAGTAGTATTCAATGTTATTCATGGGCATTTTCTTTCGGGCATTGTGCTTTTGTATAGCTAATGGCCCTAAGAACTCAAAGTCATGTACTTGCATGATGAGGTCAAAGAGAGGGAGAGTCATACCAGAAAGCATACTTCTCTAATTACAACTGCTCTTTCAACATCAACAAGGTAGGGCTCATCAAGATTACAATAACAATGACTTTATTCTCGAAAAACTCCAAAGAGATACACGTTGTATAAGACCTTTGTTCATGAGAAATTAATATGACCTTGGCCAAGATCAAAGTGATTCAGTTTTCACGAGGTTAAATATTGAAATATGGCCACAAATCGCTGCTGTAAATGAAAGAATAGAAGCTGTGGATAGTATGCAAGTCAGATCAGCATTGGAGCTTATAGGATCCGCCCAGAGTTAGGGTGCGGTTTACATGCAAGTTTTTGATTTTATGATACAGTACTAAAGTCCCCATAATCAGATTGGCAGGATGGCTTATGGGATCGACCCAAACTCGGGTTCCTTAAACCTTGCTCAATAGATATCTAAATTTGATCCAGCACATCTGTACATACCCACTCCTCTTATAAAACACAATTTTGGCCACTTAATTTGACTCCCCCCACCCTCCCCCCTTGTAACAAGTTGTAACAAAATGACAGGCTGCTGCTCCATAATCACTTAACACAGGCCAGTGCCCCCCCTCACCCAATGTCATTTTCCATTAGATCCATGTGTAAATTGTTGATAAATAGAAAATTCAAATTCTTCGCACACAGGGTCATGTTCAAAATTCTCTTGATATAGCTTACATTGTACTCAAGGGGTAGGCTTGACCAAAACAGGTAGTCATGGATTTCCCTCGTTTTATCCTGTAAATTATATATTAACTTTTACAGCACCAATATATTCTTCTGCCCAATCTCGTGAGACACAGCCTGATGTGTATTAGAAGGAAATTTATATCTTAGAAATAGAGAGAAATAAGTCCTATCCTACGCATCATAACTACATGGAAGCAAAAAATCCATTACACATATTACGATTTTATTAATTATTACTCCTTACCATGGAAACAGTTGCCATTTCTTACAGATTTCATACAGAGATAATCCATATAACCTATCATCTACTGAGCATGAAAGGGAGTGATATTCCTAATCATTAAAGCTACTGAAATAAAGCATTATGGCAGCTTTTGTCAGTTCTTTCTCAACATTTGACTTCAAAAGAGTGGCCTTAAAATTGGTCTAGGTTATTTTAATTGATAATTAAAGTTTGTGTCAAGATCTTTAATATGAGATATCATGAGCCAAGATACTACTTGTAGTATAGTGGGAATCATATCTCGAAGATGGGTTGTTATGTAAAACTGAAAATAAGCTGTAAATGCGCCCTGTCCCATAAAAACTACTAAATTAGATAGAAAAATACCCTGAAAAGGTGTGACTTTTCGTGTAGATTTGGTTCTAGGAGGATTTTTCTAGGTCTGTTTTCAGTTTTTGAATACCATAAAACCTCCCGTATAAGCCACGGCTAGTACGCGAGTCAGACTCAGCTTTCTTTTGATACCAAACATATAGGATGCGGCTTATACAAGAGTTTTTAAAAGTATACTACAGTACCAAATTAACAATTTTCAGACCCCCTCTGCGGCTTATATAATCTGTCAAAGTTAGGGGTGCGGCTTATACGCGAGTTAGGCTTATACGCGAGGTTTTACGGTAATTGATGTAATTCCCAAGAGATGAGAACCAAAATGTTCCATCTAGGATGTCCCTAGGAAAAGTTCCATTCACATTAAGATTATTAGCATCAAATATGGAAAAATTCTCAGAAGACTACTGTATTCTCCACACAAAGCACTTTTAGTTTTTTTTCCACTATACTGCCATTCTGATGCCTCCTGCCCAGTAAACAACCTACGTAATACAACGTAGCTCAGAGGTTTCTCTAGGTAGTTTTCAAACCAAAGGTTTGAGATTGGTAATTTTGGAAGGTTTGTAGACGTATATCTATGTTAAAAGACATACCTTTTCAGCTTCAATTGGGTAGATGACTCCTCTGTGTCACACTAGGTGGCAGCACTATCAATTATGGAGAGAATATTACAGCTCTTCAACAAATCTTCCGCATTCATGCAGTTTTAGCGTTCATAAACCTTCTAAAATTACGTAGTATAGACCAAAAATCAACGTAGATTTACGTCTGACTAATGCTGTTGTGTTTACTGGGTGGTGGCCAAAAGTGAAGAACTTTTGAATTAATACAAAAGCACTTTCAGAAAGTAGTGCCCATACACAAGATTGCATTCTTATTGGATCATGTCTGAACACAGCAATTATGGCCAGGAAAAGCTGAAATTCCTACATTTGACCTTGCTTCTGTGGTTTCTAAAGGTCTTATTGAGAAGTTATCAGAAGGCAGTCATTATGTTCTATATCCATACGAAAATTGACCTCTAGAAGTCGCAATGCTGACTTTGTTCATTTCAATCATTGATTTAACTGCAGGTTACCATGGAAACAGCAGACAATTCTCACAAATTCCATGTGAAAATAGTCTTTTCAGTATCATCTTAACATAAGTGTTCATACTAATGTTGATTTTCCAGGTCAGCTGAGCTATTGAAACATAAAATAATGAGAAAACAGTTTTCCAAGATCTGACCTTGTAAAGAGTGACCTTGACTTTGGGCAAGGTTATTCCAATTTCTTATATAACTCTATCTTGACATGTGATCATGGCTTGACTCTCTTTTTGAGTGACCTTGACCTTAAACCTCATCCTGCAAGAAAACTACATGACCTTGAGCAGAGAACTTTTGGCTTATGGTTCTTAGGGCCAATAGCTATACAAAAACACAAATGCCTAAACAGAAATATTGCCCATGAACAACATTGTATTCTTAGTTGATTACGTCTAAATATAGCAAACATGGCCATGAATGCAGAAATTCCTGTACCTGTTGCCATAGAAACAGCAGCTATTTATTAAGAATTCCAAACAAAAATTGTTTCTATGACATCTCATTATCATGTAAGCAGCATATGTTATACTTATGATGATATTCCTGATCACCAGAGCTATTGAAACCAAGGATAATAGCTGTTTTGGGCCATATTTCAATATTTGACCTTGAAAATATTGACCTTGACTTTGGCCAAGGTCATTTTAATTTCTCATGGACAAAAGTCTTATACAACTCTATCTTGACATTTAAGTATAGCCCCTTCTTGTTAATATAAAAAGGGCTGTTCCAAGATGAGCATGTTTTCTGGCGTAACTCTCGTTTTGCTTTTTCAGTGACCTTGACCTTTGACCTCATCCTGCCAGAAAACTACATGACCTTGAGTGGAAAACTTTTTCCCTATGTTTATTGGGGCCATTGGCTATAAAAAAACACAATGCCCAAAACATAATACTCATAGACATCATTGTACTCTTACTGGATTACGTCAATTTATAGCAAACATGGCCAAAAAGACAGAAATTCCTATATTTGACCTTGCTCCTATGACCTTGACCTTGATAGAGGTCATATGAAGAAATTAATAGAAGGCAGTCTTCATGTTCTATATCCATGCCAGATATCTAGATGATTTAATACAATTTAAGCTTAAGAGGTCATCGAGAGTTTTTTCTCATTGCAGCTATTTATTATATCAAACATTGAAATAGGTACTGGTTGCCATGGAAACGGGAGCCATTTCTCGGGAATTTCAAGTAGAAATTGTCCCTATGACATCTCCTCATCATTTGAGCAGCATAGGTCATACTTATGGTGATATTCCTGATCACCAGAGCTATTGAAACCAAGGATGATAGCTGTTTAGGGCCATATTTCATTATTTGACCTTGAAAATAGTGACCTTGACCTTGGCCAAGGTCATTTCAATTTCTCATAGACAAAGGTCTTTTACAACTCTATGTTGACATGTAAGTATAGCCCCTTCTAGTTAATATTAAAAGGGCAGTTCAAAGATGAGTATGTTTTCTGGCGTAACTCTCTTTTTGCTTTTTGAGTGACCTTGACCTTTGACCTCATCTTGCAAGAAAACTACATGACCTTGAGTGGAGAACATTTTCCCTATGTTTACTAGGGCCATTGGCTATACAAAAACACAATGCCCAAAACATAATACTCATAGACATCATTGTACTCTTACTGGATTACGTCAATATATAGCAAACATGGCCAAAAAGACAGAAATTCCTATATTTGACCTTGCTCCTATGACCTTGACCTTGATAGAGGTCATATTAAGGAATTAATAGAAGGCAGTCTTCATGTTCCATATCCATGCCAGATATCAAGATGATTTGATACAAATTAAGCTCTAGAGGTCATCAAGAGTTTTTTCTCATTGCAGCTATTTATTATATCAAACATTGAAAAAGGTACTGGTTGCCATAGAAACGGGAGCCATTTCTCGGGAATTTCAAGTAGAAATTGTCCCTATGACATCTCCTCATCATTTGAGCAGCATAGGTCATACTTATGGTGATATTCCTGATCACCAGAGCTATTGAAACCAAGAATGATAGCTATTTTGGGCCATTTTTCAATATTTGACCTTGAAAATAGTGACCTTGACCTTGGCCAAGGTCATTTTAATTTCTCATGGATAAAGGTCTTACATCACCCTACCTTGACATAAAATTTTGGACCCGCCCTGTCGATATTAACAGAGCAGTTCAAAAATAAGTAAATTTTCTGGCCTAGCCCTATTTTTGAATGACCTTGACCTTTGACCTTGCCCTACGCGCAAACGGTGCAATTTTACGCGGAGAACTTTTTTTCTCAGATTGGTAGGGGCAATAGCTATATGAAACCACCTTCAAAATTTAGTGCCCCTTTCATTGGGACGGAACTTCACATTCTGGTGGCTCACCCTGTGGCCTACTGTGGCCCATCAGTTCCAGCCAGTCATTCCCCTCTCCTCTGGCCTTGCCACCCACATCACCCACCCTCTTCCCCCCACCCTCCCGGCAGCACTAGGACCCCTGTGCCCTCATGCATTGGTTAATTGTCTGAGGAGGTGGACTTCACAAGAAGCAATCCACCATCAGGAAATGAGAAAGTCCTCCCTAATTAATTTGTTTCTCAGCTCAGTGGCCAGCACTGGGGATGGGTAAATGGTGTCATGCAGTGTTCTGCATGGTCAGTTGGACAGGGTTATCTATGCCTGTGTTAATTTACCTGCCTATTCACGCTGCACTCCCAACATTTCTCTCAGATATAACAGGATTGCTTTACAGAGCAGGTTATACTTTGTCATATTTAGACAATTTGGTACATGCAACACTTTGGTAAAATCTACACATGGTTTAGGGAGATATAAGTGTCTTGTTCATCCTGCAACTCATTCACCTAGTAACCAGCAGTCTCATAAATCAATGCTCAATCAGTACAATGGCCGGATGTATTGTTGTTATAATGTATATTAACTGACCATTGAAAATATCCATACATATAGCATAAAGTCAATTCACCTTTTCTCATTGTATCAAATATTAGTCTTATTTCAAGTGTTAATGGGCACAACTAATACAGTCAGATTCATGAATTCTACTTTGGGAATACATGTCTTATTCCCCCTATAAATATGATCCTTTACCGCAGTCAGTGTTCCAGTCTGTGTATGCTTCTGTCTACATGGACAAACAGCATCATCCATCTGACAGCAGTTATTGCTGAGGTCATGGCTTCCTGCTAAGTCCCTCTGCTGACTTGTGGCAGTAGCGTGTGAGGGTGTGTGCCTTACAAGGTTGTCCATGTGTAAAGAGGGGATGAGTGCTGCAGGACCAGGCTGGTACTCCAGCCTCCTACATCAAACCTACTGCTACATTGTAGTTATGGTAGGCCTTACATGACAAGATACAACCACATAGCAGCATAGGGCATTATGCATTTTGTCATTATGATACTCTGGTGAGTAACTTACAAGGACTTAGTGCACTGTGCACTTTCTCATCATTATGCATGAACGCAATCATAATTATTATCCTCCAAAGGCTACATTATTGCATCATGCTGATCCTATTGGTTGATACACTACCACAGGGCTCTCTTGATGAATTGATGGATTACTCTTAGTAGACTCATTAGAATTGAATTTATTCATCAGGAGGATAAATGGTAGAGCACAAAACATTAAGGGCAGTATCACAAAATTTGACAGGCATTCATTTCACAATTTACTCAAGTTAACCTGCACCGAGCTGAATAAGCTCTTTCTTTATTCAGTATAAATAAACGAGGATGTGTATTTACACATCTCTCAAATCAAAAAAAACCTGCATCTGTGTTAATTCTGTACTCAATCATATATCATCATGACCTTTGAAAAGCAAAATTATCTTATACAAGCCAATTGTGCCTAGTCTTTTGTACTAATATACAAAAGAGGATACCACTTTTCCTGCTGAAATATCTGTCCATACAGAGTCTGTAACATTAACAATGGCAGTATGGACAAAGCCTGTCAGAAGTCTGTCTGAGCATCCTCTGACCACAGAGCCAAGCCAGCAACACAGTCCAACACCTCAGGGCGTAACCCTGTAAGGACGGCATGATACATTAGGGAAATATTGGCTATGATGCAATGTTGCAGCACTCTTAATCAACTTGTCATCTCTGCATTGCTACATCATGCCGACGCCTCAGCAATGTATCAACTTTGAAGAATCAGTTTGATGAACCAGATCTAGTCATTCTATGGGCCTGCTTTCATGTATCATGGTATTATTTTAAAGCACCATATGCCCTCCGTCAAGGGCCTGATACATGAGGTTTCACACTGAGTACTGGTTAAAACTAAAGAAATGTTTTTAAGGAGCTTGGTTTTCAGACACAGCTTCAAGGTTTTTCATGTTCACAGGAGGCTGTGGCACTTGACGTTGTATTTAGGAGGTGTCAAGTGTGTAATCAAGCTGCCCCCTACTGCATACACTATCCGCACAAAGTAGGACGACAGCTAGGGACTCTGTCTCCTCTGTGATCTTTGAAGTTAAAATATTGCTGCTGGAGCTTGTGCAAACAAACAGAAAAGTAAAGGTGTCAATCGTGGCTCTGCTAAAATAAAGATTCACACCGCTTATATTTCTGCTCATATGAAGGGTCGGCTTGAGTTGGCTCTGTACTATCACTGTTACCTCTAGCTAACCCTTCATATAAGCAGAGACAAAAGCTGTTCGACACTCCATTCTTACCAGAGCCACGTGGGAGACACAGGTGACACTTTTACTTCTCTGTTTGAAGGACTCAAACCTTTTTAGGGCAGTGTCTCGTTTTAAGGTTCTATACCACAGACTCCTTACACATTAGAAAAGGATGCAAAAGTATAATGTTGTACTCAATTCAGTATGTTGTACTCAATTCGGCAATGCTGGACTCTAAAAGTTGAGCATCTAAAGGAGAGTCCAGCAAAACTCTGACTATGGAAACATAATTGTATAGCAGACAATCTACATAATCATGGGGCACCTCCTTTTTTTCTACTGAGAAATAACCCCTCCGGATCGGGTTCTCTAGGGAGGCTTTTACCTGCCAGCTTGCACATACATGAAAGGTTAACCCGTCATACAAATAGCAGAAATATCATGAATTCTGTTACAAGGCACAATCCCTGTTAAAATCCCCAGGTTTCCTCAGGGGAATATCTTTTTATTTGCCAAATGCTTTTTCATGATTAACCAAAGAGAATTTAATCAGCTTTGAGGTGAGGCAGACTAATTTGTCAGATGGACACACATGGGTCCTCTGTGATCCTAACCCCCGTTATGGGTTGGTGTCCGCGGGCGACACTATATTAAATTTGTCTTACAATTGTCTTATCAAGAAAACCATAATGATAGGAAAAATTATCCAACTAAAACAGAATATGGACATATACAAAAGTACTTCCTGCAGTGGTATTTGAATGAAAACTGTTACATTTCCTATGTATCCAGGAACCCAATAATGATACACTGCATGTACATGAACTAAAGGGTATTATATACAAGACTTACTATGCTATATGAAGGGCTGTATTCAATTGCCCCATTGAATACTAACCAAACACACCATGGCTGGGATATGCTCACTTGTGGTGTGTTTGGTTAGTATTTTTAGAAGAAATTATGGTCAGATTTGCATGCTGTAAAGTTCTATGGGCATGCCATCATTTGTTGTCTACCTGCTACGACAATTAAAACACTAACAACCTGCTCCAAATTGGTAGAAAACGATGATTGCAATCGGCAATCGAAGCTTATTTGACTAAACTTTTGCAAAAGAAACTCTGTACTCTGATTGGCCAAGAGGTGGTCACTTGACATTCTCAATATGCCCACCGGGTGGGCGTATTGCCGTAATACGCCACCAGAGTGGGCATACTGGTTTCATTGCTTAAGAGATAGGACTATCATATGCTAGGTTTAATAAAATGTGGCTTTATTCAATAGGCTGAGAAATAGGCTTGGGCATATCTCACTTAGCCTGCAGCTTCATGGGATATGCCCCCACACCCCATTCGTGAAATACGACAGAGACTATATTAATTGGCGTTGGTATTTGTCTATTTATCCACCTCAAGAAAACAGCACTCTGTCAAATTGATTTTGCTTAGGATTCTCCTTTGAATGGAAAGATATTTTCAAGCAAAATAAAATGATACAGATGTTCATATTTTCCAATTATTTGTTGTATATACCTTATCCAAGGCAGCACAAGTTGGGAATGATATCCAGATTCCTGTGTGTTATGCAGTCTACTCTCCACTGTCTGCAGCAATCGTTTTCCTATTGAGATCCTGTATGTTGATTATTGCTTGTGGCCACCAAGACACAGCAGTAACCATCAAGATTTGAATGTGCCAAGGTTCCTGATCGTCTCCCTCAAACAGGGAAGGGTCCATAAAGATAGAGAGCCAGAGACAGACTTAGACAGGGAGGGAATCAAAGAGGCAAAGAGAGAGAAGGATCGGGAAAAAAACACCAAAGGGCAATAATGATGGCAACAAGATTGACAGAATGATTGTCTTCTTTACAAGTTTCATTGGGAAAAGGTTATAAGCACATTGTACATATTGGCATATATTATGATGATGCACCATTATCTCCATCGTATATAGTTTAGAAGAGCGCTCACTGCTAACACACTTCTGGCTGGGGCAGCAAGCATGGTATAACAAAGTACATTAGAGTACTGTGATGCCCTGGCATTTATTTGTACACTCATTAGTGTCTACATGAAACTGTTATATGCAGCAGACAAGTTGACTCCTGCTCCTTTTACAGCAAATGAACCATGACGGCTTCATGCCACAAACCCAAATATCAAAATGCACCACATCTCCGTAGTCCCTCAGATAACCAAGCAGCTTCACTGGCTGTTGGAAGGCACCGCACTACAGTCTTCCCTCAGTGGTAGTCCTTACTGATAGTAGATGTCAGGGGTCAGCAAGCATCAACCCAGATTTCCTCCAAGATTGTCTCTTTTTGTTCCTGCCGCTAGCAGAATAGCAGTATAGCAGTTCACCACTCCCCTACTAGGGCCCTGCCACTGCTGTGTATGGCTTAGGCACCACCGTTTTTGTAATAGTGACTGTTAAAGTAACGTACATCGAAGTTATTCACTGGTAAGATAGGTGCATTCATGCCATATTGATCAAATGAAATGAAACCAAAAATATTTATTTTCAAACTTACACAGAATTCCACATATTAATTACTCTACTCCCGCCACTAATTGTTGAATAAAGTAGGGATGGAAATACACCCCTACATCAGGAGAGTCCCCCTCTATAGGCCTCTACCGGGATCGGACTTGTTCTCGTGAGACCTTGGTTCTGCTCTTGTATTGTAGCCTGTTCCCCAGAAGCTATGGTGTGTGAGTGTCTGGTCACTGCCTAAGTCTCATGATAATTGGCGAGCACAGAACTAACATGGCTGCCCATACGGAGAAACCCAAGTCATCGCTATAGGACACCCCCAGGACCACTATAGTAGAAGGTATAGCTGTAATACCAGACATAGTTCACCAGATCTGCTGACACATCTTGGCGACCTGTCTATCATGTCAGATATTCAAGACACTTTTATCAGATGAACACATTCTGACTCAAACTATCATTCTAGTTCATTTTGTGAATATAGCAATCTGGTAGATTTGCCTTGAGTAGGAATCAAACCTTGAGACATACCTTGATTTTGGAGCATATTAACATATTTAAAGCCCTTTATTTGTGACTAATAGTACCCAGCTAACAAAATAATGTTGTAAAATTTCATAAAGCAATATGCCATAGTAAGGAGCCTCTGAGAAATGTTATTTAACGTTATATATAACGTTATAAAATGTTGTATGACGTCTTTTGTTTACTGGGTAGATTTTAACAGTTAATCTTTCTAAAAATCAAACAATAGAAGTAGTAATAACTACAGATAGCTTCAAATGTCACTGTCTGTCTCATAGTGAATCTACACTATAGAGTGAAGAGTATGTGTTGAAACTTTCATTTTTTATTTCCCCATTTTTTTCTCACAATATTACCCTTCCATGTTGATGTGAAGCCTGTTCAGAATGTCAAGATATATCATACACAGCTAGTAGAATGTCCTTCTACTGTCACTCAAACCAATATTGATCCCTTCACCTGATACCTGCTCCCCAACCTCCACCTTCCATCCCTGCTACTTACCTCTCCATCCATTTCTCACACACACACACACACCTCCCCACCTTCCTTATTCAGCTACTCACCCACCACACTTAACCCTTTAAGGATGGATATTGCTAAAACATGACATTTGTTGTCAGGATGCACCAATGCAGCCAAGGTCAGTAACATTAGTACATCATGCCAAGCCTTTTGTTTATATCCCATAGGCTCGGCATGATGCTTGAATGCAGCACTGACGAGTTACTTGACAGGGCTGCATTCATGCATCATGACAACCGAAGGCATGATGCAGCATCATGTTGTCCTTAAAGTGTTAAGAAATACTCTACGCCAAACATCACTGAGCCCAGCCCCTTCCCCCACAGTGTTTGATGGGAGACAGGCAGGACGCAGACAATGAAGACACACTTCCAGCTTTACCAGTAATGGTGTCTGCTCCTTTTTTATTCTCACATAGAAAAGTACAGATAGAGTAACTCATGAGGTAATGAAAATAGGGTGAATGCAATATGAAGACATTCTGTATTTGCAGAAAATAGTGTTAATAATTTGTTTGGGAATACATAACTTTGAAATGAGAATGCATTTCTCGCTTTTGACTAAACTAGGTATGGAATTTCTTTTTACTTTTGTGTATTCATCATCCTGAAAAGTGTAGAATGTTCTGGATACATATTAGAGGTACTTAAAGTCGCTCACAACTTGCTAATGTGAGGGCATAGAAAGCATACAATGAGGACTTACTTTTAGTTTTATCCTCCCCCTACTTTCATTTAATTAGAACGCATGCTTGTTATTTTAGTTCATGGACAATAGTTTAATACATTAAACAGTGAGAATAAGGGCAGTTAAATGAGTTTCTATCGAAATGTCATACAAATGTTTCCATGGGAGGTCCTTTCTTCTACAAACAATATTGAGGCAAAGCCTTGTCTGTATTGTCGTATTCTATAAAACATATGTTTCAACAAATGTCTAGTAATTTGTATTGCCATTGATTCTTAAAATGTCATTTATTTCTCATCATTCAAATTGTCCTTTTTACAAGTGCCTGTCTCTGCTTCAGAATGGACTTGATTAAATAAATGTTTGCTGTCTCCATAATGTCCCTGTCTGTTTGTGTAGTGAACGTTTTCAGTATGCAGAATCTGTATGTGCTGAATGCCACTTAGATAAAGGAAGAGATACATTTATGAGAGAAAACAGCCTCATCCAAAGAGAAACTTTGTTATTGTACATTAAGAAAGCATAACTTAACCTCTTTTTTCCTTTTCACCTCCTTTTCTCATTGGAAAGACTGCATAATACTTTAGGATGACTTTTGATTCATGATGCACTGACGCAGGACTGGAGATCTACTAGGGAGTTCTGCATCATGTTGAAAAGGCCATGTTGTCATGATAGAAAAGGGCACATGATATCAAAGTACTTTTTTTTTGTTCCAACTTGGTCACATCATTTTCATGATTTTACGTGACTGCTGAACCTTTATTTGACCAAAATTTACTCCAGTTGACATGTGCTCTGTATGTAAAGATAGTGGGTAGGGACCCATAAGTGTAATGTATCATGTATACTTAGAGAGGGAAGTGGGTAGTGAAGGAGATAAAGTAAAACGATTTTTTCAGCTTTTCTTATGCCTTATTCCTATGCCTTCCTTAAAGGGTCTGATACCTGAAGGTGTCGACTTGGTACTGATTCATTTATTGGTATATGAATTGGGAGTATTGAGATACAGCTTCAAGGTTCTCACTGTTCACTGGGCCTGTGTGACTTGACTTAATATCTATGAGGTGTCAAGTGTGTAATAATACTGCCCCCACAGCAGCAGAACTAGCAATATATTTCAAAGCGGAGACCTTCAAATTAAATAGGCAGGTAAAACTTTCAAAGCAGATAACATTTTGTATATAATCCAAGGCAGTGTACTTTGGGGAAAGATATCTGAATTTCTTGGTCTTGTTTCAGCCTGTTTTTTTTCCTATGAAGAGTAAGTATGTTGATTATGGCTTGTGGCCAGCACAATATACCACCACAACACACCACCACAACACAGTACCATAATACAGAATAAATGACGGACACTAAGTGCTGGACACTTCTATATGTATTATTGCTTAACAGTGAATGAGTTGATTATAGATATGTCCATGGCTGACAGTTCACTTCTCTCCAATAACATTCAGTCAGCCATCTTTTTATCGCCCTTCTATACTCGTGACTAAGATGAATGGGTACGATGGCCCTTGGTGAGAATTTGAATAAAGACAATTTTCACTGACTCTCTGCCAAACAAATCAACTGTCTAGTGGTCTAGAATTCAAGATAAGGTCTCCTTAACCTTTTTGAGTAACAAAATAATACTCCCACTGTACCCTTCGATCCCCTCTGTCAATAAGCGGATTAGTAATTTTGAAGAGGGGTATTGCAGAGACAGTCTATGACTGGATATTTTGGTTTTACAAACTTACGTTGCTGTTTATATGGAACCTCTATACATACACAATACAATGTTTGATTGGGGGCCGGAGTGGGCATTTGTTTTATTTTTCCATCACCAGGACTGTTTTCCCACACTGCGAACTTCAGACGGAACTAGGTTTATATTGACCAGTATACGTTGTATATATCTGGCGGGGTGAGGGTCAGTGGTAGCCCTCAGGCTGTGGGAGATGCCGACATAACAGAATGGTTGTCATAGATTCCCTGTTACGGGGGCATATATATATATATATAGACCCTGGTATAAGAAGATCACTGCAGGAATGAAGCTTCAGGTTTATTAGGGGATGGCAGCAGGAGAGGCGAGAAGGCTGGTGAACTTAGTACACATTAACATAGCTGATTGCTCCACTAAAGCAGGTGGCAGAGAGAGAGAGAGAATTATTAAGGTACTTATCAACAGAGAATGGACCTTGGCAATTACAGATTTTAAATGAACAGTTGGATAATCACTTGGACTGGCTAAGGGGGTAAGAATCTTCTGTATGAATCTTTGGATTTTAGCAACTTTAAGCAAAAAGACAATTTGATTATCAGCAGCATTTGCAATAACTTGAAGCAACTTAAACCTGAAGAAAACTCCGTTGAATTTGCTCAAAATCACAACGTATTAATGGGAGGGCATTGAAAGCAGACAGTGAAGACTCACTCACAGTTTTATCACTTATCCTCCTCTAATTAATCAGAAAGTGCAGCTTGCTGTTTTTAGTTTGCGGACAATCGTTTCATACACTGAAAATAAAGGCACGTAAAGAAGTTCTAATCCAAAGGTGGTGAAAATCTCTCCATTGCAGGTCCTTTCTTGTACTAACATTTTCGAGCAAAGCATTGTCGTGCATGTTGCCTTCCATAAAATGAATGATTTAACAATTTCTATCGATATTGAGTTCATGAAATGCCATCTGTTTGTAGTCCTTCAATTTGTCTCCATTCAGGCCCATATCTGATTCACAATGGCTTTAAAATGTTTGCCTGTATCCATCGGCAATGTTAATTGGTGAGTATTAATTTTTTGACATCATGGAGGAGGGGGGGTCGTGAATCCAAAAACCATTAAGTCTGTGTGTGTTGAAATATAATATATTCTCTGTGTTGTAAACCTGCTCTTTACTATCTCATCTCATCCCTACAATTTTCTCATCATAAATTGTGTATTGTGGCATGCTACTGATAATATAATTTCAAAACAAGCAAAAGCTCAAGAAGTTGATATTATGTTCATCGGTGTTATGTAAATATGTTTTGCTTTCCAAAGTTTACAAATGAATACCATCTTTCGGACGTGTTGTTTGTGAATAAACGAGACTTGTGAGCTCTCATTGAAACAAAAAGATTTTGAGGGAGACTAAAAATTAATAAGGGGAAAGCTGCCATGATAACTCGAAGACTATCTACCCAAAGACTTACTCTATTTCTATTATGCAATTATAGAAGCCAACTTGAGAGTAGCTACCTGTAAGACCAAAAACATTATAGGCAAAACCCCTGCAGGAAACATAGCCATAAAAAGAACATATGTGTAGATCCATTATAAATAAGTTGTCAATGGTATGATCCATTGACACATCTATGGCCAGCAATAAACTTTCCAATCCAATACGATTCCAATGATGAACCCTTTTTAGCTCTCATGAATATACTTGTGACAAAGATTAATGGCTATGATGGCCCCAGGGTGAGAATATGAATAAAACAAGTATTTTCTGACTCACAGCCTGACAAATCAACTGCTCAATGATCCAGAATCACAGATAGGATGTCTTAATGAACACTTCTCCATCTATAGATCTGTAAGCATGCCGCCATCTTGTCCCCTCAAAGATGCTCCAACTCCTACAATGAACAGATTTATATATTTATGTTGACTGGGCCAGCTGGGGATTTTCTGGTTTTGCAGGGTACACTCAACAACCAATCAAATACAATAGAAAGCAAGGACAGCGATAACCTCCTACCACATCATACTGGCGAAACCCAATATACCCTATACCACATAAGTCCTACATGGAGATGACTAAAGACAATAGAGCTCTGAGAACCACTGCCTATAACATTGAACATAGTGAAATTTAGAGCAACGCATTTTAGGAATTTAGACATGTTAGACTGTAAATAATGTAGGTACACAGTAGAACCTATTGTAGATCTACAATAGAATCTACAACAGAATAGAGGTAGAATGAAGATTTACAGTAGATTCTACTGTTTACCCTGAATACACTGTACACCTAAAGTAGAATCTACTCTACACCTACAAAAAGAGCAACCAACGCGTTAAGCTTCACGCTCCCTACTCTTCCTCCCTACCTGCCACAAAATACTAATGTAGACATAGTCTGTTCCTCCTACATCCATTATCATCAACATGAAAGGACCATTCCCTCACCCAACACCCCATGCGCAGCCAATCTGATCTCAGTGTATTGACCACTATGTTGTATAAGGCTGGTGGGTATGAGGGACAGTGGTATCACTGCACGAGCTCTGGGCTTTACATTATGTAATTGTCAAGTAAATCGGTGTAAATCTCTTAGAGATTCTGTGTAAAGATAGTCATTGAGATTTACATCAATTTACTTGGCCTTTACATCCTTTGATATTTACATGTATTTACCACTTCAGTAAATTCCAAGGTAAATGACGTAAATCTATGTAATTTTCATTGTAAAACTGGACACAGACCGAGCTCAAAATTGACACAAATTTACCTGGCATTTATATCTATTGATATTTACATGGATTTACCTCTTCTGTAATTTCAAAGTAAAATTTGATGTAAATGTGTCTAATGATTATTATAAATCTGTGCAAAGCTGGATCTTAAGATTTACACCTATTTACCTGGCATTTACATCAGGCGATATTTACATGCATTTACTCCTTCTGTAATTTTTGCCTTAGCACAGTAGGAGTCATGCTGGCTGGGTAAGAGTTCTTCCCAAGCCTCCAGAAGCGTTCACAATAATGTATGATAACGGGATGAGGGTCTCCTTACTCCTGTAACAGGTCAGCGATTAATATCACGGGTTGTATACCTCCAGAAGCCCTTAAAATGATGTATGATAATGGGATGAGGGTCTCTTAACTCCCCTGATTAATATCACGGGTTGTATACCTCCAGAAGCCTTTAAAATCATGACAGCCTCTCACAGAGTCATTTTTATTATAGTTTACTATAGTATTTCCCGCAAACCTTGCCACTGTAGCATACTACATTTATAGTGCTGGCTACTTATTTAACATAATAGCTTCTAATCATCATAGAGAGAAAAGAAAGGTACCTCCATAATGCTAACAATGTATAGAATTATAATTTGACATAATTGCTGACTAATTCATAATAATAAGGACGATTGTTATTCCAGTCAGATAACCCCTCCCCCCCTCCCGAAGCTACAACTCCTTACACTCGCACCTCCTCTTACCCCCCCCCCCCCCCAACTGAATACACATCCAATTCAGAGGCACCGACAGGTGAGCTATTGTTATAAAGCCAGCCAACCAGGTGTGACTGACCCATCATGGCGACAGTCCTGTCTGGAGAAAGCGGTCACCTAGCCAGCCTGGCACCTTGGGTTAAGGGTAGCCTACAGGTGAGACCTATACAACAATGGACCCCTAAAACTATAGCCCTGCCCACATGGCCCACATGCAGCAAGCCTCCAGTACACCACCAGTCAGCAGACAGACCACATGTACACATACATGTATGTACATGTATAATGACTCAGGTAGGTAATATACTATTATAGTCAATTACTTTTACAGTCTGTTCAATATGCTGAAACTCCGCTAATTACTACACAATATCTATATTTCAATAGTCATAATGATATGATTGCATTACACATAATTATTCTCTTACCTGTAAAATATACATACTATTGATAACCTATATACATGTGTGCTCTTACTTGTCACAGGACTAGAACCCGGCACAGGCCTCCAGAACCCGGCACAGGCCTCCAGGACCCGGCACAGGCCTCCAGGACCCGGCCCCAACCCCCAGGAGCCGGCCCCAACCCCCAGGAGCCGGCCCCAACCCCCAGGAGCCGGCCCCAACCCCCAGGAGCCGGCCCCAACCCCCAGGAGCCGGCCCCAGCCCCCAGGAGCCGGCCCCAACCCCCAGGAGCCGGCCCCAACTCCCAGGAGCCGGCCCCAACCACAAAATGATGCACCAAATGATATGAAAATGAATAAAAAAATATTTGTCCCATTCCCCAGAATTGATGTTCCACATGATATATAGAAATAAATATTACTCACATTTACAGGGGCTTGCACTAGGTGTAATGATCGAAATTACACAAATTTACAGGGTTTTGTAAAGGTGTAATGATCAATATTACTCACATTTACAGGGTTTTGTACAAGGTGTAATGATCGAAATTACTCACATTTACAGGGTTTTGTACAAGGTGTAATGATCGAAATTACTCACATTTACAGGGTTTTGTACAAGGTGTAATGATCGAAATTACTCACATTTACAGGGTTTTGTACAAGGTGTAATGATCGAAATTACTCACATTTACAGGGTTTTGTACAAGGTGTAATGATCGAAATTACTCACATTTACAGGGTTTTGTACAAGGTGAAGTGATCGAAATTACTCACATTTACAGGGTTTTGCACAAAGTGTAAATACAGCCATTACGAGCTTTGATCAAGGTAGTGTAGCTGTTGGCTATTCTAAGATAGACATCTGCTATGAAAAACTCCAGATTCGAAAATAGGTTGTTCAGAAATTACACTTTATTCATTCTGACATACGGCTCGTAATCATACAGACGGATAGCAATAATCAAATAGGCTTCTGAACACCAGTGGTCATATGAACATACAGGAGGTATACGCTCACGGTCTAGTACATAGTTCCCGAGTTCCAATGCTCTCTTCCATCTTGGTTAACTCCTCTTGGGACAGACTCCCCCGTAGGGAGTTCTGTACCCGGAGTTGTACACCAGTGCGTCTATCTCCTCTAGTTCCCCCAGAGGGTAGAACAGAGAAAGACGCAGGGTGACCAAGGTGGAAGCAGCGACAGGACTAGGCCTAAAAGGTACAACAGAGTTCGGGGAAGCTCTGTTGTGGAGCAGCCAAGCTGGCCGAAGTGCGCAGCAAGACTGGGTCCTCGATTAGCAGAACTCCAGGTCTTATGTACTGGTCGTTATGTAATTCTCTCCATTACTCGTAAACACTTGAGTTCCCGAGGAACTCCGGGTAACCACGCGCCGGTGCATCCAAGCCGACACTGTACCCGAGATATGTCGGGTGACACGTGGCGGTCACGGCTCAATGCACATAACCAGGCCGCGCTCCACCATTCCTCAGGTGGGCTTATATAACCTTATACTCGGCAGTAGACAGGAGTGCGGCCTGGATACACGACAACACATATACCAAATATACCTCCAACTGGTTCCCTAGAAATAGTACAGCGGCGACCCACTACACTACCCCCCTTCAGACAATATCACAGCGTCTAAATAGCAGCACTAAGTGCAGTATTATTATACTACCTTAATACAAATGACAAATTTTATCTCCAAACAACCCAAAAAACAAATATATTGTCTCCAAACATATACATAGTGGAGGCAAGCGTAACTCTTTCTATTAGAACCACTAATATATTTCTTGGGTATCATAGATATGTATTCATCCTTTTTGATATTAACGTCAATCATATCAACCATCAGGATCCAGTTACACAATAATCGAGTATTATCCTTCAATAACAGTCATGATTTATGGGACTAAGAGGATAAACTCCACACAGCCAGTCAAGCCCTATAAAACAAACTTGACTATATATCATAAAAAAAAATATATAAAACCTTCAAGACATATTTATCGCATACTAACCATGTCTCATCGAAAACGATTTGTTACAACAGGTATCGTATACATACAGATCAAATATGAGCACTTCTCCTTAAAAGTTACCAAGTTTTAGTACAAGACATATTGGAAACAAAAAAGGTGGCAAGTGTCGACTTTATAGTAAACCTTGACCCAACCCGTCTATTTGAATAGACTCACTCGCTTTACGTGCCAGAGTAAGGTTTGAAAGATCAATATTTTTGGAATAAATGAACATATAGCGTAGATCCGGTAAATGTAGTTTTCAATCCAATCAAGGTCTCCAAAACCTTATGCACCATGGTCACATGGGTGTCTTCACCCAATAACACAAGTGACATTCTCCATATAGGAATACTGTAAGCAATCAGATCTAGTGTTGGCGTAACATATTTCAACGATTCAGGGAGAATTAGTCTCCACACTTAGTTCAAAGATCAAAAACGCAGCAAGCTGAAAAATAGAATGACCCGGCTCCTCACTCGATACCTTCCTTCTGAAAGTAATCAACGGGAGCCTACAGATCTCCATAACAACTTACGCAATTTCCACTCTCAGTACCTGAATAAATTTTGCAATTTTCAGGTTCATTGATATGTTATTACCACAGATCTACACATAGTACGAATGTAGTCAAGCAACTTTTCATCTCAGTAGGTATCATCAGGATCCAGTCCCTCATACCTTTACTCATTGGACGGTTAAATCAGAGTATCACAATCGGCATACAATAATCATACCTATAGCACATGTCATCAACTCAAACAGAACCCGTTTCACAAATACTGTCTTATGGCAAAAAAATATAGAACACTCTTTGGTGATGGTTTTAACAGTTTCATATATAGCGATAACTGCAAACCTAGATCATATCAAAGTCTTTTCATAAATAGGTGATAATGATCCACTGTTCTTGTCATCTCAGTCTTTTATAAATATATATATATATATATCTATCTAGTCATCTTGTGACTTATAGTCTATGGTATAAAGCATCATATGATCCGTGGTGTACTAACAACCCCACTACTGCAAAAGTTCAACCTTGATGACGACACATGGTAGAGGTTCCATATATGCTGCAACTGGGAATGTTTTTATGACTCGCCACTCAGCAAAAGTTCTTCGTTTCTGGACACTGGAGACATACATTCACTAGGTCGATTGTCACTCATCTCAATGGATATGTCCATCCCAAACCCTAGCCGTGAAGCGTCAGGGTTAGGACCATGCATTTGAGCACCCATAGCTACACTCGCCATGGATACAGGAATGTCCAGGGTAGATGGACGATGGTTCCCAGACATAGAACCAGTCGTCACAGGTAGGTCCATTGGAGGATCCACCATCATGGATTGTTCGAGTTCGTTTTCAGGAGCCATAAGCGCCTCAGCATCACGGATAGACAGACGTAAGTCAGCCTCTGCAATTGCATCGTTCAGCTCCATCAGTATCTGAACCGCCTCTCTAGTCTCACTTTCCGTTATCTGGTACGGTGACTGACAAGAGGTGGTGTCGAGTATTGGTGTTGAGACAGGAGTCGAGTTATGTGACTCTGTCTGCAGTTCATTCACCACCATCCTCGCTAGAGTGGACACCCCGGCTGGAGTATCCATAGTCTCAAAGGAAGACACGGTTGTGTCCACCCCCATGGTAGTATACTGCATCGTCTTAGCATCAGACGACACAGAGGTAGACGTCACAGCAACAGGTGTCACCGAGACTGGTGACACAGGGACAGACGTCACAGCCACAGACGTCACAGGAACGGGTGACACCGGAACAGACGCCACAGCAACGGACGTTACAGGAACAGGTGACACCGGAACAGACGTCACAGCCACGGACGTCTTAGGAACAGACGTCACAGGAACCAACTCCGATGACCCACAGGCCATGGAGGTGGCAGCCACGTAACTGCAGTCGGCCAGGTGCGTCTCATCTTCTGTAGATGGAGGTGGAGGACTCCTAGGGGTATTACTAGCCCTGGAGTCGGCTCTCAACCTTTGTGCGTATGCATCACCGTCAAATCCTAAGGGAAGAGGGGCGGAACCCCGTTCAACCCTGTACACACTCTTGTCGTACCAACTTGACAATGGTATCTCATAGCAATCCTCAAAGAACTCAGCCAACTCTTCATAGAAGTCATCGTTCTGCTGAGCTTCCTTTTTATAGCTAGAAAATTCTTCTGTTAGACCACCAATTTCGTGTTCCAACTTCCGAATAATTATGGTTTTTAGACTTATTTCAGTCCTGGCAGCAGTTAGCTTATGTTCAGCAGAACTGACCATATCCTTACTGCGATCCAACTTGACTTTGAGATCATCAATTAAAAATTGACTTTCCATACGAGATTTTTCAATGTTCAATCTCAAATCATCTACTATTCTGCTAGAGGTTGCTACCATGTCATCTCGTTGTCCCAACTGTCTTTTGAGGGCTTCATTCTCCTCAGTCATTTTGGACATTTTAGATAGGAGTTCTGCTTTAGCAGTCTCCACTTTCTCTAATTCGGCCAAACGACTTTCTTTTACCAATTGCTCAGCTTGAGCCCTAGCTCCTTGCAGAGCTAGTTGACAAGCGAGATCCAGTGTGTCAAATGAACTTTTCAGTCCAGTGACATACTGTTCTTTCAGAAGATTCCTGATACTTACATTCTCAGGGTGATCAATATCACCAGTCAGCTTAGGCAGAGGGACCGACTCCAAAGAGATATCTTCCTCACCCACTCCAGGTGATGGAGCGTTTAGTGAGAGACCCCCCATACAGGTAGATGGTGATGGAACGGAGGATAGTCTGCGACCAATCTCCTGTTCCTTCCTCATCTCTGTTTTACTTGATTGAACCCTGCCTGTGGGTGGGGTGAATTTCTGGTCCACCCAATCATCTCCCTCAGATTGAAAATCAATCGTTCTGTAGATCATTTTAGATTTGGAATCCTCTTTCCCACTTACTGACTCTATCTTCCCTGTTACATACCCTTGACTATCAGTAGAAGTATTTTCTGTTTTTAATATCTTCCTTGACACTCCCGGGTTCCCTCTAGCTTCAGAGATTGTGGTAGGAGGTATTACCTCCTCTCCCACAAATACACAGTCGTCCTCCTCCTCTACAGGAGAAGCCAACAGGTCATTTACCATTTTCTCTTCTAAGGCTAGCCTTGGGCTAACAGCAACCCTCGGTAAAGTTCCGCCAGAGCCCTCCTTGTTGGATTCAGTAGTGTTCCTACTAAACCCACAGGAAGACCCCGGAGCACGTCTTTTGGTTGGGGTAGATCGGCCGTCAGGTGATGAGTCCAACCCAGCAGAAGCTGAGGACTCCTCTGAACCTGTGGTCCGCATCTCTCCTAAGGTAACCGAGACAGCAGTGTACACTCCATGGTCCACAGTTTTACCTTCAGACAGCATTTTACCTTTAGGCGGAGTGGCCAATTCCATTTTACTACGATAATCAGAGGCTTTCTCTGGAAAGTCCTGAAGGTAGTATGGCCACGCCTTTCGATTCAACCACAACCTTCTCGGGTTATGGTTAAACACTAAGGTGTATGCCAACCCCTGTGGTACCCTCACACACTTTTCTCTGTCCGTGAGTCCTAAGGCCTCCGGACTATTCTCGAGAATATCTAGATTGGACATGGCAGTTTCAGCCTTCATATGGTGTACATCCACTAAATGCCTTACCATACAACCCTTTCTAGATGTGCTGAAAGGTTCACCATCTTTCATACATTTACCTGAGCGATTAGGCCTGGCCCGGCACTGCCACATCATTTTGGAGTGCGCGTGGAACTCCACTAGATGTCGTGCGAACTGGTACAGGTCCAGATACTCAGCTATTGGATTTCTATCCATACACTCATTGAATGGGCATTGCCCCGAACCTATTCTCCAACCTCTACCAGGTTTATAAGTAGGCATACCTGGCGGGACAAATGTCATCCACGCCCATTTCAACCGGTCTCTATCTTCGTTGGAGAGGTCGGCAGCCCTGTATGTCCCCATACTTTGCTTTATAACCTCATCCCAGAACTTGTAAGCTTGATGTGCCCCTGAACTAGTATGCTCTAACCAGAACTCCATATCCCTCTCTGTATCTTCGTAGGATGGTAGCCTAGCTCGGCTCCCTATCTCCCCAGTAACCTCTCCTGTATAGGGTCTGGACTTAGAATTATCGGAAGGAGGTCTGAATAGTTTAGTACATTTCTTCTCGTTGAATTTGTCCAACTCTTGGATGTATGCCCCCCTGCATATCTTACTCCCGGGAATCACTGCATCCGGCTTAAATTTCTCAAATTTTGCTGCTAACTGCATTACTGCCATAGTTGGAATACGTTCCGGAGTTGACTGTGCAGGGGCATCCCAATCGGGTACAAAGTTACCATGCACCGGATGTAAACCATCCGCACGGTCATACGACATAGCACCCCACGGAGCACCCACTGGCACGTCACTGACCGGGTACACCGGTATCCCGGGCATATTCGGGTCAGTCCGGGTCACTCCCGAAGTAGGTGGTGACGCAATATTCCCAACCTGGAACAAGGGAAATCCCCCGGCCTCGAGTCCTTTTAACCCCGGCCCTGACACGAACCCCCTAGCTTGCGCCACTGATAAACCCATATCTACCAGTTTCTTAACATGTTCTCCCCGAGCTAGGAGATACTGTGTGGTTTTAACCTTTTCAGCTTTCCTTATCTCAGAGATATTACTGTGATTTCGGCGTTTCACACCCCTATTCTTCATCTTAGCTGGTGGATGATACACAAATTTAGGTAAATCTGCCTCCCGAAATCGTTTTGGAAGATCATACTCGACCGGAGCTGTTGACTCCAGGTCCCCCAAAGCTAACAACTCTCTCTGTTCCTGCGACAGAGGGGAAACTTCCGTCGAGTGACTCCTTCTATGGGAGTCTCCCGACGGATAGTTATCCGCCATGATAACTACACAGAGGGCGGCCCAGAGGAGCCCACTCTTAAAATGAGCTTAAATGAGTAGTAAAATCAGGAAAATTGTTACAAATGTGTCCTCCTGTACTACCTCACTTTAGTGTCTCCTCTCTCCCTCACATGTAGATGTTCTAACCGGTGTTACATACGCGGAGAGAGGTGCCTTCGCATCCACCCTCTCCAACGGTATGTGCAGGACTGACGCTTTCCGCGCCAAACCAGCATGCGTGCGCACCCAAGCGCAAAGGATCACGGGTACCGGATAGCCCTTCCCGAAGAAGTTATCCGGTATTATCCGAAGAAAACCGGGTGGCGGAGTTAACTGCGTAGTAGTTGCAATCTTCGCCGGGTTTTCTCGGATTGTATTTTTGCACATCATTTCAAGTAATAGCAATTCTTCAGTTCGTCACGGCTGTCTCATTTGTAGCTTATGAACTTCCAGAACGCTGTTTTAAACAAACATTATAAAAAAATATGTGTCAAAGTAAATTTCTTTGGTTGTCCGAACAAATTCGGAATACGTATGAGTCCCTTTTCTCATGTTGTTGTAACGAGTTTTACACCCGTACTTTCCACATAATATTTCGTATTAGGATCCTCATATTATCCTTAGAAAAATTACTGACTAGGTTTGATTGGATTCTAATCCGAAACCATCACGACAAGTACTAAATGGGAAACCAACTCACAGACCATAGCATGTAAACATTCAAAACTAACTTTAGTAAAGCAGAACGTTGGGTACCCCAATGCCATCTACTGGTCAATTTCACCATTATTCCTGTCACAAAGACTAAAGAATAAAATCCGGTATTTCTCGTTGTGTTTTTGACAATCAGCACCAGTTACGCAACTTTCCGGGGTTTACCGGGTAAGTCCTTGGAGACCCGAACTATTTCGGGTAACCACAACAAACAAACCCAGCCCCGCCGCTCTTACGTAACAGCACCTCGACCCGCTATACGAGCACTTCTACGTATGGGTCCTTGGGGTTTCTTCTTCTTAATTACTGTAGGAACCTCTCTAGTTTCCTTTTCAGTAACTAACTTCTTCTTCTTCTTCCTACCATCGACTTTTCTAGCTGGCGTTGCTTTTCTAGTCTTCTTTGTAGGCGGGGGTGCTGTAACCTGTGTTTTACGCACCCACCTGGGTTGGGGCATTGGCACTTCTACCAAAGGCTCATTCTCATCGCCGGGCCGGCGACCTAGCCAAGGCTTCAGGCGATCTACATGGCCTGCAACAATCTTGCCTTTCACATTTTTCAATAACACAGTAACATCCGATATTACTTTTGTCACTTCAAATGGCCCATCCCAACCCTTCGAGATTTTTCCATGTACAGGTGGTTTCAATCTCACCACCTTTTGTCCAACTACATACTTCCTCTCTCTCAAGCCTGTATCATACCCTACTTTCTGATGGATGGCCGCTTTCTTCAAATGGCCTCTCACCAATGCATAGCCTTCCCGCAATTCTCTGCGCAGGGATTCCGCAAATGCCACTCGGCATGGGACATCCTTTCTCCGCAGTACACTGCCAAAGACCAAATCTGCAGGCATTATGATCTCAGATCCAAATACCAGGCTGTTAGGAGTGCAGCCAGTTGAAGCATGCACCGTACCGTTGTATGCATGAGCCACATACTGGGAAAACGTATCCCAGTCATCCTGATTAGAATTAACCAGCGTGGTCAGCCCCTGAATCAACGTGCGGTTGAATCTCTCAACCATCCCATCCGACTGCGGTCGGTACGGATTAGTGCGTGTCTTAACTATGGCTAATTCTTCCAGCATCCCCTGAAAGAGACGCGATTCAAACTCCCTACCCTGGTCTGAATGTAACATGAGAGGTGCGCCAAATGTTAGTACCCACTCCTCAACCAAAGCTTGTGCGCAAGTTAATGCCGTGTGATCCTTCATTGGGATCACCTTCACGTACTTTGAATAGTAGTCTTGTACCACCATCATGCACACGTTGGAGTTTGGAGTTGTCTGGAAGCCAGTGATTATGTCAATGGCTATCCTCGCAAATCTGACTCCGAACAGTTCTTGTCTGAGAGATGTTTTACCTTTCCCAGGGCCCGGCTTCACCAGGCAACACGTTGGGCATTCACTCAACCAACGTATTACGTCCTTAGACATCCCAGGCCAGTAATATCTCCTCGCGAGTTTGTCCAAAGTCCGTTTCCTGCCAAAATGAGCGGAAGTCTGATGACCATGGAAAAACTCGAATACTTCCCATCTCAGAGAAGCTGGCAAGACTATCTGTAGCCTCCTCCTGGCTTTGCCTTCAAGAGTTTTCCATCTACACAATAGGCCGTCTCGCACTACCAGCTGCGACCATTGGCCCACTAAGTTCCTTACTTCCACACATTCTAATGACAGAGCAGGTCTGACGGGACGAGCAGCTCTCTCCAGGATCAGATTCCGTATCATATTGATACCATCGTCATCCTGCTGAGCTTCAAGTATGGACTCCGCCGACCAAAACACCAAGTTCTCTTCCCAGGCCGGATCAAAATTCATTATTGGAGCCACCAACGCGTTATGTATGCCACAGTCTTCACAGTCCATTCTTGCACATCTTCGGATTGGTCTCCTAGACAAACAATCCGCATTTACGTGCTTCACTCCGCTCCGATGCTGAATCTGGGTATTCTCTATCCCTAGTTCAGACAACGCGGAGATCCATCTACCCATCATCCCATCTGCTTCCTTGAAATTAAGGAGCCATCTCAAGGATGAATGGTCTGTTCGTAGAATAAAATTCCCACCATACAAATAATGGCGGAATTTCTTTGTGTAAACTACTATGGCCAACAACTCTCTCTTGGTGGTGCAATAATTGCGTTGAGTTTTACTCAAGCTGTTGCTAGCAAATGCCAAGGGCACTTCTCTACCTTCCTGCACTTGGGATAAGACAGCGCCTATGCTATCGTTGCTAGCGTCGGTGTCCAGGATGAACTGATCACCCTCAGTAGGATAGCTCAGCACAGGAGTTACCGTGAATAACTCCTTCAGCTTCTGAAAAGCCTGTCCAGCTAATTCCGTCCAAATAAACGGTGGTAGCTTCAACATTCCCTTCCTTTTTCCTACTACCAGCGCCTGTAATGGAGCTGACACCTCAGCAAATCCGGGAATGAAATCGCGGTAGTACGAGCAGAAACCCAAAAATGACCTCACTTCTTTCTGGTCTTTTGGCGTTGCCCAATTAGCTACAGCCTCTAATTTCCCTGGATCCGCCGAAATACCTGTGCCACTGACTATTCGGCCCAGATATTCCACTGATTGCCTGAAGAACTTGCATTTCTTAGCTTTCAGTCTAAGGTTGTAGGATCTCAATCGATCCATCACCTTGTTCAGATTTGATAGACACTCCTCCCGAGTTTTCCCGAAAACTATGATGTCGTCTAGATAAACTAGACAGTTTTTCCACAACAATCCCCTTAGCATTGTCTCCATCATATTCTCGAAAGTAGCCGGAGCATTGCATAAGCCAAATGGCATTACATTGAACTCAAACAACCCCCGGTGGGTTGTGAATGCTGTCTTTTCCTTATCCTCTGGGTGCATCCCAATCTGCCAGTATCCTGACTGGAGATCTAAGGTACTAAACCAGTGATTGCCTCCCAAGGAATCCAGACTTTCGTCAATGCGTGGCAAGGGGTAGGCATTCTTCCTCGTAATCCCATTCAGTCTCCTGTAATCTATACAGAACCGACAGGTGCCATCCTTTTTGGTAACCATTACCACCGGACTAGCCCATGGACTATCTGAGGGCCTTATTATCCCTTCCCCTAACATCTTGTCCACCTCATCCTCCAATGCCTGTTTCTTAGACAACGGGAGGCGCCGGTATGGCAAGCGCAATGGTGGGCTAGAACCGGTGTCTATCCGATGAGTTACTCGGTCAGTTCTACCCAATTGCTCCCCTGGAGCGGAGAACAAGTCTGCATTCTCGCATAATAGCTGAGCTAGACTCTGTTTGTCCTCCTCCGTCTCCAAGTGGCTATCTGTCACTAATGGTAAAAGATGCAGTGGCAAACCATATCCTTCCTTCCTATCCTGCTCTCCAGTGTCTTGCAATACCACTGGCATAGCGGATGGATCCAAAGCTCCTATTTCCACTGCCCTCTTTACTGCTAACTCCACTTCTGGTGAGTCAGCTCTTCCTACCACGTCAGCATATGTTACGTCCCCAAAGGTCGTCCCCTTTTCCAGGTACACATCCTGAAAAGTCATATTACTGACTGGTACTACTGTTCGTCTTGAACTTTGCACTAAGGCACTGGTGGAAACCAACCCCAGCTTACTCAAATGCTGCTGATTCGGTTCCACCACCCCCATGCGGTCAAATTCCATTTCCCGGCAGTATACAACTACATTGCACACATGGCGGGGAGGAATTCGCACTGTCTGAGAGACAGACGAGACGCCTGAAATCCGGCGGAGTACACACTGGACTTTCATCTCTTGTGGATATCGAAGAGTGAGTTCCCCTGTCACACTATCCAATACCGCCCCATACAGAGAACAAAAATCTACTCCCAAGATTCCCTCATCCGTCAATTCAGCCACAGTTGTTGAAACAACAAATGAATGTTGATTCACCCAAAAGGGTATCACCTGTCTGCCATGTGTCCGCATATGAGACCCATCAGCACTTCTGACCGACCCAGACCCCACAGGGTTAGTCGACAGACCTGCGAGCTTCTTGAAGAAATGGTGACCCATCATGGAGTGACTAGCTCCAGTATCAATCAGAAATTCCCCCAAGCAGCCCTGAATCTGCACAGGCAAGTACCATCTCTTCCCTTGTAAAGGGGAAGGTTGCAAGGCAAATCTCTGGATTCCAGCTTCACCGCCCAAGTCATATCCCCTCGAGTTGAGAAACTTAACTATAGGATCATCGGGTTTGAGTCGCGAAGCACAAAACCTTTCTACTTCTTCCGCCAACTCAATTCTGCGGACGGTGTCCAGATGAGCTAAATCTTCAACACCATTCTCGTCCGTTCCCTGGGGCCCATCTCCACCTGGCGGATCAGACTCAGGTGCGGCTAACCCCAGCGGTTCCCATGAAGTGGAATCTTTTGATTCTCCCCTAACAGTACCTTTGACAATCACAGGTGGGGTTGTTATCTTGTCATCGACAACAACCCCTGTTAGTTTTCCGTCGGTGGTGGGCTTTGGTCAGAAGAGGGTCCGTCTTTTTGTTTCTCGACCGATGATACATTCTTAGTATCCTTGGACCAACATGTCCTTGCAAAGTGACCCTTCTTCCCACAATTATAACATTTCGTGTCTTTGTTGGGTTTCCCCTTACCGCGACCACGAGATGCGACCTTTTCAGCCTTCTCAGCCTTACTACGCTCCTCCATGACTTTTCCGATCATGGTCTTCAATGCACCCTCCTCTGGCGCTTGAGCGTCTGATCCTGGAACCCTTCGTCTTACATAAAAAGAACGACGTCCTTTCCATTTAGGATCTATTGCTGCCACCTCTTGCACTCCCTCTGTAGTCAGTTCAACCTCTTCTACGGGCATTTCTATTACTGCTACAGGGGCTGCCTCTACAGTTTTCAACAGCTTCCTCTTTCTCAGAGCATCTTCCGTAAGCTCGAAGATATCTGCTAGTGACATAGTGGTCTTCCACTGTGAAGCAATCTCGCTCGACAATCTTTCGTCCTTAAGTCCATCTATATACAGGCTGGACAACTTCCTTACCAGCCATGGATCACTTGGACTCATAGATGCAAATGCTTCTGCTGCTAGCACTCTGAGAGCCATTCCAAACTGTCTGTGCCCTTCACCGGGCTTCTGAACTCTTGCCTCTAGCTCAGATGCGGGATCCGCACCGGATGTGGAACCTAAAGCCCAAGAAGCTGTTTCCACTAATCCCTTGTACGTTCTACCCCCGCTTAACTCAAAGCTTGTTAGAGCGGGATCACCAGGACCATCCCGCAGACACCATGACAAAGCTGCAAGGCATTCATCGCCTTCCCAACCATTATGTCTCATATCTGCTGAAAATCGTGTGAACCATTTTCTCCATGGAACTGTGCCATCATACTGCTTCATCTTGATAGCCTGCTTTCTCACAGGTGTCATCCCCGTTCTCAACGGTATATCAGTCTGACTCAAAGCATAGTCCACTGCTTTAAAGTTCCCCACGTCATTCGGTACCGCATCAATCCCCAATCTTCTAATTGCTGGATTGTTTTGGAACACTACCTCATCTTCCATAGACATATTTGCCCTATGTTGGTAGGGTGTCCCACTTTGAATAGTACCTCCTGTCCTTGGTGTATTCATGCTTCCTGGAGTTACATGACTGCCAGGCAATGGGGGAGGTGGTATATTGAACATAGGTCTTGCGTTCCCATAACAGTTATCCGGACCAACATTACTCCACCCCCCATAGGAGGTGTTAGGCCCTGCCAGATTCCCTTGACCTGGCGGCCGAGCATTCATGTTTACCCCCTTGGGCAAACCTGGTCTACCCACTGTAGACACGTTTACCGGACCTGTAGGAACCTGCCTTGTTCCCGGAGCTGGAGTAGAATGAGCACCTGGAGCTGGAGCAGTGTTACCTGGTCCCACAGGAGGCTTATTCCCTGTAGCCTGGGCTACCGGAACGTCTCCTTTTACTCCCTTGGTGTCATTCTCCACACTCACTGACTCTGTTTCCTCAAGAAAGCAATCTAACTTCTCCTGAAACAGCTTTTCAACTCTACCACACAGTTCCAACATGAACTCCTCATTCTTATCAAACTTACTGCCATGCATGGATGAGTGTCCACTCACACTGGATAACATGTCAGCTGTATGTATCACCATGGAACTATCTAGATCCTCAGTGGCAGGTGGTTTCACCACCTCTTCCACTGTATTGACTATAAATACTGAGGGCTCGTCGGCAGTCACAAAGGTCTCATCTTTAGACACTTCTTGTGCTGTCCCCACTGAGTCCCTTTGTACCTTAGTCACTTCTGGTTCCAGTTTCTTCACCATGTGATTCTCAGCTTGTTGAGCTAGTGCTTCCAACTCTCCTAACTTACTATCCTGTTTCTTCAACAACTCATCATACTCCGCTACTTGTAACTGTCTTGCCAGTATCTCGGAACTAATTTCTTTATTCCGCACCACTAGCTTTTCTGTTTCAGACTTCAATCTGACTTCAGTTCCCTCAAGTAGACCTACATTGACTGAAATTTGTTCCAGATGTTTTATCTGAGCTGCATGTTCCCCAATGTTCCCCGACCTCTTTGCCAAAAAACTCTTTTCGAAAGCTTCCCTTTCCTCCTTCAGCTTTCTAAGGGATTCCTCCTCTAATCTTATCCCTTCTTTCATATGCTCATGCTCATTTCTCAATCTGAGCGTCCTTATGTCATCCAGGCTCAACCTCTCCCTGGGTTCATAAGGTGGAACCTCTAGACCTGGTATCGTCAGCCTAAAAGGATCTGGGAACAGCTTATCTCCCCTGGAGATCACCTCAGCTGTCTCTTCCCCTTCCTCAGGAGTTTCCCCTAGGTCGTCCCTTTTGACTACCTCAACTCCTTCCTGACTGACTGGGACCACCACTCTAGTCCCTTCCACTGCTTCCACAGTGGGTACCGGTCTAAGTTCCCATCTCACTGGTACATCTACTGTACCCTCCAGACTAGGTATACTAGAGTCACTATCCTCTCCAATATCTTCTATGGTTACCGGTCCAAGCATCACATCTTCTCTTGATGTTTCCCTTACCTGGACCCGGCCTACCATTTCCCTATCTGGCTCCAGAGCTGGACGTTTCGCTGGAGGGTCCCCTAGTGAATCCTCAGATCTCACTTCATGGGCGCTATCTTCCCCTCCATGTCCAATTTCCCTATTCTGATTGAACGTATGCACCTTCTGCCTAGCATTAAACCTCACCCTAGATCGCAATCTAGGACGCATCCCCTCCCCTTGGTTAGTAACCGACGGGGGAGGTACCTCTGTATCTGACATATCTTCACCACACAAAAGCAACCTGTAATAGCTATCCTTGAAACCTACCAATTCTGGTTCAAACATATAAGAGCTTACCTCTCAATTTCAGAAAGAAAAATAACAAAATAAATGTAAACCAATACTTACCCAAAGTGGTCACGGCACCAGTGTAGCTGTTGGCTATTCTAAGATAGACATCTGCTATGAAAAACTCCAGATTCGAAAATAGGTTGTTCAGAAATTACACTTTATTCATTCTGACATACGGCTCGTAATCATACAGACGGATAGCAATAATCAAATAGGCTTCTGAACACCAGTGGTCATATGAACATACAGGAGGTATACGCTCACGGTCTAGTACATAGTTCCCGAGTTCCAATGCTCTCTTCCATCTTGGTTAACTCCTCTTGGGACAGACTCCCCCGTAGGGAGTTCTGTACCCGGAGTTGTACACCAGTGCGTCTATCTCCTCTAGTTCCCCCAGAGGGTAGAACAGAGAAAGACGCAGGGTGACCAAGGTGGAAGCAGCGACAGGACTAGGCCTAAAAGGTACAACAGAGTTCGGGGAAGCTCTGTTGTGGAGCAGCCAAGCTGGCCGAAGTGCGCAGCAAGACTGGGTCCTCGATTAGCAGAACTCCAGGTCTTATGTACTGGTCGTTATGTAATTCTCTCCATTACTCGTAAACACTTGAGTTCCCGAGGAACTCCGGGTAACCACGCGCCGGTGCATCCGAGCCGACACTGTACCCGAGATATGTCGGGTGACACGTGGCGGTCACGGCTCAATGCACATAACCAGGCCGCGCTCCACCATTCCTCAGGTGGGCTTATATAACCTTATACTCGGCAGTAGACAGGAGTGCGGCCTGGATACACGACAACACATATACCAAATATACCTCCAACTGGTTCCCTAGAAATAGTACAGCGGCGACCCACTACACTAGTAAAGCCATGCAAAGATCGATTTTGATCAGCTTTGCATTTGTTGTAAATTTTGTTGTAAATGTCTGTAATTGTCTGTAATGGTCTGTAAAATCGGCCTTTACGCCAAATGTAAATCCTATGTAAAAGGCAAAGTTGGTGCAGTGTATCCCTCAGGCTGGGAGAGGTCCAGACATAACAGAATGGTTGTTATGGATTCCCTGTGACAGGGGCACGTGTAGACCCTGGTATGAGCAGGTTACTGCAAGACTATAACCAGCGGGGGGGGGGGGATGCAGGCCAAAAATCAGAGAGGAGGGCAGTTATTCCAGTTTTCGCTACCGTATGGGTAAAGACTGAAAAGAGGATGAAGAGGACGGAAGGAGAAGATCTGCTCTTTATATACACTTGCTATAGAGTGTATGGTTCGGTAAGGAAAAGGGTTCAATAGATGAGGTAGGACTAAGGAACAATTGGAGGGAAGGCATGTTTAATATCTATATCATGTTAAGTACATTATATTTTGATGTAAGGGACATGAGCCATAGGATCTAGAGAGAGGGGTTTAGTGAGGGAATAAAAGACGTTTTAAAAAGGGTGTCAGATGAAAATGGGGAAGCGATATTATAGAATACTGTACAATCAGTTGTGTAGTATAGTATGCGACACTGCAGATATGCAATGAGTAAGTTGCTGTGGGTCAGCGAGAGGTTTTGGAAAAAAGGGGCTTCAATGAATGGCTCCACCAAGAAGGCAGGGGTGGAAGTAAGATAAAAGCTTGGTTGGAGGTATGGGAAGAAACAGTCCATTGAGGATTGGGAAATTGAGACAATGAAAAAAAACAGGATAAGAATAATAAACATAGCAAGAATATGAGACGGATTTGAACATTGTTCCTTGAGAGGAAAGAGAGAGGCAGCAAATTGGCATTGATGAATATTAATTTCTCCTACTTTTCAGCCAGCATTAAAAACATATGTACCACATGTGCTATGGTTTCAAAGAATTTCAGTCAGTTACAAAGCTGCATTATATTATGTGAGGGGGCTCTATGCAAAACAAAGGTGATTCTGTATAGTGTAGAAAGGAAGAAGCATGTAGTTGGCACAAGATAGATGGCTGGTGGATCACACAAGACAAAACATCCCCAGAGACTTTAGCTAAGACAGACAGAGCATTACAAGCAGCCAAATCTGGCCAGATGCATAACACCTGCCATTTCTGGTTGCTTCATTGCCGAAGACAGAAGCCATTCATCTTTGTTTTTTTCACAATAAGTCAACTACAGTTGGCTTTTGAATTCAAAACCTTTACATCACTTTCAATCCTTTTTGCAAACGTCTCAAACAAGGCAACAGTCCTGGATGCGTGCCCATGGCGTGGGAGGCCCTATGCCAGGACACTACCCTATATGCACTCAGTGGCACAGCGTGTATCAATCCACCTTTACCCTCAGTATTTGAGTCTTCAATATCTGAAAACTTGTGGAACTGTACAAGAGAAATCTGAAATTGTAGAATATCAAAATGCGCTGTTACCAGTTAACCACCGAGAGTAAGGTGACATTGAACTAGAGCAAGTTTCTTTTTTCTTTTTTCCTCTTATTTATCCTGGCAAGATGTGTGGCCTGGTAGACCGTATTATTACAACACCAGCATTTCCGATGAGCGGAGTTAATGAGAGACAAATAGGTCTCTGTCAATGAATAAATATCAGGAAAATGCACTTTACAGTGCTATGTATGTCTCACCCTTATTATATAAAGTATATATAGTGTAAAGTATCAATGATATTTGGACCTTAAATACCCTATGTTCCCAAAGACTGAGACAATAGGAGTCGTTTACTGTATATAGGAAAGCCAATATTTGAACAGATGAATAAGCTTTTAGGCAACTCCCTTTGTAATGTTTGGGTGATGGTGGTGTAATGATCTATGACTCCTTACCTGGCTGAACATTACATATATCACTACTTCCCAGACGTGCGTCAGAAGTAGATGATACAGGGATAAGGGTTATAATGTTTGATACTCATATGTGTGGGGCGAACCACCAGTATTGACATGCTAGGTAATAAGTACATTTTAGTAAAAAGTTAATAATAATCTCCTGATTATCTGTTCTAAATGTATGCCTGATATGCATAAGTTTTGTTTCGGCCTACTGTTAAACCAAATTGATCAGAAGTTGTAGAAAGGAATGCTAGTGTGGGGATTATCACACTGAGAATATAGCCTGTGTCTGAGATTATAGGTATGTTTATACACCTGGTACAGAGGCCTTTATCGCAGGGCATTCTGGGATAGATAGTGGAGGGAACAATGGGATTAGGCTTCGTTCACATTATCTTTACCGTCATCGGTAATATGCATAGATTAAAGGGAATGTGCTCTGTTCATTAAAGATAACAACTTAAACCTGAAGCAACATCCTACATTCCAAAGATATGACATCCGTCCACAGCCTCAGTAACCATATGTTTGGCCTGCTTGGAAATTATCTGTGCATGATGGCCAACGGCTTGTTAAGCACAGCTTGAGGATATGTGGCGCCATTGACAGACAAAACTGAACTGCTATTTCTTCTACAGTCAACCTAAAATATGGTCTTATACCATGACCAATTTCCGGAATTAGTAAGACTATACCTTATTGGGGGTACACAGAAAGAAGAAGTAGAATCACTGTAAATCTCAAATGGGAGTCCAGCCCCAATCACTGAGGCAACTCTCCCCAGCCTAAAGTGACTCCCAATCATTACGGAGTCTTAGAATAGAGTCATTATAGAGTCATTTTAGAGTACTGCTAATGTTAGGGAGTCACTTCAGAGTCCTGGGCAGAGTTACCTCAGTGATCAAGTTGGGAGTTACAGTGATTCTACTTCTTTTCTGTGTGTTACATGGCAGGTGGTTTTAATTGCCTTCCATAATAGTGTAAGTGTGAAACCGTGTCAGGGCTTTAAAATTATACCACCAGCAGCCAGTGAGTATCCTGCATCTCAGGCCCCTAAGTTGTAGGTTATGCTGAGCTGTAGGATACGTGGCTATGGGGTCCGAGCTGTGGGGATATTTCTGAATTTGAAAATCCAGAGCCAGCAGATGATAATCAAAAAAACTCTTGCAGTGTTCAAAAGATCAGCAGTTGTTACGTCCAACACCTGATTACATCCTTTGTACCCAGCTATGGCCCTAGACCCCTAAATTCGACATGGCGAAATGGGCATTTCTTAAATTCGACATGAGACATGAGGCCTAGTGACATGCGACATGAGGCTTAAAAAGATAGTGACATGGGACATGGACAGTTCTTAAATTCGACATGGGACATGAGCATTTTTAAGCGACATAGACATGCGACATGGCCATTTCTTAAAATCGACATGCAACATGGGGACCCCCCCATCAAGGGCCCCCAAGCTCACATGCTTATTGAGCCCTGCAGAGACTACATAAAGTCTTGGTACCCCTAAAGCAACAATTGGAGTGGAGCCTGAATAGGTACTTAGCCCTTGATGTTTTAGATACGTGTCATTGGCTCAAAAAGGTCAACAATATTGTTCTATTCTCCTGTTGTGGTTTTGTTCTCTCGCTACCTTTGATAATCTTGGGCAAGAGACTGGCTCTGAAATTAGCTGCGTCGCTATCTTGAGGATCTTAAAGGTACATTCACCACCGAGCATCCCTTATGTATGGGTACTAACCCAGCCTTGTATAAGTGTATTGACCAGTAGGTTGTATATGGCTGGTGGGGGTGAGTGTCTATGGTATCCCTTAGGCTGTGAGAGGTCCAGACATAATAGAATGGTTGTTATGGATTCCCTGTGACAGGTACACGTGTAGACCTGGTATGAGTGGATTACTGCAGGACTGTAGCCACAGGGGTGGAGGGTATCAAGGGGGGAGGGAAGTAGGAGAAGAGAACAGGGGTATGAGGCAGGCGCAGACTCTATTGACAGATATAGAGGCTATACACTGTTAGAAGTAAGTAGTATTCCTGTACACCAAATACTGGGGGCAACTTTGGTTCCAGTAGATTGTGCTGTAGACCTACAGCAAGTGAGCTTTTGTATATTTACAGCACTATGTACTGTATAGGGACAGCAGAATCTTGTGTTATTATACAGCAAAATTGAGTGTAAATCATAGTCTGAAGGTCCTGGGTTCACCTCCAAGTGCTGGTGATATTTTTAACCATCCATGTGAGGGAAAAACGAATTTTTAGGTAGACCAAGAGATGTTTTTGAACATTTCTGAAGTGTGACTGACAAACAAATGCATATATCCTCGAAACCCTGCATTCTGATACATACTATTTAAAAGATAGGTATCCTGTGAATCGGCTGACCTCAGATGTTCGCGAACATAGCCATCACTGACAATGCTAACATACGTTACCAACATAATCACAACCCCAGAACCTTATTCCTTAAAAGTCACTCTTTCTTGCTACATGGGTCTATAGAGAAGAGGTGTGAAGGGGCGCTTAAGTAAGTAAAGTCTCACACAAACCGAGAGCTGAATGGACTGATTGACTGACAGCTTGACAGATAGAAAGGATGAGAGAAGGAGGCAGGGGGGAACTAGGGCTTCAGCAACAAAGAAGTCCAGACTTCTGTCTTGTAATGTAGTGTGCATATGTGAAGAACTGTGCAGATGCCTCACTATATGTCACACAGGTAAATGGTCTATTTTGACATCAAATGCAATAACTACATTGTCTTTGGGATCATTCCGTATTTTCTGTTGGAATGTGCCAAGTCTATAACACTAACAATGAACATTTAGACAATGCCTATCAGAAGTCTGTCTAAGAACCTTCTGTCCACAGAGCATCCTTCTGACAAATGAGCCAAGACAGGAAAACCCTCAAGGCGTATACCTTAAGATGGCCACCTATTACTAATTTACCGTCAGGGTTGTGATTTAGGAGAATGTTTCCTGAGATGCAGCTTCAAGGTTCTCCCTGTTCATAGAATAGTGTGAAACTTGACATTGTGTGTAATAATGCTGCCTGCACCACCACCATCCACATAATGAGGGAGGTCTAGCATTGATGGATCTCGTTGACAAATTTTACGTCTTACTCTGCGACTGCGCTAACATAATTTTCCCCGTTGTCCATTCCCATTTATATTCACTTTATTGCCAAAAGATGAAGAGTCATTTATACATTACCTGAACACTGTACTACCTCATGTCAGTAGCTGCATAGTATTTGACTCACCTGTAAATACAAAATAGAGAAACATATAATGTTTTTGATAATACAGCAGTAATTTCAATGCAGTGGGACCAGTGGGATCCATTGTGATGGTCCTAACCGCTTACCACCAAGGGGCTACAAGGTGATAAATGTTCCGTCAAGACGTTTGAGACAATACAGGCTGTTCGTGTGATGGTAGTGACATAGTATGCCGTTGTGAAATATCCCCTTGGGGTCAGGTTCCTCTATTAGGGACAACTCCAGCTACAGTAAGAATTTAAAGGCATCAGGCCTTTTTTTCTGTAATGGTTATCTCAGGTTACTCATAGCAATGCTAGTTAAATTGACAAACTTATATTCAAAAATGACTAGGCATAACTAACATCTTAGTCAAAATAACTAACACAAAATGGATTGGTAAGTCACATTGACTAACCTGACACCATTGACTAACACATAGGTTGTGCGTTTAGGGAGCCAAAATAAGACTAAGGGTCTCTAAGTCATTTTTCTGCTCGCAATACGACTAATCCATGTTAGCCAATACTGGCTAACCTACTCAGCTCATGGATTTTCAGTGTATGGCGACACCCTCATCGGCCTAATCCATCATTCATGTCATGAATTCTGTCAAGCTTTCCTCAGGGGCATTTTTTTTTCAACAAATGCTTTTCCATGATTAAATAATGGCAATTTCATTAGTTTTGAGGTGAGGCGGACTCATTTGTCAGATGGAAACACATTGGTCCCCCCTGATCCCGGCCCACATTACAGGGAGGGGGGGGGGGATGTCCGCAGGCAGAACTGCACTGAAGTGCTTCGAAATTGTTTCAAATTACATGATTGAAGGTGTAGCAGGCCGGCAGTGACGTCACGCCGTCACTGGCGGGAGAGCTGGTAACACCCCCTGTTGATTAATAGTTGTACTAGTTGACTAGTCCATGTCAATATGACAATTTAATGCGTATTCCAAGCATTAACTAGCCTCCATATTGGATAGATTGCAGGAGGGAAATCAGGAAATGGAGAACATATTTATGTGTCTCTAGTTTCCTCTCATAACATCACCCTTGACAATTGATGTGAAGCATCTCGGCAAGATGGCGGCAAGCGGGTGAAGACGCGGTGAGAGGAGCTCCCGAATTTTAGACGAAAAAACACTGTCAAACTAAACATCGACTTCCACAAGTCGGTGAGAACCTATCTAAAGTACTGGAGAATCAACTAACCTCAATTTCACAATGTCGAGAAGACGAAGGTTCGCCAAGGAAGGAGATATCTTACCTTTGGAAGCGTCGCCGGACGAGGTCGTTACAGCCGTCAACCTGCTAGGGCACCGCGTGACAGCGCAGGAAACTGTGACGGCGGGTATGCTTCAAACACTCGCCGATATCAATAATACACTTGCCACGATCACCTCAACTGCTCAAAGCACAGCCACCACAGTCGGAAACATCAAAACTCAGGTAGATGGACATTCTAGTGAACTTGCGGGTATTACCACTACCCTGTCAACCACCGAGGAGAGTATACGTCAACAAGGCATTGTTGCTGTCACACAGACACGCATGTTGACAGAGCATCGTGGTCGGTTTGAAAAGACAGACCGGGATGAACGTAAAAGGATCACAATTATTGAGGGGATCAAGGAAGAGAGAGGTGAAGATTTAATGGCCATAGCTGGTAAGCTATTTGTTGACATTAAAATGAAGTTTGGCGTAGAAACCATACATTCTATTGAACGTATCGGGCGCTCCGCGAAGCCCGAAAACCAAGATGGCGATGGTAACCAAGGAGACGACGACAACAACACACCCCGCAGACCGCGCATTCGTGCTGTCAAAATGGTGTTTTACGGTACTGACCTCAAGGCTACTATGATTAAATCTCTCAAACTCTTGAAAGGGAATAAATACTGGGACGGTATATCAATCGGGGATGAGCTCGATGAACAAGAAAGGAGGGAATTTATGGACATTCGGTCGGTATTTTTCTTGTGTAAGAAGAACAACATGGACGTGAGGCTCAGGCAACGAGCTCTCATAGTAGGAAAACGATCCTTCAGTCATGCTTACCTCAACCGCCTACCCTTCACTGGTATCAATCTGGAACTCGCCACAACAGCAGAGACTCCTGATGGCACCATGTTCAGGTCCACACATAACCGTTTCTCCAACCTCTTCCCCTGCAAAATCCAAGTTGATGATACAACATACTCCTCAGTCGAGCAGGCTTTTCAACACAAAAAGGCCAAAATCTGTGGTAGCAGACGACAGCAAGACAACATCATGGATCTGGTTGACCCCTACGCCATAATGGAGGCTGGAAAAAAGATTAAAGACAATCAGGAATGGTCAAAGGATGCCGAGAGCTATCTACTCAAGTACAACGAAATCAAGTTCAGCGACCCTGATATGAAGGCTCACCTGCTTGGAACGGGCGACAAACACCTCTACGAGGCTTCAAATCATCCAGTCTGGGGGGCATGTATGCACCTTGGGCAAGCTCGACTCTGTACTAATGACAAGATAAAAGGCGCCAACCTCCATGGTCGTATTCTAGAGAGGCTTCGCAGCAAGATCAGAGACCAACAACCAGCGGCGGCAGCGGACAACATTGACCAGAATGGTCGAGAAGGAGACGTAGTCAACTAATATGTACTTTACACCAACACTGTTTGGGGTGACTTTGACTTCTCTAGCTCTTGAAAACCTGTATAACGTTATATTCGCTTAATTTTTTTTGGTTCCAATTAAATTTTATTTCATTAATTACCGTATCAATGAATGTTATTCAATTAAATTTTTAAAGGGGGTAAATTTTATAGTGTATTAACCTGCAAGTTAGTAGAGCATGGGTGGCCACAAGAGCCGAGGCCTGTGTCTCAGGGTAGGGGGGTGTGGGTTTTATTGTTATATTGAATGGTATATTTTGAATGTGTTGATCAATTCCATGCCCACTGTTACAGCCGACCATACACTCTTGTCAAACTCGTCTCATATTAGTGATGGGTGAGTCACCCAACTTCAACAATGGCTTTTCCACAGTACACTTGAATGCTAGGTCTATTCGCAATAAATTTACAAATTTAAAAATTGAATTAAGCAATCTCAACATTGATATAATTTTATTTTCTGAGACATGGTTAAACGATGAAGATGATAGTAATTTGTATATGTTTCCTAGATATAATTTATTTAGACATGACAGAATTAGTATTTATAGAGGTGGTGGTTTGTGTGCTCATGCTGATGAATATGTATCATGTTCTGCTGAAAAGTTTAAGCATTTAAACAGAATGAATGAAGATATAGAGCTACAGTGGCTGTTGTCAATCAAGGGTAAATTCAAAAAGTCTCTTATTTGCAATGTGTACAGACCCCCGAGCGGTTCTTTAGTCAGATTCTGTGATACGTTCAAAGCTATACTCCTCCAGATTGAAGACTTACATTCATACGATCTATTTTTGATTGGTGATTTCAATGTACACGCGCTTGAGGATTCACGAGGGAAAAACACTCTCTTTGAGCTTATGTCTGATTTTCACCTAAGACAACTGGTTAAGTCCATCACTACAACTTCTGGAACTAATAAATGTATTGATTTAATTTTTACAAATTGTCATGAAATATCGTCTAGTGGACCTCTTAATATACATTTGTCAGATCACTTACCGGTATATTTTATTAAGCAAAAAACACATACTAAATTAAAATACCGTAAGTTCCTCGGTAGGTCTTATAAAAATTTTGTGATGAATGACTATTTGTTAAGTGTTGAAAACTGTGATTGGACATATTTTAACAACTGCCAAGATCCTACAGAGTGTTGGGTCACTTATGAAAACATGCTCAAGAGAATGTTGGACATTGTTTGTCCCATTAGGGAATTTAAAGTTGTAGACAAACCTGATCCTTGGATCACACAATATCTTGCCGAACGTATTAATGATAAAAATACTAGACTTTATGAAGCTCGGCACGCTAAATGTATTATCACTTGGAGAGTTGCTCGTGATCTGAGGAATGCTGTCAACCTAGAGGTTGCTGAAGCCAGAGACAAATATTACAAGAATTTATGTGAAGAAAATAGAAAAGATTCTAAGAAATTTTGGTCAATTTTGAAAGAAATTCTTCCCTCCAAGAAAACTGGTTCCAAATTTATTAATCTCTCACATGAAGGCGTTTCAGTCCCTCTGGCTGACACAGCAACCTATATTAATGAATTTTTTGCGGGCATTGGCCCTAAGTTGGCTGAGAAGCATACTATGGAATGGGAATTTAGAGGTGAAAGATGTGACGTTCCTATGGCTGACTTCAACTTCTCGGAAGAAGAAATTATAAACTGTGTCTCTAGTATCGACGTATCTAAATCCTCAGCTATTATGTACCTACCTACACATATATTCAAGGCTACGGTATTACATAACCCCTCTCGTTTTGTAAAAATAATCAGTTTAATTCTGGCAAAAAATGAAATTCCACTGTCTTGGAAAATCGCCACGGTTACACCACTACCCAAAGGGGGTGATTTAACTGATGTTGGTAATTATAGGCCTATAAGTCTTCTACCTGTCCCTGGAAAGGTTCTCGAACGCCTAATTCACACACAGCTCTCTGAGCATCTTGAGACTTGTAATATTTTGAGTGACCGTCAAGGAGGGTATCAGAAGGAGAAGTCAACCATTGATTCTATCAGTCATTTTGTCGATGATATTCTTTTAAATCGAAATATAGGTAATTTCTGTATGGCAGCCTTTATTGATATCAAAAAGGCTTTTGATAGTGTAAATTATATTATTCTTATAAAAAAACTGGAGATGTACGGTATTCGAAATAGGAGCCTGACCTTGATAGAGAATTACTTGTCCATGAGACAGCAATGCACTGTGGCAAATAATATACGTTCTAGCACTATTCCCCTCACCTGTGGCGTACCCCAGGGGTCAATTTTGGGTCCTTTATTCTTTTTATTATATATAAATGATTGTATTTCCCCTGAAAATAGACATAAAACAATGCTTTACGCTGACGATTCGGTTTTATACGTTACCGGTAGAAATTTTAATACTCTGTCAGACGAATTGTCTACAGCCCTAGCTTCCTTTTATAATTGGACTTCCATTAACAAGTTAACTATAAATGAAAGTAAAACAAAGGTTATGACTTTTGCCTCAAAAATTAAATTGAAACGTCTCCCAAAACCCAAAATTAAATTGAACGGTAAATTGCTAATGAATGTCAAATCCTACAAATACCTTGGGGTCACAGTGGACGAAGAACTAAGTTTTGCTCTTCACGTCAGAAACCTAATTAAAAGTGTAAATTTTAAAAAATTATTGCTGTTCAAGGTTCAAAGGTGTATGCCTTCTAGACTTCTCCGACAAATCTATGTTACACATACCTTGCCTATCATCGATTATGCTGATGTATTATATATGAATACGAACGCAGATATTTTGTTAGAGCTCCAACGCTGTCAAAATAAGTGCCTGAAAACATGTTTTGGTTTGCATCTCCTGCACCCTACCCAAGACGTTCATAAGATAGCCAAACTTCCAGTGTTAAAGGAAAGAAGGATTTTCCATGCTAAGTTGATTGCTTTCAAGAGAGCCCAACAACCTAGGTATTGTAAAAACATAATAAGGCGAACAAGATTTAATTCTAGTCCAGTTCTTTATTACCCAATACTTCATTGTACAGCATTTGAAAACTCGCCGCAGGTTACGTGTGCTCAACTGTGGAACGACCTTGATCTAGATGTGAGGAAAATTAATAATTTTGTTGAGTTTAAAGGTCTGGCTAAACAGTGCATGTTGGATACGATCCCTAAAACATAGTCATTTTTCTGGTCAATCTTTGGGGTTTAATTTAATTTTAATTTTATTTTGATTTAATCTAATTTAATTTTGTGTCAAGCAAGAAATTAAAGTAAAACGTATAAATATGTTCGCCATTCTTGCCAAACTTGAACCCTGTTATTGCGTAATTTGTGTACTCAAGACAAACTTTTCTTGCGGTGCATCCACACAACAGTTCTACTGACGGATGCATCGTCACTTTTTTGCCAAAGTAATAACTACTCGTCTGATTGGTCGTATGTACCTTGTAATATATCCCTGGTACCTTGAAAAAGTGTAATATATTAGCTACATGTAGCATTTGTCATATTACCGGTACTACATAACCTCACTAGTCTGGGTTATACCAACCTGTGTTCATACAACTCGACCATGATACATGTACATCATCGCTGGAATTAACTTGTTGGCAATAAAGTTAAAACTTTTCTTAAAAAAAAAAAAAACAGAGATATCATATATGGGGGGTAATCAAAATATCTTTAAACTGCTTATCCAAAGACCCCCACGTCCCCCTGTTGTTAAGAAATGACCACTCCCTGAACCTTGAAGGCCTTTTCTGCGCCATGCCTTTGTGGACTACTATTCCCTAGGTCTGCATTCATGCCTCATGCAAACTCTTCCAGAGCATAACAACACCAATGAGTGTCCATGATGCTTGAATATCCATTGGGGAGTACTCACTAGGTTGGCATTCAAAGCACCATGATGGAAGAGGACTAGGACATTACAGCACTAGGTCCGGCCCTTTCAGAGCTGTGTGTGATGGCAGACAGGCAGGAGGCAGACAATGTAGCCTCACTCCCAGTTTACCAGTCATGGTGTCTGCTCCTTTCTCACCTTCCAGTTGAAAGATGAGCTCACAATTTGATCAAAGAGTAAAGATTACTAAGAGGGTCAATGATTAATTGTCCCCGGAAAGCCGGTGACACCTTCTGGTGGATGAAGTGTAAGGCAACATAGCCCACTCAATCCTTATATAATCATTTAATCATAGATCAAACCACATTTCAGTTGTTGATAAATGGTTTTACCTCCATATGTTTATTCTATATATTTCTTTCCAATATCCGTGCTGAATTTGCGGGAAATATTATCAGATATCACTGGTCAATGGTAAACATGGGTATAGGTGGGAACAATGGACTTTAATCTCCATCTAGGTTTTTTTTGGCCAGAAATGTGCACTAAGCCCATGAAACCGTTCCTCGAAAGTATTAAAGGTGTATATATTTTTTAGGGTTAATACATGCTGGAGCTATACTCCGATTAATATCATTATCTGTTTATTTTTTTGAGGTATACTGACTGCTCAAGGGAAATGCTAATGTATGGGAAACACAAGTGGACCCTCTTATTATATTATTTGCTCTTTGATTTGATGTACAATTGTTAGATGATGAAAGCAAAGTGAAAACACGATACATTCATTTTGTATATTCAGCAAGGTTTTCTTACAATATCCCAAAACAGGTTTGCAATTTAGGATTGCATTTTTCCTTTAATTAAACTCAAGGTGGCCACTTTCTTGCCAATATTGCACTATGTTATTGATACTATTAACCCTAAAAGAATCGATTCGTTAAAATATGAATTTGTCGTCATGATGCACCAATGCAGCCCTTGTGAGTAATTCGCTGGTGCTGTATTGGTGCATCTTGCTGAAACTTCAGGGCTGTCTCAACAGCATGATGCTTGAATGCAGCACTGGCAAGTTACTCACCAGGGCTGCATTCATGCATCATCAAAACCGAGGGCATGATGCATTCAGGCATCATTAATTTACTTACTGGCTAGGATGAAAAGGAGGGACGAGTAGTTTGGAGACATTTGGTATTTATTTATAATATATACCGGTAAAATTGAATGTTTGTATAATAACATAAATGTAAAAGTTTATGACGTAAAAATGATGTACATAAATTAGATGCACATTGTAGATGATTTATACACGGTTACATGGAATGTAGAATGACGATATTATTAATACATATTGAAACAATGAATATTGAAATATTTTTGATTGACATGAATATTGAAGGAGTGGGTGGGTGGGTCGTATTTAAGATAGATGTGGAGGGGTCGGTGTGTGAGAGATGAATGGGACGGATACGGTGGTGGAGGGTGAGAGGAGAGGTATTGGTGTGGACAGGTAGCACCAGGGGGAGTGGTGTATTTTGTAAGGAGGGCTGTAGGGTGGAGACGCCAGGTGGAAATCAATGACACCCCCTAGCCGTATACACGACTATGAGGAACCAATACTGTCCTTAAAGGGTTAGAAATAGGAACATGTGTCGCCCTGTGATATGGGAAAGGCCCTTGATTTGCAAAGAATAAAATGTGCCTCGCTTTGATTACATTGTCAGGAAAGGAATAAACACCTTGTCCTTAAGTCTATTTTCAACAATACCTGCAAGAGTAAAGAAGCATTGATTTAAGGGCAAAGCCCCATCCTCATGAACTGCCCTTAAGCCAAACGGATGCTGTGAGATCTTTAATTGTTCAACAATAAATGATTTGATTTTTCTTCACCCGTTTTCTTCTAACCTCAAGTTCTATACATGTGTGACAATGATGAATAGGAAACCTTGGGCTCGGGAATATGAATGAAAACTGTTATAACTGACTCATTATCGCACTTATCATCTGTTTAGGCATCCTGACCACCGGCCCCCTGCCTTCAGGCCCTCCGGATCTTAGGCCCCCGGTCTTTTGGCACCCTGGCCATAGGCCCCCTGCCCATAGGCCACAACCTGCCTCACGTCCACACCCCGTCCACCACCATCTCCTCACGTACACCACCATCCCCTCACGTCCACCACAATTTCTTCACGTCCACTACTATTTCCTCACGTCAACCACCATTTACTCACGTCCACCACCACCTCCTCACGTCCACTACCATCCCCTCACGTCCACCCCCATCTCCTTACGTCCACCACCATCTACTCTCATTCACCACTCTTTCCTCACGTCCACCCCTTCCCTCATGTCCACTTCCATGTCCAGGGGGTTGGACGTGAGGGATTGGACGTGAGGGGGTTGGACGTGAGGGGGTTGGACGTGAGGGGGTTGGACGTGAGCGGTTGGACGTGAGGGGCTTGGACGTGAGGGGCTTGGACATGAGGGAGGGGGTTGGACGTGAGGGGGTTGGACGTGAGGGGTTGGACGTGAGGGGGTTGGACGTGAGGGGGTTGGACGTGAGGGAGGGGGTTGGACGTGAGGGGTTGGACGTGAGGGGGTTGGACGTGAGGGGTTGGACGTGAGGGGGTTGGACGTGAGGGAGGGGGTTGGACGTGAGGGGGTTGGACGTGAGGGGGTTGGACGTGAGGGGTTGGACATGAGGGGGTTGGACGTGAGGGGGTTGGACGTGAGGGGGTTGGACGTGAGCGGTTGGACGTGAGGGGCTTGGACGTGAGGGGCTTGGACATGAGGGAGGGGGTTGGACGTGAGGGGGTTGGACGTGAGGGGTTGGACGTGAGGGGGTTGGACGTGAGGGGGTTGGACGTGAGGGAGGGGGTTGGACGTGAGGGGTTGGACGTGAGGGGGTTGGACGTGAGGGGTTGGACGTGAGGGGGTTGGACGTGAGGGAGGGGGTTGGACGTGAGGGGGTTGGACGTGAGGGGGTTGGACGTGAGGGGTTGGACATGAGGGGGTTGGACGTGAGGGGGTTGGACGTGAGGGGTTGGACATGAGGGGGTTGGACGTGAGGGGGTTGGACGTGAGGGAGGGGGTTGGACGTGAGGGGTTGGACGTGAGGGGGTTGGACGTGAGGGGTTGGACGTGAGGGGGTTGGACGTGAGGGAGGGGGTTGGACGTGAGGGGGTTGGACGTGAGGGGTTGGACGTGAGGGGGTTGGACGTGAGGGGTTGGACGTGAGAGGGTTGGACGTGAGGGAGGGGGTTGGACGTGAGGGGTTGGACGTGAGGGGGTTGGACGTGAGGGGTTGGACGTGAGGGGGTTGGACGTGAGGGGTTGGACGTGAGGGGGTTGGACATGAGGGAGGGGGTTGGACGTGAGGGGTTGGACGTGAGGGAGGGGGTTGGACGTGAGGGCTTGGACGTGAGGGAGGGGGTTGGACGTGAGGGGGTTGGACGTGAGGGGGTTGGACGTGAGGGGTTGGACATGAGGGGGTTGGACGTGAGGGGGTTGGACGTGAGGGGTTGGACATGAGGGGGTTGGACGTGAGGGGGTTGGACGTGAGGGAGGGGGTTGGACGTGAGGGGTTGGACGTGAGGGGTTGGACGTGAGGGGGTTGGACGTGAGGGGTTGGACGTGAGGGGGTTGGACGTGAGGGGGTTGGACGTGAGGGGTTGGACGTGAGGGGGTTGGACGTGAGGGGTTGGACGTGAGAGGGTTGGACGTGAGGGAGGGGGTTGGACGTGAGGGGTTGGACGTGAGGGGGTTGGACGTGAGGGGTTGGACGTGAGGGGGTTGGACGTGAGGGGTTGGACGTGAGGGGGTTGGACATGAGGGAGGGGGTTGGACGTGAGGGGTTGGACGTGAGGGAGGGGGTTGGACGTGAGGGCTTGGACGTGAGGGAGGGGGGGTGGACGTGAGGGCTTGGACGTGAGGGAGGGGGGTGGACGTGAGGGAGAGGGTTGGACGTGAGGGAGGGGGTTGGACGTATGAAATGGACGTGAGATTTGTGCCTTCAATCCGGGGGCCTGTAGTCAGGGTGGCCTAAAGGCAGGGGGCCTCAGATCCGGAGGGCCTGTGTGCTGGGGGCCTGTGTTCCGTGGGCCTGTGGGCTGGGGGCCTACAGTCAGGAGGGCCTGTATTCCTGATACCCTATACTATATGTGTCAGATACCAATAATTCAGACACATTCTCTGACAAGCTGTCTTCACTGACACTGTATGACCTCTGTAGACATATTATCTTTGTGGAGCATTGAGACAGTTTTGCCTCAAATCATGGCCTAAAGGACCATGAAATAAATTTACCAGCAGGTTGTATATTGCTGGTCGGGCCGATGGTCAGTGGCATATCCAAGACTGCAGGACATGCAGAAATAATAGAATGGTTGTTATAGATTCCTTGTGATGGGGACACGTATAGGCCTCTAACTTGTGTGGACTCGTTTCTGCAAACACCTTGTGTACAGAGATTCAGGCAGTCATTTCCACTTCTGGTTCTGCTCTCGCAACTTAGTATGCTCCTTGCAAGTTATGGTGTGTATTAGTGTGGTCTAAGTCTCATGATAGGTTGCGAGCTCAGAACTAACATGGCCGCGCACACGGAGAAACCCTAATTATCCCTATTGACTACTATGAGAAGATTACCGTAGGGATGTAGCAGCAGGGGTTATGGAAAGGGATGTAGCATAATTGAGGAATGGAAGCTGCAGAGGAGGGTCAGATGTTGAGGTAGATACAAAGCAACATGACCTATTGGGATGCTTGAGGAACTAGAAGACAGATCAAAATGGAGAGAGGTTTCCTCTACATGGGAGAGAGGGATGAAAGACCCTGCAGGCTTAGGAACAGGTGGCAAATTGACTGAACAAGGCCTGTGGGATAGGTAAAATGATGAACGAAGGTAGTGGGGAACAGTGACTGATGGAAAGGAAGCACATAAGCTCTGGTTGAGTTCACAGTTTATAGATGTTTTCTGAACTGGGACAAAAGAAGCTCACTTCCACCTTTTCCTGACATCACATAACCTTACCTGTTCTGCCTGTTTAGTAGTCTCATCCCATACCTCCCAGCCAGACTACATCTCTCATGTCCCGCTGTGTTTGCTTGGTTGATTGGCTGCTTGGAGACATCACTCTCTATTCTATCCATGGTCCAAGCCTGACCCCATTCATTCCCCATTGTCTGATCATACACGTCCATACTATTATGCTGTTAGCTTATTCCCTCTCACACCCTTCACCTCCTATCTCACCTCACTGATCCCCACTCTCTCAATAGGCCATACACCAATAGCAGTATACATACTATGCTGCTGGATGAAAAAACAAAGGGACAAGTCAGTGAATATATCAGTGTGGTATTGTTATGGTTTATTGGGCATCTTCCCCTGCTGTAAAGAGTGCAAGTTAGATACTAATTCTCCCAGTATGCATCTCTATTCCTGAGACATGGGTGATTGCACTGATGCAAGCACCAAGTTCTTGGTTTTTAAAAGACATACAGTCACTTACTCGGAATATATCTATCACTCACAGGGGCCATGAAACCCTCAGTTATAGACCTCTACTGTGGGTCCTAATGTCATCTGTCCAGATTGGGGGAGTGGTTAGGACTCTCATCTGTCAATGCAAAGGTCCTGGCTTCGAATCCATTATCGGGCTACAAGGTTAACAGTCTATTTTAAAGTGTGTCATAAAGACAATAATAAAAATGTATGATAAACATAGAGCAATCTTCCTTTTTTTTGTATTTGTACATGAATCATTATGTTTCTTCTTTATAAATACTAGGCCTATTGCGACTCTTGACCAACCAAAAAAAAAGAAAAAATTTAAACTGGTCTGTTTACCATGTAGCCTTTGCATGGATTCGAAGTCAGGACCTGAGCATTGTTAGACCAGTGTCCTAACCATTACTCCAATCAGGACAGGTGAGACAAGAACATATTCAACTGCAACTCATTTGGAAAGTTGCGACCCCTAAAACCTTATACTTTGGACGGACTAGAAACCAGCTTCAGCTACAGGTCTCACAAGGCAATATCACTGCATCTCTCTAGTGCGGAATAGCAGGCATCACCTTTGCTTCACTCTCCCTCTCCAAAAGCACAAACCTCCAGGGAGGGTAAAACCCTTTATTTCAATGTGAATACTGTATGTCAATGTCAAACCTATGGCAGGGCCGTTCAGGGAGTGTGTAAACCCCTCAAGCATGCTGCATGCACCAGTCATACCGCATGCTCCAAAGGATCATGTGGCCCATGAGAGCATCAAATCCAATCCTTACCAGGAGGGGAAAGAACAATTCTGGCTTTAGTCCATTTTCTACCGAAATACCCTGATATAAATACAGAGCTGGATGATGGTGACTGCACAAGTGGTCCTTGCCCTCTTCTCTATGGCTTCGTGCAGAACCGTTATGTTATAACCATCATTTCGGCCATTTAAGGTTGCAGCTCTGTCTACATGGGATATCAATGCTCCACTCTACTTCCTGACTTTCATCCCCTATTTCCTGCCCTGCATGCAGCTACTTCCTGTGGTAATCTGCCCATACCAGGGCATACACATATTCCTGTGTCGGGGAATCTATAACAACCATTCTATTATGTCTGGACCTCTCTCAGCCAGAGGGCTATCACTGACCCTCACCCCCACCAGCTATATACAACCTACTGGTCAATACACTGATATAAGTCTCTGTCTGTGGGGGGTTGCTGGTTCAAAAATGGTCACTCATTAATGGTGGGAGTAGGAGGAGTAAAATAAGATTCTTATGTTTGATTGTTTATGATTCTTACAATGTAACAGAGCATAAAATACAACATTAAAAAAGGTAAGGGGCGTAGTAGGGGACAACTGATTGAAATGGCCATGCGGGAAGAACAGGTTGGCAGGTTGGGAGGAGGGACTGGGCAGAAAGTAGAAGTGAGGGAAGCAGAAAAGTGAGAAAACAGAAAGAAGTGAAAAGATAGAGCATGGCACAAAATTGACTGGGAATGGCCAGGATTATCAATACATCAAAAATCTGAACTCCAAACTGCCATCATTTTATGTGGGACAAATTTGAAAGTGGTTTGGAATGAATTTGCATTCATCATGATACTTTCCTGGCTTTTAGGTATCTTCAAATTCATAATTTTTCTAGACACTTTGCACCCCGGTATGATTCACGATCATGAGGTTCACTGTAGCAGCCCCAGGCAAGCAGGATACTCGCCAACAACCAATGCTATCATTCATAAAGCCTATACAGAGTTTCACACAGAGTGAGATATGGCATCCTTTTCAGTAATCTGCAAAATACCCCTCATAAACAATAGATGAGGAGACAAGATGGTGATTCACTTATAGCAATCAGACACTGTACTATAGTGTTCTGTCCATTAAGGGAGCCTATCTGGGATTCCGGATTACTAAGCACTTGATTTGTTGGGCTGCGAGTCAGTAAAACCAGTTTTATTCATATTCTCACCTACATGCCACCGTACCCATTCATCTCTGTCACAGGACTATGAGAGCTAAAAAGGCTGATTGTTGGATGGTATTGGCAAGAGAAGTACATTGCTGCCTATAGAGATATCAATAAATCACCTCATTCACCACTGATCTATAAAATGTATACCCGTTCTTTTTCTGTCAAGACTTCCCATAAAGATGTGTTCTTAGACAAAAGGCAAAGTCTTAAAATGTCTTCACTTAATCAATTGAAGAATTGCATACTATTCATATCTAATGGAGCCAAGTTGAGATACAAATAACGACAAACTTGTTGAAAGATTGAAGACAAAGCTCACGTCAAGACTTTGCCCTGAAATGTTTGTCCTGGAACTAATCTTTAAATCGAACCATTTTTAATGAAAATGCATTTTGAGTGGGATTATTTTGGGGTACTGTCACTCTATGTAACCATGCAATGTGTTAAAGTATTGAGCATCAACTTAAACTATCAAGCTGGACTGAATTCCTCTAAGATACTGTCACTTAATTCTATGTTTTGTGAGAAACTTACTGGTAAAACTTGTCTCAATTGTCTGGTTTCAGGGAAGACCTTTAAGTTTGACAGATTTCTTTCTGTGCACCTCTGTTCTGCTTGCTTCCCATCATTCCCTGCAGGAATATTTGTCCACATCCCTTAACCCAGCAGTCCATACTTCTGTCCATCAGTCTTCCTCTCCTTCAATCCTGTAGCACCCTCTACCATCTAGCATCTCTATATATCTCCATGTATGCCCTACCTTAATCTGTGTTAGGCATTGCCCCCTACACTTCTCTCCTTTTCTATTTCATCCCCCGGGTCCACTTTCTATTATATCCCCCTTGCACTCCACAACCCGGAGGCTACAATCCTGCTGTAATCTGCACACCAAGGTCTACATGTCCCTGTCACAGGAAATCTATGACAACCATTATATTATGTCTGCACCTTTCATAGCTTGAGGGCTATCGCTGACCCTCACCCCACCAGCAATATATCACCTACTGGTCAATATTAGCCTGGATTTATATGCAGTGCTGGCACAGGATATGGTCAATTAGTGACAATCAAGGCAGAGGTAACATAAAAAGGCAAAGAAATCATCCCTCAGGTGCATTATGTGGAAAATTCTTGAGATGCACTTTAATTTTGGTACCAAGGATATAAGGGGCATGGATGGCCAGAAACTGATGTGGTAGTAGGGAAATATGGAGAATATGTTTGTTACTGCCATGATGAAGACAACTACATCATCATCATGTGTCAACACATCTGCTCTAAGTAACTAGCAAGAGTAAAATAACACTAATATTAGCATGTCATACAATAATTGTTATGTCACTATTTATATCACCCTTACATGGTTACTACTGTTATTTCTGGCTCTATGCATTCTTAACAGAACATTATGGTGCCAGTAGCAGGTTACCTAGAGGACCCTTGATGTGACACTATTTCCATGTGTACTTGCCACATCTTTCTACCACTGCCTGTTTAATTTGGGTAATGATATCTAAAATTTATTACACTGAGCTTGATTAGAATAAAGTGTAACACTATTTTGCTGAAGCTGCAGAATTCATTTTGCTTTGATTTATCATGGATCAAAAGAAGTGAGGTAGGCTTTTCTGTGTGAGGGTAAAAAAGCAGCAGACACCATTACGGGTAAAACTGTGAGGCTACATTGTCTGCTTCCTGCCTGTCTCCCATCAAAAACTGAGGCAAAAGGGGAAGGACTTAAACCTTTCAGGGCCACATCTTCCTTGACTGGATTAAGCTCTTTATCGACATGATGTTTTCAAGCACCATGCTGACCATACAGGGCTGATGTACTCCTGCAGCATCAGCATGATGCATGAATGTGAACCTTGGGAGTAGACTCAACTTTACAAGGTTGACTTCATGTTTCATGATGACAATGGGCATGGCTGTTGAAGCACTATGTGACCCTTTAAGTATTAGCTACATTTCTAAAGTGTGTGGAGGTAGCTGAATAGGGGCCTAGAATCACAAGGAAGATCATATTGGTCAGGGTGATAGCAGAAGGTCATTCTACCAGCATCATTGTATGATATCAGGTTGCTTGACATGGACTTCTTGGCCATTAAAAAAACCACAGTAATAAAGCATCTTCCTAGCTCTAAATTCCTCCACGTACACGCTGTGCAAAATATTATTCTCGAAATTTATTATAATGTTAGTTGTAAATCAGAATATATTGTACATTTGATAAAGAATGAGTGCTTTTGTGCAAATAATAGTCAGCCAAGTGGGTAACAAAGACGTGTCGGTAAATCTTGTGAACTAGATCTGGAATTGAGGGTCTTCCTACTTCAGGAGTCCTAAGGCTATTATACAAACAATGGCCTCTGCTTTTATAGTAGTAGGACCTTTTCATCCCTTCTATATTCAAGACTTCCCCTTCCATTCATAATATTTGAAGGGGGACGGTTTTGATGGTGGAATTCCTTGTGGGTAAAAATATGTCCCCCCGCGCCCATTTTATTATTTCTTCAGAAGGCAATATCTTTATCAGCTAGCAGCATCCACTGTTCCCTGGAGTGTACTGAGACATCTGTATGGTGCTGTCTAAGCCTTACAGTTCCATTACAGAGCACTGGTGCTTGAAAGGAATATCCATACACTAACAGCAGTAGACACAAAAAGAGACAGTCTGAGGGGAAATCTGGGTTGATGCTTGCTGACCCCTGACATCTACTATCAGTAGGTACTACTAGAGGAGTAAGCTTTACCGACTAGAGGTTTCCCCCAAATAGCCCGTGAAGCTGTTTGGTTTTCTTAGGGACTTGTGTGTTGCCATTTTCATGATGGAGAATGTGTTTATTCTTTCTTGATGTTGACAAGCATTAATACTTGTTTGTTATTCTTACAGACTGGTGAGGTGTGCTGCCATTTTCTTGATGGAGAATATGTTTATTCTTTCCTGATTTTGAAAAACATGAATACTCCCTTTAAAGTTATGTTGTAAGATTTTTTGTAGGGTTGCAATGATGAATGAGTACTGAAATATCATGATGCATGAATGCAGTATTGCCAAGTTATTTAATGTTCTCACTAAGAATATGGTGACGTTTACTGAGATTGATTTATATACTAGGTGTGTCTCTTATTTCCTCTCCCCCCTCTACCTGTCTCTGCGACTATACCTCTGTCCTTCTTAGGACCCTCCCCTGTTTGTGAGAGATAATCGGTGAGTTAACAAAGGCTACTGCTGTGTTATAGTGCAGTATTTTGCTGCAGACAAGCAGTAATCAACATACAGCATCTGAAGTGGGAGATGTAAAAAGGAGAGGGTGAGAGTAGAAAAGAATTCAGATATCACTGCCCAATTCACACTGCCTTGGATTAGGGATAAAAGAACAGTAGAATAGTGTACATTTGTTCCTTGACCTCATCCCTCACTTTTGTAAAACTATTTCTTCTGTCTTACTTTTATATTTACCTGAAAGATTTGGCTTGTGATTTTGACACTACCTAAATAAAGATCCTTTTATAGGCACTTACCATTAACTAGAAATGTGATTTGCCCTGTCTCCATATTTTTATGAGGACGACACATTTCAAAGCACTTGAGTGCAGTGAGGCCTGCGGATACCTCCCTAGTGATGTGATGGAACCTAATGGGGGACCCTTGTATTACCATCTGACAAAGTAGTCTGCCTCACCTCAAAGCAAATTAAATTGACACTATTTATTTACAAAAGAGCATTATGCTGAAAAATGATATGACCCTAAGGAAAAATTGTGATTTCATGGCAGATTGTCTCTTGATATATAGAGCCAGGAAAAACAGTAGTAAATTGACACCTCATAAATACAATGACAGATTTCACAGCCTCCTGTGAATAGGGAGAGCTCTGAAACTGCATCTCTGGAACCAAACTGTTAAATCACATCCCTATTGTAAAAGAGCACCATGTCGGCACATTCAGGTATCAGGCCCTTTAAGGAGGGTTTAGTGCTTTTGTGTGCTGAGCCCTTATTCTTCATGACTAATGAAAGTAGGCTCGAGCTCAGTACCCAAGTAGCCCTGGATATTTCATGAAGATTCTGCAAGGTGGATAAAATCCTGAAGAAACAGCAAGATGCATAAAATAATGCATCGCTGACCATTTATGTCCTAATGTTGCATGAGCACATCATGAGAACAAATATTGCCCTGATGTATCATGCCGTCCTTACAGGGTTAAGCCCTGAGGTGTTGGACTGTGTGGCTGGCTTGGCTCTGTGGTAAGAGGGTGCTCAGACAGACTTCTGACAGGCTTTGTCCAGAACGCCATTGTTCATGTTACAGACTCACTATGATGGAACATCTTCGGAAGAAGAGAGAAAGATATCTAAGAGAAAACAAGTCCCAGTTAACCAATGTTAGATACTGTAGCCTTAAAAAAAACTCATGAAGAAATATATCCTTTTTCATCATTCTGCTTGAAGCGGCCATGGCCTGTTTATTTGCATGGATGCAAACCATTCTGGTTTGTCTAAACAGCCTACACACCTATGCTTGAATGCAGCCCTCACAATTTACTGGCTAGAAGGGTTGCATTCATTGTATCATTCGGACAAAGTGTATGATGTTTAAAGAACTATGATGCTCGTAAAGAGTTCAATGACGTTTCCTGTAAGGCCCACCATAACCACGCAGTAGCAGGGTTGATGTAGGAGGCTGGAGTACCAGCCTGGTCCTGCACCACTCATCCCTTCTTTACACATGGACAACCTTGTAAGGCACACACCCTCACACGCTACTGCCACAAGTCAGCAGAGGGACTTAGCGGGAAGCCACGACTACAGCAATAACTGCTGCCAGATTGATGTCCATCTATTTCTACTCGCTTTTTTCTGTTTAAAAAATACATGACAGGTTATATAATATAACCACAGTGGACTGGTCAATGGCAGGCAAGATGAAGGTAACTGCATCCGTAACGATCTGTATGAGCATACCCTCACAAGCATCAATAGCGCACCCTGCACAAAGACGGGTAATCAGGCAGTTCTAACACTGAATCACTCCGAGGTAAATGAACACAACTGCATATATAATGCTGTCCAACTGAGCATGCAAGACACTGCACGACAATATTCAAATCCCCTCAGCCTTTGCCCCTCTGCCGGAAAACAAATTAATCAGGAAGGACTTTCTCATTTCCTGAAGTAAGATTGCTTCTTGTGAAGTTCAGATTAATCAATGAACCGATGCATGAGGCCACAGGGGTCGTGGTGGCAGTGCAAAGGGATTGTTGTTAACAGAACTGTGTTCTTATGATCAATATTTAAGAAGTACAGTGAACTTTGGTGTCGGATGGCATTTCTTCCTCTTGTCTCCATGTTTGTCCTTGCACTATTTTCCACTTTGTTTTCTCCCTCACTCTGTTATTCTCGACATACCTCCCTCCCTGGTCATCTGTTCATCTATCTGTTCATCAGCCTTTCTCTCCATCCCTACCAGCTCCCCTATCAGCTACAAATCTGTGCGATCCTCACCCTACAGATCTCCTCTCATAATTACATTCATCCCGGCCACCCTCCTCTCCCCCCTTTACCCCAGCCCCCTCCCTCCCCTCCCCAGTCCCCTCCCCTCCCCCTCCCTTCCACCCTTCCCATCTCTGTCCCCCTCCCCCTCCCCCTCCCCCTCCCCCTCCCCCTCCCCCTCCCCCTCCCCCTCTCCCTCCCCCTCTCCCTCCCCTGCCCCTCTCCCTCCCCCTCTTCCCCTCCCCCTCGCCCTCCCCAGCACCCAAATTTGTGGAATCTTAACCTACAATTCTGCTCACATATCTTCATTCCTGCCCTCAACCATAACCTCCCACATCCCCCCTCCCCTCCCTCCCCCAAGGCTGTAAGTCTTTCAGTAATCTTCTCATACCAGAGTCTACAAGTGTCCCTGTCAGAGTCAATCTATAATAACCATTGTATTATGTCTGCATCTCCTGTAGCCTCAGGGCTACCACTGACCCCCACCCCTAGCAGCCATATACAACCTTCTGGTCAATAAACTGATATAAGCCTGGGTATGTATGAGGAAGGAAATGATTTTGAAGGCAAAAGAAACAAATGGAAATATTTAAGACCTTCTTTCTGATGCATTATATGGTGTATTTTGGATCCAAACTTTCATGATTATGATGAAGTTTGTGTGAGGACCTAGGCAGGGAGGGCAGAAAAGCCCATCAGGTAGTAACAAAGAGGCTATTGGGAAATATTGGAATCAAATATTTGAACTGCAGACTTGGGAATACATGTACAATATTGTTTTAAAGGTTACGAATGTAACCTACTGTGCACACTGTGTCTTTTATGAACTCCATACGTATGACTGGAGGATGCAGCAAAGTTGTGGGCTTTTTCATGCTCCCTGGCCTGCCCTCCCATAGGTTCGACATTGACATACTGTAGTCACAATGAAATAAGGGGCTTTAAGAGAGGAGAGTAGTCGGAGGTATAGGAATATACCAGAAACCAATTAAAGGCACAGATGTAGGTAGTTGAATCCACTGTGAGTGATAGATATATTCTGAGTAGGTTACCCAGTAAACAAATAACATTATACGCCATTTTATAATGTTATCATTATGTCAACGGCTCTTTAGTATGGCATAACGTTATGTAAAATTTAAAACATTATTTTTTACATACAGGGAAAATCAATATCTACCTTCTTAATACCAGGAGAGAATGCCCAATAGACCATAGCAATACCACATATACCCTCACTGACTTTTCTTTTAATTTTTTCATCCAGCAGCATAGCATGTATACATACTACTGCTGGTGTACAGCCTATTTGGAGAGCAGGGATCAGTGAGGTGAAGGGTGTGAGAGGGAATAAGGTAACAGCATAATTGTATGGCTGTGTATGATCAGACAATGGGGAGTGAATTGGGTCAGGCTTAGACCATGGATAGAATAGAGAGTGGAACCTCCAAGCAACCAATCAAGCGAGAAAACACAGAGGGGCATGAGGGATGAGATCTGGGAGAAAACCGCCAAGCAGGCAGATCAGAGAAGTACACTTATGATATATAGGAAAACTGACATTGATCCTCTGTCCTGCTCCCATTAGCTCATTGCTTGTTGCCTCTCCCTTCATTCCTTTTTCTATCCATCCCTGCACAACTCCCTCATTCAGTCCCTCGGTCTATTCATCTGTTCCTCAGCCTGTCTTCCCTGGCTCTCATCCCTGTTACTGAATGAGGGAGATAACAAAGGGACAAGTGGGTATGGACTAACATGGGAAGAATAGAGGAGCAGGAAAAAGAAATGCTATCCGACACCAAACTTCACTGTGGTTCTTAAAAATTGAGAAAAAGAACACACTTTTGTTGCCATCAGTCCCTCTGCACTGCCACTACGACCCCTGTGCCCTCATGCATTGGCTAATTGTGCGATGTGGACTTCACAAGAAGCAATCCACCTTCAGGAAATGAGAAGGACCTCCCTAATTAATTTGTTTTACGATGCAAGGGCCAGGGTTTGGGGTGGATGAATAGTGTTGTGCAGTGTTTTTGCATGGTCAGTTGGACAGGGTTATTTGCAGTGGTGTTCATTTATATGCTTATTGGTGCCCATCGGTGCTGGGTGTGGTTCAGTGTCAGAACTGCTTGATATTACTGTGCTATAGGGACACAAGGTCTAGATGCTACAATGTTCTAAATATGGCTTATACGTTCGCTGATATATATATTTATATATATATATATATATATATGTATATATATATATATTCATATATATATCTATATATCTTTATATATATATATATAAATATATATATATAAAGGTAGATGAAAATCTGGACGGATCCAATGTCGTGAGCGCTTTCTGAGTGCAGACTCACTTGACCAATGGAAGCCAGACATGCCACCACCCTCACCTTGTAGGGGTAATCCGGCGTTGTTGACATCTCCAGTAGCCAACCCTAGAGCCTGAAGGCCTAAACCAACAGACTCCAAGCCAGCTTGAAGAGTTGTCGCTGCTGTAGAGCTGCCTGCGGAAGCCGAAGCCAGTGACCCGTCTGCGTAGAACAGTTGACGTTGGAAGCCATGCTCACCCTCCAGCGTCGATCCGGTACCCGGGGTCTTAGGCTTAAACCCTGGAGGTGGCTTCTGCGTGCTTGGCTTCTTCCCCGATCCGCCATCTTGGCTCGAAGCCAGTTCCTCCTCCAGTTTAGCGTTCTGCAAGTTAATCGCTGCCAGCCGTTCCTCCAGAGACTTCATCTCGAGCTTACGCTTCAGTATGGCTTGCTTCTCCTCTGCTAGTTTAAGCTGTAGAGACACATTCTGATCCCTATCCATTGCTGGAGATCCTGGCTCCTCCGCCTTGCGCAACTCGAATGCTTCGTCTTCCTCCTCGTCTAACCCACCTTTAGAATGTGTGGGTTTAGAACATTGGGGACACGCCGATTTACAATGGTCATAAACAAAGGCGCAGCTCCTGCAGGGCTGCATGGTTAATAATTGATAATAAATTAACTAACCACGATAAATATGACACAAAGCAAGCGAGCATCGAGCTGTCCCACCTCTCTGGGCGGCGCTCTGGCGTAAACAAAGGTGGTAACCAACGTACACACTCCGCCTAGATACAACACATAGGGGGCGCCCCTTACCGGGTAACAGAGGTTTGGCGCGCTCGAATGACCTGACCAATAGCGGAAACAAGAGACTCGTCTCAAACCATATATATATATGTATATAAATATATTCATATATGTATCTATATATCTTTATATATATATATATATAAATATATATATATAAAGGGGTTATGCCCTGCGACTAATCCTTTGTGCCTAATTACATGTCTGATATGGCACTCATGATGTTAATTATATGGGAGCTTTGTGTGTCATATCCCAATGAGTATGGAGTGCAGTGTACAATACAAACATTCTCAGATTGTAGGGAAATGTATGAAGACAAAATCTTACTCATCCACTCACATGTAAATTGCACTTCACAAGAAGCTTTTTCTTTTCATCAGCCTGTGTGTACTAGAATAATGACATATGTATTATTTAAATATTGTACATTAACTGACCCATGGGATTTTGTTGTGCATTATATCATATGTCTACTGTGCTATATAACATAATGTGAAACATGCTACTTTCTTTATATACTACATTAATAAGTTATTCTTGTTTCAGAATATTGGTCTCATTTCTCATTCAAATATGTATAACAGGATTTGTTTAAGTTCCGACAGATTGCCCTAAAAAAGGCCCCGTATTTCGTTTCGCCCCTTTATAAGGGTCAATATGATCCTTTAAGCCAGTCAGTGTTCCAGTCTGTGTATGTTTCTGTCTACATCTTCATTAACCTGAGTGGAGACATAGACAAGGAGCATCATCCACCTGGCAGCAGTTATTGCTGAGGTCATGGCTTCCCGCTAAGTTCCTTTGGTGACTTGTGGCAGTAGTGTGTGAGGCTGTGTGCCTTACAAGGTTGTCCATGTGTAAAGAAGGGATGAGTGGTGAGGCTAGCCCTACTGCTACTGTTGGGCTATGGGAGGCAGTACAGGACAGAATACTGTGCCTTTAACCTTTTCACCAGCAATTATACTCTTCCTTGTCATTATATATCAATGCAACCCTTGTAAGTAACTTGTGAGGGCTGCATTCAAGCATGCATGCCAATTGACTCAATACACTCCTGAACAGTTAAGGGTTAAGAAAAATAATGATTTGAAGAACAATATCTTCATGGCACTTATTTTGATAGATATTGTTATTTTGTACTCTGGTACAACATTTTACTTCATCATGACAATTTTGAGAGCCACAGTACTTCACATTGGCTGACTATGACTTGTCTTCTCTTCAGCTATCTTGTTATATCTTCCTCATTTCTTTCCAAGATGTTCTTCCATAGGGAGTCTGTAGCATGAACAATGGTGGTATGGACAAAGCCTGTTAGAAGTCTGTCTGATCACCCTCTGACCACAGAGCCAAGCCAGCCACACAGTCCAACGCCCCAGGGCTTAACCCTATAGGGACGGCATGATACATCAGGGCTTGTATGCATGCCAATCTGATACAGCAATAGGATGTAACTGGTCAGCGATGTATTATTTCATGCATATTGCTGAACCATGCAGTGTATTCATTATATATACAGGGCTACTATTCACTGAGGTTACCTTCATTAGTCATGATGAATAAATTCACAGCATACTAAAGCACTAAACCCTCCTTAAAGGGCCTGATACCTGAATATGCCCACTTTGGCCTTTTTAATACAGGATTGTTATTTAGGAGTTTGGTTCCTAAGATGCTGCTTCAAGATTCTCCCTGTTCACAGGAGGCTGTGAAACTTGACATTGTATCTATGAGGTGTCAAGTGTGTCCCAATGCTTCCTCCAGCTTAACCCAGCCGGATCAAAGAAGGAACAATACCAGAAACTACTCTCTGTTTATAGGTCAAGTATTGCTGCAGGGCTAGAGATCTAGATAGAAAGCCTAAAATTATAATTTCTTTTTATTGGCCCCTCAAGAGTGTGTTTTCTATTATAAATGACCAGAGTGCCTTGCCTAAGAATAAATCATGTTCAGCAGAAATCACCAGCTCTCCTCAGGGGCAACTTCTTTTTTTAGGATCATGCTTTTTCGTGATTAAATAATGTTAATTTAATTTGCTTTGAGGTGAGGCAGACTAATTTGTCAGATGGGAATACCCAAGTCTCCAGGGATGTTCATCCACATTACAGAGTGTCCGCAGGCTCATTGTACTGAAGTACTTTGAAATTATTACATTGTTTTCACAAAAGCAGGGACACAGGGCAAGTCTGAGTTCTAATCAACAGTAAGTGCCTATAGAATGCTCTTTATTTGGATTTTCTCAAAATGAGCCATCCATAAATGTATTTAGATATTTATTTTAAATGACAATATCCATGACTCACAGCAGTAGAGACTATTTTGTTTAGGAATTGCGGGTAATGCTCAAGTAAAACATCAAGTATAAATGAATAGTTCTACTGGAGCAAAGTAGTAAAGGATGAGCTACAGGAGAAAATGCAGCCTTCTCCCATTCTTTTATGCCTGATCTTAGGCAGTGTGAATTGGGCAGTGATATCTGAATTGCTGTCTCCTTTTACCCTCTCCTTTTCACATCTCCCACTTGAGATCCTTGTATGCTTCTGTCTTCATCTTCATTAACCTGAGTGAAGACATAGACAAGGAGCATCATCCATCTGGCAGCAGTTATTGCTGAAGTTATGGTTCCCGCTAAGTCCCTTTCCTGACTTGTGGCAGTAGCATGTGAGGGTGTGTGCCTTACAAGGTTGTCCATGTGTAAAGAAGGGATGAGTGGTGCAGGACCTGGCTAGCCCTACTGCTACTGCAGCGCTATGGGAGGCAGTGCAGGACAGAATATTGTGCCTTGAACCTTTTTACCGGGAATTAAACTCTGCCTTGTCATTATATATCAATGTAACATTTGTAAGTAATTTGCAAGGGCTGCATTCAAGCATGCATGCCAATGGACTCAATACACTCCTGAACAGTTAAGGGTTAAGAAAATAATGATTTGAAGAACAATATCTTCATGGCACCTATTTTGATAGATATTGTTATTTTGTACTCTAGTACAACATTTTACTTCATCATGACAACTTTGAGAGCCGCAGTGCCTCACATTGGTTGACTGTTACTTGTCTTCTCTTCAGGCATCCTGCTATATCTTCCTCATTTCCTTCCAAGATGTTCTTCCATAACGAGTCTGTAACATGAACAATGGTAATGTGGACAAAGCCTGTTAGAAGTCTGTCTGAGCACCCTCTGACCACAGAGCCAAGCCAGCCTCACAGTCCAACACCCCAGGGCTTAACCCTGTGAGGATGGCATGATACATCAGGGCTTGTCTGCATGACAATCTGATATAGCATCAGGATGTTACTGGTTACTGATGCATTATTTTATGCATCTTGCTGAACCTTATTGATTCTACCAACTGTGCAGTGTATTCATTATATATACAGGGCTACTATTCACTGAGGTTACCTTCATCAGTTGTGAAGAATAAGTGCACGTCAAACTAAAGCACTAAACCCTCTTTACGGATCTGATACCTGAATGTGCCCACTTTGGCCTGTTTTAATACAGGGTTGTGATTTAGGAGTTTGGTTCCTGAGATGTGGCTTCAATATTCTCCCTGTTCACAGGAGGCTGTGAAACTTGACATTGTATTATGAGGTGTCAAGTGTGTCACAATGCTGCCTCCAGTACAACCACTACCCAATCATAGAAGGAACAATACCAGAAACTACTCAGTGTTTGTAGGTCAAGAATTGCTGCAGGAGCTAGAGATCCAGATAACGACATTCAATTAATTCAGTATGTGGACCTATGTAAAGAATTATATCTTTTAATTGGCCCCTCAAGAGTGTGTTTTCTATTATAAATGACCAGAGTGCCTCGCTTAAGATTAAATCATGTTCAGCAGAAATCACCAGCTCTCCTCAGGGGCAACTTTCTCTTTTTTTAATGATTTTTTTTGTGATTCAATAATGTAAATTAAATTTGCTTTAAGGTGAGGCAGACTAATTTGTCAGATAGGAATACCAAAGTCCCCCTTGAACGATCATCCACGTTACAAAGTGCCTGCAGGCTCATTGTACTGAAGTGCTTTGAAATTATTACATTGCTTTCAACAGTAATTGCCTATAAAATGCTCTTTATTTGGGTTGTCTCAAAATGAGCCATCCATGAATGTATTTAGATATTTATCTCAAATGACAATATCAATGACTCACAGCAGTCACAAAGAAGGAATTACCGTTGACTACAGTTTAGGTTAAAGGTTAACGACGAGGGGCATTGGCGCTTAACCGTTTGTCACAACCGTGACCCGGCCTATTTATTAGAATAACAAAAAGAAAAAAAAACCAAAGTCTCTGCTGGCCTGCTGCTGGCCTTGCTGCCTGCTTGCTTGCTGCTGGTTACCTCCCCTCCCCTGGAGAAGAGTTCCACGGCTGGTGCCGGTGGGAGGCACTAGGTGGCACTGGTATGTACACTAATATGGGAATAACTTCCCCCATGGAAGTTATGCCCGACATTACCGTTGACTACAGTTTAGGTTAAAGGTTAACGACGAGGGGCATTGGCGCTTAACCGTTTGTCACAACCGTGACCCGGCACACCCAAACTGGAGTGAAGTTGTAAGAGAGGGGTAGGTGTATGTCTAAGTCTTAGTAGTTGCTTGCCGCGATAAGCGCATCTGTAATCTTCCTGTCCATGGCTATCCTCGCCGACATGGGTTTGGCGAGGTATATAAGTGCGGTTAGAGAGGCCCAGTCGCCCACCTGCCTTATGTCCTCCAGGGGGATGCCCGACTGGTGGAAGAATGCCGCCCCCGCCCTCCGCATGCTGTGTACCCCCGCACGTTCCGGGTTCATCCCGATGCCCTCAATCAGCCCCTTGAGGAACTTGAGCAACGGGGGGTACGTCAGCGGTACTTGGTGGGCGCCTCTCCTAACTAGGAAGAGGGGAGCGGAGGGGTCAGCCGGAGAATCCGAGAGGTGACGCCTTAACAAGGAAGCGGCGCACAGTGGAGAGTCGGCGGTGTAGGTGATGGGCACCAGGTGTTCCCGCTGGCCAAACTGTATAGTCTTTGAACTGCTAATGCGTAGCATCACCCCCCAGGGGTAAAACCTGACCGAGCTTCGTCGCATGAAGTGGCCGGTTACGTCCTTGAAGGTCGCTGGTACGAGGTTGCTCTTCCGCAGTAGTGAGCGAAAGCTGGTGACCAGACAAGCCCACATTACACAGTCATTATGATTTTTGAAGTCTACTAGGCGGTACATGGCGAGTAGATCGGATACCGTGACCGTCACCCTGGTCGGAGTCGGGTCGCCCAGCATCCGACGGAGTCCCCTCAGCGTTGCACTAAAGGCAAAGTCCTGCCTAATAAATTGCACATCGTACCCAAAATATTTGTTCAGACTGATGACACCGCTAACGTAGTTGTCTATAGTGCTAAATTTGAGGCTGTCCGAGAGAAACATTATGTAGCGTGACATGGTACGGCTATCCGTTGGTAGCACCTTGACCCCGAGCCAGGTGCAGAATGTTATGAAGCGCTTCCACTGCGAGGCTTTGGTGCGCCAGGTGGCGGGGGACCAGACGTGGGCTCTCGCCTCTGCCGCCATCCGGTCCAGGAGCATGCATCTCTGGTTTGCCCCTGCAACACAGGGAATCAGGGAATTTGCTGTTATCGAATAATAATCTGGATAGGGCGTCTGCGACCACATTAATGTGGCCCGGAATATGAGTTGCTGTGATATGACAATTATAAATGACAGATAGCCAAAAGACCCTTCTAAGGATAATCATCGTTGTGTCATTCTCGCTACGGCCCGTGTTAATCGCGGAAACCACTTGTGTGTTATCTGAGAACACAACTACTCTGCTGTCTGTCATGGAGGGGCCCCACCTCCACAGAGCTTCTATAAGGGGGTAGAACTCCTGTATATTAATATTTGCGGGGATCTTCATGTCCGGCTCGGAACAAAAGTGGCCGTGCCTGTCCTCCCTGCTACTAAGAGGACCTTCCCAGGCACCCGCGAGCCAGTCTTGTTCGAACACGACCCCATAGCCTCTGCCTGAGGCATCCATAGCTAGAGTTAACTCCTTCTTGCTATCTGGGTCGATGATGCGAGCTTCCCCGTTGAACCATCTGGAGAAGCCCTGCCACCATACCAAGTCTTTCTTGAACCCTTTACTTAGAGTTATGTACCTCTTGTTTGCTGGGAAACCACTCAGCATCTTGATCACCCGCTGAGAGAACGTCCTGCCGCCTTTAACGACAGACGAACAATGGGACAGAATGCCACACAGTTTTTGCAGTTGCTTTCGCGTTGCCTGACGGCGACCGTGAAAAAACGATAGCTCTTGCTCCAACCTTTGCAGCTTATCCCCCGGCAGTCTCAGCTTCATATCGATACTGTCTATTTCTATACCCAAGTATCGCTGTATCCTCGACGGGGAAGACACCTTCTTGTAGGCTATGTAAAATCCTAATTGCCTGAGTAGCTCATGGAGGACACGCTGGGATTCCGTGCATTGCCTCTCACTGGCGGCTAATAATAGGAAATCATCCAGGTAATTGAAACACATGTGGCCCTGACGGCGCATGTACCTGGTAACGGCATCCGTGAGTCTATTAAAAATAAAAGGAGCTGCTCTTGTGCCAAAACAAATACAATTGTCCACCATGTAGGTGTCAGACCCGTCCAACTTCCACTTCAACCCCTGATAATTCCGGTCCTCGGGTCTGATGAGTACCGAGCGGTACGCCGAAGCAATATCAGTCACCGCCATGTAGTACGACGGACGGAGAACCTCGCACACGTCGTCTAGTCTAGCAAACTTGAAGTGTTGAAAAGTGGCAGACATATGGGAATTAATGGATAGTCCGTCGGGCCTGCTGGCATCGGTGATGGGCCTGAAACCCCCGGTAGCCTTGGGAACAGCACCCAAGGCGTGCACACATGTCGGTTTCTCTCGCGACACGCTGAGTTTCCCGCAGCTCAGCTCCTCTTTCAAGAGCTTATCAATAAAGTCAAAATTATCTACCGAAGCTGACGAATAGTTTTTTACCTCATAACTGTCTACCCGTGCATGAGGGTCAACCATCTTGAACCCATGTAGGACACCATCTAATATAAAGTGACAATCCTCATCTATGACACCGTGCCCCAACAACATGTCCCTCCAGCCTGCTGGCTTCAACTGCGACACGACCCCCTGAACCCTGTGTCTGCAGCTAATGTCCCATAGAGGGATATAACCTTTATAAATGTCTAGTAGGGCATCTATACTACTTGTACATATTAGCTCCTCACATGTATGAGAGTGAATGTCTTCCATACATGAGGTGCCGACATCCGCGTCGTAGCCCGCGGAGTCGTGCTCGTCCGTGCCTCACGCGTTACGCTGCTGGCCCCCCTGTTGGCCGTAGTTCTGGGTTTGCTGGCCGTAGTATGGATGCTGCTGACCCTGGAAACTACCCTGGCTCTGAGGCTGCCCTCCTTGGTTGTAAGGGTTATGTGCGCATCCACGAGCCCCGTGCGGGCCACCGCAGACCGCACACGAGTGTTGCTTCCTGCATAACGGCCAATCGCACGCCGTAAAGTTGAACCGCTTGCACAGGTGGTCAGGGCAGTCGATCCTGAATTTTCCCTGACTTGACGGCCTAGCTGGTGGCTTGCCCGGGGCCTTGTTTAGAAGAGACATTTGCTTTGCCATCTCCTGTTGCATCTTCACGTAGGCCAGAGTTTTGTCCATACCCATGTTGTTTGCCATCGCGCCGTGGTCAGCCGCGGCAAACTTGGGGATCTGCTTTTTCAGCACCTTGTCGGTCACCTCTCTATCATACTGGCATATGGCCTTCATGCAATAGGTGGGTTTTATCTCCTTCAGGGCGATGAATTTCATGTGATCTAGGTATGACAAGGGGCTCAAGTCGGGGTGATCGGCTATGATCAGGGCCTGCGTGACATTAATCATCCCGTAAATTAATTCCCTATATGACATTTCGCTGTAGTCTTTGTCAGCTGGGAGGTGGTAGTCTGGCCTGATCCACAGCTTGGACCGTTTCCTCATGCTAGCCTCATTAGCTGCATGTAGAGAGGCCAGGATATCACCCTCCACAGCTGACTTACCTGACGCGACGTTTCTGAAGAGGCCATCAACATCACCCGACTGTAGGCCCATGTTGCCGAAGCCCAACCCCGCCGTTGCTAGCCCAGTGTGCAGGGTGTGGCTCGCCCCCAGATTTATGCCTAGCCCACCTGCTGATGGCAGACTAGAGAAACCTGGCGGGGGTGTCGCGGAGAGGGGTTGGCCTGAGGTGTAGGGTTGCTGCTGTTGATGCCGGTTGGACCCGTGTTGGCCCCGCTGTTGCTGTAGATGTTGCTGTAGTGTTTGCTGATTGTGTTGAGTAGACTGGGCAGAAGGGGTCACATCCCCTGCCAACCCAGCCCACTGTTGCTGCTGTCTCCACAGCAGAAATTCTGCATAGGAGGGGACTGCATCCTCCTGCTGTTGCTGCTGCTGCTGTTGATGCTGCCCCAACACCTGCTGTTGAAACTGCTCCTGTTGCTGTTGGGTGTGTCCATGCTTCCCCTCATTGGTAGGATCAGACAGTTGAGAGGATGTTGTGGCCCCAGCAGACCTACACACACCCCCTGATTGCTTAAAACTGTCAGACTGACCTGTACCATGATGAAGCGTGAAGCTCCCCGGGTGTCCGTGATGAAGCGTGGAGCCTCCCGGCACCCCGGGATGAAGCGCACCGCCCGTGTTCGAGGACGAAGTTGCCGCCGAGGTATGTGGAGGCTGTCCCTGCTCGCCGATGGTCGCACAAAAGTCTCCCAACCAACTTCCCTGGGGCATTTGCGACTGCTTTGAGGGCTGGGAGGGGGGTAATCGGCCATGCTCTTTCGATTGCGACAACTTTTGAGTCTTAATTCGCTTTCTTTCGCTCAAAAACTGCGAAAAAGCGACTTCGTTAGCCTTGTTTTCGTCTGGGCGGATGTTGTGGTCGGCCATTTTGCTTTGCGCATGCGCGCCGAGCTGCTGCTTCGCGGACAGAGACGAAAAGGCTCGGTCCGCGTCTTCCCCGGGTATTGCCGACGAATCGTGGCCGCTGGTGCCTTGGTCCGCGTAGTATAAGGCTGTTCCGCGGGTATCCGAGGACCGCCGTAATCCGTCTCCGCTCTGCATGGTATCAACAACGCCGCGGAAGGCGGCTTCTGCGAAGTTTGTATCTCTTTCTATCCGGTTATTTGCTGCTCTTAAACCTGCCAGCTCCATTTCGGCCTCTTTTAATCGCTGAGTCCTCTTTAGGTCCTCTTCCCTTGCCCTCTCGTTTATTGTCATTGCTTCGATCCGGTCCAGGGCTTGCTGGAGCTCTACCTCCCGGGCCGCGCTGTACTCCGCGGCCTGCTCGCTGTGTTGGCGGGCCGTACCGCCCGGGGGTGCCGGCGAAGCAGAGCTGCCCTGGTCGGTCTCCTGCCGGCCCTGGGGGCCGCCATGGTCGCTTTGTGCCGGTGCCGGCTCGTCTCGTCCCTGCCCCTTCCTAGGGGTGCCCTTATCCGGGTTAGGGGCCTCACATTTGGGGCATTTGACACGATTTCCATGGTACTCGTGACCACAAAAACATATAGTCATTTTGAGGCAATATTTGAGGCAATATTTGAGGCAAAGTCTCTGCTGGCCTGCTGCTGGCCTTGCTGCCTGCTTGCTTGCTGCTGGTTACCTCCCCTCCCCTGGAGAAGAGTTCCACGGCTGGTGCCGGTGGGAGGCACTAGGTGGCACTGGTATGTACACTAATATGGGAATAACTTCCCCCATGGAAGTTATGCCCGACTGAATACCAGAAGCTACTCTGTGTTTATAGGTCAAATATTGCTGAAGGGCTAGAGATCTAGATAACGGCATTTGATTAATTCAGTAAGTGGACCTATATATATAGAAAGCCTAGAATCATTATTTCTTGTAATTGGCCCCTTAAGAGTGTGTTTTCCATTATAAATGACCAGAGTGCCTTGCTTAAGAATAAATCATGTTCAGCAGAAATCACCAGCCCTCCTCAGGGGCAACTTCTTTTTTTGAGAATAATGCTTTTCCTGTGATTAAATAATGTAAATTTAATTTGCTTTGAGGTGAGGCAGACTAATTTGTCAGATGGGAATACCCAAGTCTCCAGGTGTTCATCCACACTACAGAGTGCCCGCAGGCTCATTGTACTGAAGTGCTTGGAAATTATTACATTGTTTTCACAAAAACAGGGACACAGGGCAAGTCTGAGTTCTAATCAACAGTAAGTGCCTATAAAATGCTCTTTATTTCGGTTGTCTCAAAATGAGCCATCCATAAATGTATTTAGATACTTATCTTTAAAGACAATATCAATGACTGACAGCAGAATAGACTTTTTTGTTTAAGAATTTCAGGTAATGCTTAAGTAAAAACATCAAGTATAAACGAATAGTTCTACAGGAGCAAAGTATTAAGGGATGAGCTATAGGAGAAATTGCAGCCTTCTACCATTATTTTATGCCTGATCCAAGGCAGTGTGAATTGGGCAGTGATCACCAGACCCTAAGAACACCAAACAGCTTCCCCAGCTGTTTGGTGGAAACCTCTAGTCTGCAACGCTTGCTCCTCAAGTAGTACCTACCGATAGTAGATGTCAGGGGTCAGCAAGCATCAACCCAGATTTCCTCTCAGACTGTCTCTTTTTGTGTCTACTGCTGCTAGTGTAGTGATACTCTTTTAAAGCACCAGTACTCTGCTACAGAGATGTAAGGCTTAGAGGGCACCAGAGGTCATCGATAACCAATATTACTATAATGTTATTTAATAATTATTACTCCAGGTTATGTTTGATTGTGTGCCTCTTAAGCTGATGTTCTTCTGATATATATGTCACTGTTTAGGTGGTACTTAATATAATTTGTGTATATAGTGTTGTTTTTAATATGTCCATCTTTTCATTGCCTTTACAAATCCATCTTCATATAATATTGATCTATGTGCATACAAAGACTCAAATATATTGTCTTTATAATCGGCATAATCCCTACCACATATACTTAACCTGTGACTTATCAATAAAATATTATCAAATTTAAAGAATACTTGTAATATCCTGCTAAGCAGTTGACACATTGAAGAATCAAATGTTGTAATTCAGACATAATATGCTAGTTAATTTTGGAACTAAACAACATATTAAAAAGAATATGTGTGCAGACAGAAGAAGACATTTCTAACCTTATAAATTTTTCCTGACCTTCCTGAAGTCCTGTACAGCAACCTGATCAGAAACTCATGATATAATATACATGAATACTAGTAGAGTGACCTTCTGCTATTATCCCAGCCAATATTGATCTTTCTTGTTATCCTGAGCCCCTATTCAGCTATCTATACACCCTCCACACACCATAGAAATACCACAAACACTTTAAGGGCCACAAACGGCTTTAATGCGCTTTATTATGACATACAAATTCACACAAATAAGACAAATAAATGTACTGAGGTTTGCATTCATGCATCACATTGATACTTCAGGAATGTATCAACCTTGTAGGGTTGGCATGGTGTTTGAATTACTATAGAGGATGTAATGCAGTGAAAGAGTTTGCGCCCCTAAAAGGTTTAAGTCCTTCCCCTTCAGCTGCAGTGTATGATGGGAGACAGGCAGGAAGCAGACAATGTAGACACACTCCCAGTTTTACCCGTAATGGTGTCTGCCCCTTTTTTACCCTCACATTGAAAAACTAAGCTCACTTCTTTTAATCCACAATAAACAGGTCTTAAAAAATGTAATCAAAGGAAAATTATTTCTGGAGTGTCAGCAAAATAGTGTTATGTTTTTATAATAATCAAGCTCAGTGTTAAAATGTTGTTAATTTTTTATATCAGTACCCAAATTAAACAGATAATAGTAATAAGATGTGGCAAGTATCTTTGGAAACAATGTAATATTAGGGTTCTCTAATTAGCCTGCAACTGGTTGTAAATGTGCCATAATGTTCTCTTTCTCATATGAATACATGGAGCCATGCACTGTGCAATTTGACCTAATTCTGCCTAGTATCCTCTATGAAGAAAGACATGGAAATATTGTATGATGTGCCAATGATCATACAATGATATGAGCAATCTTTTGCTCATGCTAGCTGTGTTGACTCATCATGGTGATGCAGTTGTCTACATTATGCGACTAATATAGAACATATTGCCCATCTTTCCCTACTACCACATCAGTTTCTGGACATCCACATCCCACAATAACCTTTGTACATTCCTTGAGGTGCACCTTAAGAATTTGTCACATAATGCATCATGTTCATGTGTTGCTTATTCATATTACCACTGCTTTGATTGTCATCCATTGCCCATATCCCGTGCCAGCACCCCATACCAATCCAGCCTGATATTGACCACTAGGTTGTATATATATGGCTGCTGGGGTTGAGGGTCAGTTGTAGCCTCAGGCTACAGGAGGTCCAGACATAATATAATGGTTGTTATATTCCCTCTGACAGACACATGTGTAGACCTTGGTGTGCAGATTACTGCAGGACTGTAGCCTCCAGGGTGTGGAGATCAAATTAAAAAGGATAGCAGTGAAGTGGGTTTTGGCCAACACAGATCTACATAGCCTAATGGATCTTTATATGCAAATAATGAGATGCTAGAAGGTACAGAGTGCTAAATGTGTGAGGGAGGGGAATACCGATGGACTGATGGGAGGAGGTGGACAGGAAGAGATTTAAAGCAGGGAATGTTGAGAACAGGCAGAATAGAGAAGCATAGGAAGAGATTAAACTTTAATGTGCTTCTTGGTAAGAGATTTAAGAAACGAGACATTTGAGACTGACTTCAAATTTTAACAGTTATTAGGTCGTAAAACTCTGTAAGGTGAAAAGCTATGTGACAGCAATTTAGAGGAATGCAGGTCAGCTTGTTGATTTTAGTTGATGGTCAATTCGTTAATACATTTCACAGTTTAATAGGGTGACAGTACCCAAAGGAATCCCCCTCTAAATGCATTTCAATTACAAATAGTCCCATTAAAGGTTTCTTTCTTGGACAGACTTTTCAGGGCAAGGTCTTGTCCTGAGCATTGTCCTCAATATTTGTCTTCAAATGTGTTGTTTATTTGCATCTTTATTGGCTTAATGAAATGAGGGGTTTATTCTTCAATAGCTTTCTTGTTCTCAAAGGCAATGGTATTATAAGGTATCTATAACATCATGACTTTATAGGAAATCCTGACAGAAAGGAAAAAAGTAGTGAATGAGGAGATTAAATGATATCTCTATGGGTGACAATGAACCTCCCTCACAATACCAACCAACAATCAGTCTTTTTAGCTCTCATATTCCTGTGACAGAGATGAATGGGTACGATGGCCTGTAGGTGAGAATATGAATAAAACTGGTATGACTGACTCGCAGCCCAACAAATCAACTGCTTAGTGATCCGGAATCCCAGATAGGGTCTCATAATGGATAAAACCCTATAGTACAGTATCTGTACTATGCCCTACCTCGTTGGCACACATGTCAAACATGTCCCTCCAATCTAAAGACGAAGAAAAGCAGTAAAATTGTAGGCCATGAAGTGTGCCCACACATATAGTTACATGGCATGCAGAGGTCCTACAGGTTCATGTTATATGTGAGTCAGTCACAAAGTGGTCAATATTTCACTAAGTGAATGCATTGATTCCTCGAGGTCTAGACCGTTTTAGTATTTATAACCAATATCCCTATGGCACAGCCATATCAGGCAGTTCTAACCCTGAATCACTCCCAGGTAAAGGAACACAACTGCATATAATGCTGTCCAACTGAGCATGCAAGACACTGCAGAACACTACTTAACTGCCCCCAGCCTTTGCCCCTCTGCCAGGAAACAAATTAATCAGGGAGGACTTTCTCATCTCCTGAAGTAAGATTGCTTCTTGTGAAGTTCAGATCAATCAATGAACCGATGCATGAGGGCACAGGCGTCATAGTGGCAGTGTGAAGAGATTGCTGTTAACAGAACTGAATTCTTATGATCAATCTTTAAGAACCACTGTGAAGTTTGGTGTCGGATGGTATTTCTTCCTCCTGTTCCTCTATTTGTCCTTGCACTACTTTCCCTTTGGTTTTCTCCCTCTCTCTGCACATACCGCCATACCCCCTAAATCTGCTCATCTATTGATCAGCCTCTTTCTCCCTGCTCGCTCCTCTAGCAGCACAATCATCTACAAATCTGTGTGATCCACACCCTACAGATCTCCTCTCATAATTCTATTCATCCCTCTCCACCCTCCTCTCCCCTTACTCCAGGCTCCGCCCCTCCCATCCCAACCCCCCTTACTCAAGGCCCCTCCCCTGTCCGTCCCCCTGTCCGTCCCCCTGTCCGTCCCCCTGTCCGTCCCCCTGTCCGTCCCCCTGTCCGTCCCCCTGTCCGTCCCCCTGTCCGTCCCCCTGTCCGTCCCCCTGTCCGTCCCCCTGTCCGTCCCCCTGTCCGTCCCCCTGTCCGTCCCCCTGTCCGTCCCCCTGTCCGTCCCCCTGTCCGTCCCCCTGTCCGTCCCCCTCTCCGTCCCCTTCTCCGTCCCCCTCTCCGTCCCCCTCTCCGTCCCCCTCTCCGTCCCCCTCTCCGTCCCCCTCTCCGTCCCCCTCTCCGTCCCCCTCTCCGTCCCCCTCTCCGTCCCCCTCTCCGTCCCCCTCTCCGTCCCCCTCTCCGTCCCCCTCTCCGTCCCCCTCTCCGTCCCCCTCTCCGTCCCCCTCTCCGTCCCCCTCTCCGTCCCCCTCTCCGTCCCCCTCTCCGTCCCCCTCTCCGTCCCCCTCTCCGTCCCCCTCTCCATCCCCCTCTCCGTCCCCCTCTCCGTCCCCCTCTCCGTCCCCCTCTCCGTCCCCCTCTCCGTCCCCCTCTCCGTCCCCCTCTCCGTCCCCCTCTCCGTCCCCCTCTCCGTCCCCCTCTCCGTCCCCCTCTCCGTCCCCCTTACCCTTACCCTAACCCTTACCCTAACCCTTACCCTAACCCTTACCCTAACCCTTACCCTAACCCTTACCCTAACCCTTACCCTAACCCTTACCCTAACCCTTACCCTAACCCTTACCCTAACCCTTACCCTAACCATTACCCTAACCATTACCCTAACCCTTACCCTAACCCTTACCCTAACCCTTACCCTAACCCTTACCCTAACCCTTACCCTAACAGTTACCCTACAATTCTGCTCACATATCATCATTCCTCCCCCGTCCCCTCCCCTCAACCATCACCTCCCACATCCCCCTCCCCTACGTCCCCCAAGGCTGTAAGTCCTGCAGTAATCTGCTCATACCAGGGTCTACACATGTCCCCGTCAGAGCCAATCTATAACAACCATCCTATTATGTCGGCATCTCCTGTAGCCTGAGGGATACCACAGACCCCTACCCCTCCCGGCAATATACAACCTGCTGGTCAATACACTGATATAAGCCTGGGTATGTATGGGCTGCTGAGGAAGGAAATGGTCATTTCATGATGTTGAAGGCAACAGAAACAAATGGTAATATTTGAGACCTTCTTTCTGATGCATTATATGGTGTGTTTTGGATTCAAACTTTGCAGACTGTATAAATATGTGAGGGAGGTAGATTGGGTTGGGACAGATCATGATTATGATGAAGCTTGGGTGAGGACCCAGGCAGGGAGGGCAGAAAAGCCCATCAAGTAGAACGTGAAGGAACAAAGAAGCTATTGGGAAATCTTGGATTCAAATATTTGAATTGCAGACTTGGAAATACATATACAATATTGTTTTAAATGTGTCTTACACTGAACCCCATTCTTATATCTATGAAACAGCATCTCTGGCAATGAATATTGTAAAGTAAAAAATGTTGCTGACACTTCCTACCCCATACCTTTCATCCTCGGGCACAACACCCAGCACAATGTTACAGCCCTGCGTGCAGGGTACTCCTGGCTACCAGTGGTATCATTCATAAAGCCCTTACACAGTTACACACTTACAGAAATATGGAAGCTATTTTACAACCATGCCATTCCCCCTTAATAAATATAGTCTGCTGATACTGATTCATGAGGAAGGGTTATGTTGCAGGGAAATACTTGTAGCTATTTGGGTAATTATAGGCAAGGCAGTTGGGGTCATGGTCTACACTCTATGACGTAGATAATTCGCATGCATAAGCGAAGTATAATGTATATTACCCAAGTGTCATGGAGACTTGAGCTAATTGAATTTCCCAATGGTATAGTTGCCTCATCGGTATCATACACGCTACTGTGGGAATTGTCCATTAAGAGACCCTATCTGAGATTCTGGATCACTAAGCAGTTGATTTGTTGGGCTGCGGGTCAGCAATACCAGTTTTATTCATATTCTCACCCACAGGCATTGGAGGGGTAGATTTTCATCCAAAGAGATTTAAATGAATCAAGTCACAGATTGCTCATTGATGTTATGTTTATGTATACTATTTGTATTTTGCTGAGTATAGAATTCTGATGTGAGGTTCTACCACTATTCTTTCCCTGGTTTTGTATTATGGTGTAGCTGTTATACCGGCTGGTCTCAAATATTCACCAGGGGTTTAACCAAGTCAACAGGACTAACTGAATTATTTTAAGTAGTTCCTGTGCAAAGCTTAGAAACTTTTAACAGTGTAAGAGGGAAAAAAATAAAGATATCATTTAGAAGAATACTCATAATAGAGCTCAGTATGTAACGGTTTCATCATCCAACAGCTATGTGAAGATGAGGTCATTAGCTCCAATCTGTGCAGCACATATTCTAACTCTGTCATAATATTTCTTTCATACATACATTTTTAATTTGCTATGCCTGAAAAATCAACAGGGTTGCTTGGTCATGCGGTTGATCATATTATGTACATATGGACATCATGCTTGTTATGATAATCTTAAGATGCGCTAAGTAATAACGTTTAATTTATTCAAAAAAGGGAGCTGGTAGGACTGAGTTGACAATGAATCTGTGGTCTGCCTGTGGTTTATGCAGGACACAAAGTCCCTGAAGACCTGAGCTGAGGCTGACACAGCATAACAACGACCAAACTTAAACCAACCACAACACATCTGTCATACTTGGTTGCCTCATGACGAAGGACGCGAACCATTCCCCTCCACTTTTTCACACATTTGATTGTATTCTCTTATTCGCTCAAAATTCAGGACCATACTTCCCAGCTCTCCGGTGCTGCTGCTCCTCATTCCTTAATGTTACAGATGTGCCACACCTCAAGTTGTATCCAAGTATCCCGACCAACCTACCCGGCCTATCGTAATTTCTTTTTTGTGAAGGCCTTTTTGGGGATTTTAAAACTAAATAACTAATTTTCCTCTAAAACAAAAGTTATATCGAAAAGATGAGAAATTTGAGAAATTTTCTCTCTTAACCCTTAAATAAATTTGGTAAAAAAAATAAAACAACCTACCTAAATTACTTTCTTACTTCAGCATGACTACTGTTTTCTGACCAATCCATGAACACATGCTCCCACCACTTTGATATGTGCATCTTTCAGAGGACTCTTCTTTACATTAAGTATCAAATCAAAGCAATCATAAAGCCATTGAAGGAAAATAAGATGAATGAACTTGTCTGGCAAAAAGAAACTTATCCAAGAACGTTTTAAGAAATTAATTTTCAACAAAAATCAACAAAGGTTTTCTCAAATAGGATTATTTATTCTATTCATCTGTCAAGTGATTGTACTTATCTTATTGACTTTAGATAAGAAAGTTGGCTGTGCAAGCACCCAGGGTAAGGTGGCATAGAAATAGAGAAAAGGTCTATGTGCATGTATTTGGGCCTTTAATAATCGATCTTGTCTGTCCCTTGGTCCTTGGTGGCAACATATTAAGCCAAACCACAACCCAGACTACCAACCTACAAGCACCTCTTGGGGCTGTTCATATGGAGGGTCCAGAGCTGATACAATGGCTTAATCTGTCCTGAGACAATAGGAGCCAATCACTGCCAATAGGAAAACCAATAGTGGAGCGACTATAGACTTAGGGGCTTGCCAGGTCTGATGTAATGTATAGATTCATAATGTGTACTGTCATATCACTGCACTGTCCCATTGTTCCAGCCAAGACACAATGATTAGATGATACAGGGATATGGCTGTATACTGTATGATACTATTGTATGTGTGGATTGTACAATCCAGGCATATCCTTGATAGCCCAATCATGATATAAATGACATGAATTAGATGGACTGAGATACCAGGAATAGTGATCCAGATGATAATTAGATGTTATCTGGATCTTAGAAGCTGAAGCTAATGCTAATACATTTTTGTTTAACCCTTTAAGGATAGATGTCACTAAAAGGACATTTGTCTTCATGATGCACCAATGCAGCCCCCGCAAGTAACTCGCCTGTGCCACATTGGTGCATCATGCTGACCCTTTGGGGGTGTCTCAACCCCATAGGGTCGGTATGATGCTTGAATTCAGCTCCGGTGAGTAACTTGCCAGGGCTGCATTCATGCATTATGTCAACCAAGGGCATGGTGCATGAATGCATTATGCCACCCTTAAAAGGTAAAAACCTGTAGCAAGTGCAAATACAATTTTGATTAATATCGCAGACTAAAGTGGTAGATAAGAGAGGCCTGATATGCCTGATATGGCTGAAAGGAAACATTCCCCTAGAGATAAACACTTTATAGACATTATGATGCCAGGCGGAAACATGCACTAATTTGGTACTGACACAAAACTCCTCACAACTGTATTGAGTATCATGCCAATGTGTCAAGAGTGTATCAACCTCCATTGGATCATCATGATGCATGAATGAATCACTTACCAGTCACCTACTACAGTTAAAGTCATGCATCATGGCAACAAAGGGCATGGTACGGCATATAGAAGTACCTGTTATGGGCCTGTTGATGCACCTGCCTTCTGCAGCTTACATCATAGGGCGTTCTGGGAGGAATTAGAAAATTACCCGGAGGCTACGTTCACAGTGTATGCTACTGTTCTGTTTGAACTACTTCAGTTCTGACTTTATTAAATCTTTGAAGTGAACATACAGCAATGTGAGTATCACTGTCGCCAAATCCAGCGACTACATTCATACTTCTTTCTACCGTAAAACCTCGCGTATAAGCTGCACCCCGAGTTTGGTGCGATCCTATAAGCCTCAGAGCCAATCTGAGAATTGTTAATTTGGTACTGTAGTATACTTATAAAAACTCTCGTATAAGCCGCACCCTATATAGGCATGATTGGTATCAAAAGAAAGCTGAGTCTGATTCGCGTACAAGCCGCGGCTTATACGCGAGGTTTTACGGTATGCATGATACACGCGATATTGGGGGGGGGGGTATATACCTGGGTCTATGTAATCCTGCTACGGGGATCTTCATTGACAAAGAGTTACTCTGATTATGAAATATCATTGAAATCAAAGAATATTGCCCGAGTTTGAGAAGCAGACATATAGTATTAAAGGTATTCTTTCTCACAGATATAGCAAACTCCACTGTGGACGTTGGAAATAGTGCCTCAGATATCACGTTAAAGTCCTGCTGCCCGATATAACTCCACTCCTGTCCAACCTCTGGATTCAAAAATAAACATGGCAGTGAGAGATTGTCCCAGTTAAACCTGTTCTAGGAATTATCAGCCTAATCAGCTACAAAGAACTGTGAATATATATAGCGGGGAATATGGAAAGGTACTCCTAGCACTAAGCTCTTTTAACTGTTGCTCACATATTTATGAACCTAATACCTGTACGTTTAATCCTCCAACCCCATTAAATCTGATTGGGAGGTAGATATGGGGAAAAAGACGAGGGGATTAAAAGGCAGTCTATAACAGGAGTATGGGATTACAGGTATGGGTGTTTGTACACCTGCCTACAGAGGCCTATATTGCAGGGCATTCTGGGATAGTGGAAGGAATGATGGGATTAGCCTGCGTTCATATTACCCCTAAAGTTGTCAGTTTTATGAATGGAAAGAGTGGCGTGTGTGCAATTTAAACCCTACAAGAGCTACAAAGTACTCATAATATGTATTTACCAGGGTTCAGTCAATTCTAATCTACCGACATTTTCTATTAATCATTGTTATATGTAAGCCTCTCTCCGATTTGTACAAGTTAAAGCCCAATGTCAAGGTCTGAACCCACGATGTCATTCGTGTGGTCACAGGCTCCTTTAGAGAAACAGAAAAACAATGAACAACATGAATCCTACAGATCGTGGGGGTGAGGGACGTTGGTATAACTGCAAGCCGTGCAGGGGGCCGCTTGGCACTGTTATCTGGTTATGGTGCATTCTGACAACAAGACATGTACTTAAGGGCATTAGGTTGGATACACACCCAATGGGTCTGCGTTTATGCACCTTAACCTTTCCCTGCAAAGTTACTTACTGACACTGCATAGGTTTAGCTTTCTGCCTTCTCTGTTTGTTTGTTAATTCCTTTGTGTATCCTGCACTACATAGGGCAGGGCCCTATTCGCGAAATGCTGAGATATTGATGGTAAGACAAGTACTTTAAGGTATCAGGGTGAATTGTCTATATAAGAGCCTTGGCGGTTATGTGAGTATATTGTGTAGTATATGTGCCTGTGCAAAGCTTAGAATATTTTAACAGTGTGAGAGAAAGGAAATAAAGAGTAGAGTAAAATACCATTTACAGAATACACAAAATAAAGATCAGTATGTAACGGTTTCATCATCCTTCAGTTATATGAAGATGAGGTCATTAACTCCAATTTGTGCAGCATATATTATCATAACTCTGTTACAATATTACTTTCATGAGAAATGATGTTTCATTCCCCATGCCTGACAAAATAAAAGGATTGCTTGGTCACTCGGTTGATCATGTTATGTACATATGGACATGGTAACACATCGTACTTGTTTTCATAATTTTAATTTGCTGAGCAATAACGTTTAATTCATTCAAAATAGGGAGCTGGTAGGACTGAGTTGACAATGGATCTGTGGTGTGCCTGTGGTTTATGCAGGACCCAATGTCCCTGAAGACCTGAGCTGAGGCTGACACAGCATAACAATCACCAAACTTAAACCAACCACACTACATCTGTCATACTTGGTTGCCTCATGATGAAGGACGCAAACCATTCCCCTCCACTTTTTCACACATTTGATTGTATTCTGTTATTCGCTCAAAATTCAGGACCATACTTCCCAGCTCTCTGGTGCTGCAGCTCCTTATTCCTTTGTATTACAGATGTGACACACCTCAAGTTGTATCCAAGTATCCCGACTGACCTACCCGGCCTACCCTAAGTTTATTTTTAAGGCTTTCTCTCTTAAATAAATTTTGTGAAAAAATGAAACGTCCTACCTTAAATATTTTCTTACACAAACAATTTTGTTTTGGGCCTATCCATGAACACATGCTCCCACCACTTTGGTATGTGCACCTTTCAGAGGTCTCTTCTTTACATTTAGTAAGAAATAAATGCAAACACAAAGCCATTAAAAAAAAATAGCATGAATGGACTTGTCTGACGAAATTTTTTTTTATTCAAGAACGTTTTAAGAAATTCATTTTCAACAAAAAAATCAACAAAGGTTTTTTTCAAATTGGATTATTTATTCTAATCATCCGTCAAGTGATTGTACTTATCTTATTGCCTTTAAGTAAGAAAGTTGGCTGTGCAAGCACCCAGGGTAAGGTGGCATAGAAATAGAGAAAAGGTCTATATGCATGTATTTGGGCGTTTAATAATCGATCTTGTCTGCCCCTTGGTCCTTGGTGGCAACATATCAAGCCATACCACAGCCCAGACTACCAACCTGCAAGCCCCACTCGGGGCTTACATAAGTTGATATTGCGGGTCCAGAGCTGATACAATGGCTTAATCTGTCCTGAGACAATAGGAGCCAATCACTGCCAATAGGAAAACCAATAGTGGAGGGACTATAGACTTTAAGGCCTGCCAGGTCTGATGTAATGTATAGATTCATACTGTGTTACTGTCATATTACTGCACTGTCCCATTGTTCCAGCCAAGACACCATCGTGATGATACAGGGATATGGCTGTATACTGTATGATACTATTGCATGAATTAGATGGACTGAGATACCAGGAATAGTGATCCAGATGATAATTACATGTTATCTGGATCTTAGAAGCTGTAGCTAGTGCTAATACATTTCTGTGTGGGCCTGTTGCAGTCTATACGAAAACTTTTTACCATGCAGGACATTTGGTCCTGCAAATTCTTTTCTTTGCAGGCCCCGCTCAATTTTTGCAGGCCCTGATATTGGAGCACAATCTTGCTGTTTAGAAATGAAATATAAAGCAAATGTTTGTACTGGCAATAATAATGAATAGGGTTCCTCCTACATGTTACAATTATATTAACCATTTTGATATGTAGATTACTGGAGAACATTAAAGAAAATATTCATACATTCAGTCTTATGCTGTAGAAACCTTAATAATAGTGCGATTCACAAGCCGTAAAAAATGGCATATAGGCATGAATCCCTAGAGTACAGCCAGCCATTCGGGCCTGCAGAAGTCCTTTTTCTGCCGGACCGGCAGACTTTTTGCCGGCTATAGCCGGTGGCCGGCAGGTTTTCGTATAGACTGACTGTTGATACACCTACCTTCTGCAGCCTGTATCATAGGGCGTTCTGGGAGGAATTAGAAGATTACCCGGAGGCTACGTCCACAGTGTATGCTACTGTTCTGTTTGAACCACTTCAGTTCTGACTACATTAAATCTTTGAAGTGAACATACAGCAATGTCAGCATCACTGTTGCCAAATCCACCGACTACATTCATACTTCTTTCTATGCATGATACACGCGATATGGGGGGGGGGGTATATACCTGGGTTTATGTAATACCGCTACGGGGATCTTCATTGATAAAGAGTTACTCTGATTTTGAAATATCATTGAAATCCAAGAATATTGCCGAGTTCGAGAAGCACACATAAAGTAAGGTATTCTTTCTCATTGAAATAGCAAAATGCACTGTGAACCTTAGAAATAGTGCCTCAGATATCACGTCAAAGTCCTGCTGCCTGATATACCCCCACTCCTGTCCAACCTCTGGATTCAAAAATAAACATAGCAGTGAGAGATTGTTCCAGTTAAACCTGTTCTAGGAATTATCAGCCTAATCAGCTACAAAGAACTGTGAATATATGTAGCGGGGAATATGGAAAGGTACTCCTAGCACTAAGCTCTTTAAACTGTTGCTCACACATTTATGAACCTTGTACGTTTAATCCTCCAACCCCATTAAATCTGATTGGGAGGTAGATATGGGAAAAAAGACGAAGGGATTAAAAGGCAGTCTATAACAGGTGTATAAGATTACAGGTATGGGTGTTTGTACACCTGCCTACAGAGGCCTATATTGCAGGGCATTCTGGGATAGATAGTGGAAGGAATGATGGGATTAGCCTGCGTTCATATTACCCTTACCGTTGTCAGTATTATGAATGGAAAGAGCGGCATGTGTGCAATTTAAACCCTTTAAGAGCTACAAAGTACTCATATGTATTAACCAGGGTTCAGTCAAGTCTAATCTACCGACATTTTCTATTAATCATTGTAATATGTAAGCCTCCCTCCGATTTGTACAAGTCAAAGCCCGAGGTCAAGGTCTCAACCAATGATATCATTTGGGTGTAAAATCTGGCAGGGCCATTTATATTGTCGACTTAGGGGAACCCTTCTGCATATGAATGCCCCCGTTTTGAGGTGGGACAACGGATGGTACAACACAAGAAAACGACAAAGAAACAGAAAACATGAATCAATCAAAGAATGTGAGGGTGAAGGCCATCGGCATAATTACAAACAGTTCAGGTGGCCCCTGGCACTGTTATGGTGCATTCTGACGACAAGACATGTACTTTAAGGCATTAGGGTGGATACACTCCCAATGGGTCTGCGTTGATGCACCTTAACCTTTCCCTGCAAAGTTACTCACTGACCCTGCATAGGGTCAGCTTTCTGCCTTCTCTGTTTGTTAATTCCTTTGTGTATCCTGCACTACATAGGGCAGGGCCCTATTCGCGAAATGCTGAGATATTGATGATAAGACAAGTACTTTAAGGTATCAGGGTGAATTGTCTATATAAGAGCCTTGGCGGTTATGTGAGTATATTGTGTAGTATATGTGCCACGCCCCCTTTTATAGGACGCCGCTGCACCGGGGTCGTGGTTTGGTTCTTGGTTCTCTCACCCGGGGCAGGTGTGAAGTTGCTAAGGACGCGGAAGCTAACACCACAGTTGGTTTTCAAAATTTACGATTATTAATAAAGAAAGGGCAGGTAGATCCAGCCATACGCATATTGCACCCATTATCACTGTGTCTTGTTATATATTATTATAGTGCATCTATCATTATTACCCTATTCATATGCGCCAGTACAATATACACATCCAATGAGTCCGCAATGATGCACCTTAACCTTTTCCTGTAAGTCACTCACCGACATTATATGGGGTTCTAGTATTCTATATTAGTATCAACCATATCCCACTGCAGAAAACCCACACAGAGTGATATGTCAGTCCCCACCCCCTGTGCCATACAACCCTACCTATATATAGCGGATACACGTCAATATAGGGCCGTGTTATTGACGTCAGTCACGCACGCAGTCACACGTGTCGTATCAGTGCTGTACATACACGTCTATAGGGCTAATATTACAGACACCTAGGATTTTGATGCGGTATGCTATCGTCAGGGTAATACATGAATGAATGCCTTGTAAGTTACTCTTTAATGATGCATTCATGCCATGGAAATATGTTAAAGTAGGGTCGGCATGATGCACCGAGACTACATCCATGCGTCATGAAGATGAAAGACATTGTGTATTGAAACATTATAGAGGTAAATGTAAAAAAAACGATGTGAATTCACGGGGATTAGGTTCAAATTTTTCAACAATCTACATCTATGCAATGAGAGAGTTATCTCTACTCTTTTAGTAGCCATCAATATTCCTAATCAGGACATTTTGTAAGCCAAGTTTCTAAATAGATTTGCTACAATAAGCCAGTATACTAAATCCTGCTGATGTTGTAACATTGTGGTGGGATTACGGCACAATGTAGCAGTGGTGAACCCTTCAAGGGCTGCAGGCTGCTTCATTGGTTATTGCCTATTGTCAATATGATGCATGAATACAGCCTTGGTAAGTGACTCGCTAGGGCCCTATTCATCAATCAAGTCAATTTGTTGAAAGTGAGTCAACCCACGAGGCCACAGCATTATGCTTAAATGAAGAGCTATCAAGTTACTCTCCAGGGCTATATTCACGGATCATGACTACCAATGGTATAGAGCAACAAATAGCCATGTGGTGCATAAAGAGCTCATAAATGATATCCTATGTCGGAGTGGGCAGATACAGAGGGCTATATTTCACCGTGAGGGGCCTGCAGCAAGGCATCCGTTATCTCCTAGTTAACCCTTTACCGGCGGCATGTCGCTAAAAGTTGTGGCCATGATGAACTAGTTTAGCCCTGGCATGTAACTCACCAGTGCTGCATTCATGCATCATGCCGACACTCTGGGAGTATGCAACCTGTAGAGGAGGCATGATGCTTGAATGCAGCTCTTGGGGGTTACTTGCAGGGCTGCATTCATGCGTCATGACGACCTAGGGTATGATGTATTAATGCATTATGCGGCTCTCAGAGAGTTAAGACACTGCCCGCCGGCAGCACGTATTGCAGGTAATAAATAAGGACACGTGCCACGTCTAGATTACTTGTACACCTACTATAGCGCTGTAACGGCAGGGAACCTGTTCCTGCGACCACTTTGTTCACCCTGAAACCAGCAATCTTGCACAGCCAAAAATGATTTTCTAATTTCAAGAAAATGAAATATATAAATTCGCCTTGCGGACAAATGAGTAGTTTTAAGGCAATAATTTTACTTAGAACTACTCATTCGTCGGCCAGGCGAGTTTATTTATCTTAGTATCTTGAAATGAGAAAATTCATTTTGGCTGTTTGTGAGACCTTGGTCCTGCTCTCGCGATGTATAACAGGTCACTGCCTACATCTTACAAGAGATTCCAGGCTCAGAACTAACATGGCCGCGCCGATGGAGAAACAGGAAATATTGCTATAGCAAGGCTGGACTGACGCTGTAGATCCAGGAAACCAATCCGTGGGCGGTGCCCCTCTCGAGACCACTTAATTGTGAGGACGGGATATTAGAGAAGACAAGGGGACAGAGGAGCCTTAGACAGAGAGCGGGAGTATAGACAACGTTAGGAAATGGGAAACGGAGAAGGTCTGGCAGAAAAGGAATGCAATCAGCTTTGTTCAAAGGGAGAATAGGAGAGTGAACAAGAACGGCACCTCGGCCATCGATAGAATGACAGTCATTGGCCGCAAAACTCTAAAAGTTTAACAAGTAGCCTCTGACGAATTAGTGTCCATTGATTGGTCAGAAGTGGAATAATTGTAATGATGATGATAAGATGTTAAAGCCCAGAGGGAAGCAAGAGCTGTGGAGCAGGACTCCGAACAGACAGGATTGAATATTAAAAAGTCAGCATTGACGTGTCCCAATATCCCCTCCCTACCCGTCCATTCCCCCTCCATTCTTCCTTTATTCCCACTGCCTACCTCCTGCCTTGCCTCTGCCTTTCCCTGCCTCCCCTCTTTTCTTCTCACTTTCCCCACCCACCTTCCCTTCCCCTCTCATCCTCCCTTCCCCTCCCATCCCTTTCCCAACCCTCCCTTCCCCTCCCTTCTGCCCCTGTTCCCCTTGTTTCACCCTTACCTCCCCCCTGCCTTCACAGACTCCTTTAGAGAAACAGAAAAACAATGAACAACATGAATCCTACAGATTGTGGGGGTGAGGGACATTGGTATAACTGCAGGCCGTGCAAGTGGCGCCTTGGCACTGTTATCTGGTTATGGTGCATTTTGACAATAAGACAAGATATGTACTTTAAGGCATTAGGTTGGACACAATCCCAATGGGTCTGCGTTGATGCACTTTAACCTTTCCCTGCAAAATTACTCTCTGATACTGCATAGGTTCAGCTTTCTGCCTTGTCTGTTTGTTTGTTAATTCCTTTATTAATACTGCACTACATAGGGCAGGGCCCTATTCGGCAAATGCGGAGATATTGATGGTAAGACAAGTACTTTAAGGCATGAGGGTGAATACACATCCAATGAGTCTGCAATGATGCACCTTAACCTCTTCCTGTAATGTTACTCACCGGCAGTACATGGGGTTGCGGGTATTCTACATTAATATCAACCATATCACACTGCAGGAACCCCACACAGAGTGATATGTCACTCCCCACCCCCTGTGCCATACAACCCTACCTGTATACAGCGGATACACATCAATATAGGGCCGTGTTATCGACGTCAGTCACGCACACAGTCACACGTGTCGTATCAGTGCTGTACATACAGGTCTATAGGGCTAATATTACCGACACCAAGGATTTTGATGCGGTATGCTATTGTCAGGGTAATACATGAATGAATGCCTGGTCAGTTACTATTTAATGATGCATTCATGCCATGGAAATATGTTAAAGTAGGGTCTGCATGATGCATCACACACCGAGACTACAACCATGCATCATGAAGACGAAAGACATTGTGCATTAAAACATTATAGAGGTGGATGTAAAAAAAACACGATTTGAATTCACGGGGATTAGGTTCAAATTGTTCAACAATCTACTTTGATGCGATGCGAGAGATATGTCTAATTATTTAGCGGCCATTAATATTCCTAATCAGGACATTTTGTAAGCCAAGTTTCTTAATGATTTTGCTACAATAAGCCAGTATACTAAATACTGCTGATGTAACATTGTGGTGGGATTATGGCACCCTATAGCAGTGGTGAACCCTTCAAGGGCTGCCGGACGCTTCATTGGCTAATGCCTTTTGTCAATATGATGCATGAATACAGCCTTGGTAAGTGACTCGCGAGGGCTCATTTCATCAACCAAGTCAATCCTTTGAAAGTGAGTCAACCCACGAGGCCACAGCATTATGCTTGAATGGAGAGCTATCAAGTTTCTCGCCAGGGCTATATTCACGGATCATGACTACCAATGGTACAGTGCAGCAAATAGCTATGTGGTGCATAAAGAGCTCATAAATGATATCCTATGTCGGAGTACGCAGATACAGAGGGCTATATTTCACCGTGAGGGGCCTGCAGCAAGGCATCCGTTATCTCCTAGTTAACCCTTTACCGACGGCATGTCGCTAAATGTGGTGGCCATGATGAACTAGTGTAGCCCTGGCATGTAACTCACCAGTGCTGCATTCATGCATCATGCCAACACTCTGGGAGTATGCAGCCTGTAGAGGAGGCATGATGCTTGAATGCAGCTCTGGTGAGTTACTTGCAAGGGCTGCATTCATGCGTCATGGCGACTGAGGGCATGATGGATTAATGCACTATGCGGCTCTCAGAGGGTTAAGACACTGCCCGCCGGCAGCACGTATTGCGGGTAATAAATAAGGACACGTGCCATGTCTAGATTACTTGTACACACACTACAGCGCTGTAACGGGACGGAACTTGTTCCCGAAACCACTGTGTTCACCCTGAAACCAGCAATCTTGCACAGCCAAAAAAGATTTTCTAACTTCAAGAATATGAAATAAATAAATTCGCCTCGCGGACAAATGAGTAGTTTTAAGGTAACAATTTTCCTTAGAACTACTCATTTGTCTGCATGGCGAGCTTATTTATCTTAGTTTCTTGAAATAAGAAAATTAATTTTGGCTGTGTTTGAGACCTTGGTCCTGCTCTCCCGATGCACCCTGTTCCTGGCATGCCGTAGTATGTGCATAACAGGTCACTGCCTACATAGTACAGGCAATGTACAGTTTGACCTCAAACTAATTGCAACATGAAATTCTATACAACAATGCATTTCTTTGGAGTCCCTGGTATGACATACTGAAAGATCTTATCTTAATAACGAGGGGAAATACACTTTATTAGCATAAGTACATTAGTGCCTTATTCAGACAGTCTATATATATATAGAGTGTGTGATAACCTTAGTTTAGTTGAATATTTTTGCCCGATTTTAAAGGCCAACATACTTTTCTGTTTCTACGTTATAACCTTGTCTTGAAAAATCATGAATTCAAGATTTTGATTAGCATAATTCCAATTTAAGTCAGAAAATAATTACTTTTTTAAATGGATGTAATGACGATTCAAATTTGATCAGTTCAAATTCAGTTCATATATTAAATGTAAGCAGGTAAGCAGAACGGATGATCCCAGTAGGATAAGTTCAATTTTTTGCCACCAGGGGGCGCCACTATGGCAAAAAAAGGAAGAAAAATGGCTAAAAAATGTCATATGGTAATTTTCTCTGTATAATACATAGACAAAGGTCCACGAGTTTTAGTCTGTTGACTGAGTTATCTCACGAGTTGACCAAGGGCCGTATTTCACAAGGCCGCAGGCCGAGTGAAATGCGGCCCGTTGGTCAACAAGTGAGATAACCCAGTCAAAAGACATAAACAAGTGGACCTTTGTGTTTATTTTTTATGCTTTTCGATTCAAAATACCGAAATTATGGTAGGGGGGAGCCTAAAAAGGCTAAAATGGCTTCTTTCTACGCTGTTCAAATGTAAACAAACCGCCGTTTTTGATGACGTCACAGGCCGTTAAATACGGCCATGGGTTATTTAACGGGGGGTGTTAAATACGGGTGTCCTTGGTTAAAGCAATGGCTCAGCCGTATTTCATAAAAAATACAATAGGATAACACAGAACATTCAATTATTGGGGAAAAGCTTTTATTTTACAATCTCTAAAGAAAGCCTAAACAAGTGTCCTTGTTCATTTGTGTTGCCGTTGAAACATGATTTTCATTCCAAATAGAAAGAATGAAGATGTCAATTGATAGAATGACTCGTAAGAATTATCATTGTCAAAACTGAATAAAATTACCATTCCTAGATTGAATTTCATGAGAAAATGAATAAAATGTATGATAAATTTCTTATCATCATAATTATGCTAATTAGATAGAGATATCTAGGGGAGATGAGACTTGGGTTTTTGGATGGAGCAATACCCACATCAGGACATTTCTCAAAAACTTCAATTGATACTTTCTAGTGTCATATATCATTAGAAAGCTTATGAGATCAATTTTAAAGTTTGACACTTCCTTGGAGTACTATTTTCCCTTGCCTGTTCATGAATGTCATTATCTTGTCCCTACCATAATTTGTGAATGATACCCGGTTGTATAATATTGTATTCAACTTCAATGATCTCATTTGCCTTAGAATAATCTTACTTAAGATATCATTACTTGGCTGGCTCCTGACAATGAGAGTGGTTGGTGATTTGGACTCCCATGATTGGACCACATTTGATAATTCAAGGGACCCTTCAGAGAAATGGGATATTTTACACAATATTATTGAAGGCTCTCTAGATAAAATGTGTCCAATTAAAACTTTTAATATTCCTGAAGAAAGAGAAGAATGGGTGACTGACCACATGATTAATGTGCTTCGTGATAAAAACAACTTATTGGCCAAAGCCAAACATACTGGGCTTGAAGTGGACAGAGAAAGGGCTGAAAAAGCCAAGCGAGAGGGTAATAAATATGCCAGGTCTGTTAAAAGAAAAGCTATTAGAGATGAACTAAAAGCCAGTGAAGGTAATTCCACTGAATTTTGGCGCAAAATCCAGAAGTTAATTCCTGATTCACCCAAACACACCACTGTTGAATTAATTGATAATGTAAGTAATACACCGGTTCAAGAGTCCATATGATGAAAGAGTGCAAGAATCCCTGCTTAATTTTGATTGTACTAGTAATGAGGTCAAAGCTGTAATCAAGCAAATTAATATAAGGAAATCTTCCGCTATTGATAACATATCAAATATGGTCATTAAAGATGCTTTTTTACATGTAACGGAGAAGGTCACTGAAATGTTTAAATGGTCTTTTGAAACCTGTACAGTGCCTACTAAATGGAAAATTGCTACTATAGTGCCTATTTATAAATCTGGAAATCCAAAACATGTTGGAAACTATAGACCAATAGCATTAACACCAACTCCATGTAAACTTATAGAAAAACTTGTTCATAAACATATCATGAATTTTGTGTCAAGGTTTAATATATTGTCTCCTCATCAAGTAGGTTTCCGTGCAGGGAAATCGACGATTGCTACCTTAGCTGACTTTACAGATTGTATAGCCCGTAACCTTAATGTAGCAAAACCGACTGTGGCTGTGTTTATTGATCTAAGCAAGGCTTTTGACACCGTGGACCACTCCATACTATCCGACAAACTTGAAAATTACGGAATAAGAAATAATAATCTAAAATGGTTAAATAGCTATTTAGGACAAAGGGTACAAAAAACTAAGGTTAATCATACCTTGTCGGATTCGTTGGGGGTGGTCTGCGATGTCCCCCAAGGCTCAATATTGGGACCCTTACTGTTTTTGTTATATGTGAATGACCTGCCTAAATGTGTTAAAAATTCAGATATTAAGTTATATGCCGATGACACTGTTATTTTTGACTCTGGGGCAAATTTGGATGATATTCACAAGAATTTACAGTCGAGCCTAGATATATTTGGTTTATGGTGTCTCCAAAACAAACTAACTGTAAATACAGCTAAAACAAAGGTGATGGCCTTTACAGCCTCTAAACGGAAACTAAATGCCATGGACATTAATTTATCGTTAAATGACACAAAGCTAATGGTTGTACAATCATATAAGTACTTGGGTGTACTCTTGGATTCCCATCTAAGATACGATTTACATGTCAAGCAACAACTCAAATCTATTAATCATAAGACTTTTGTGTTGGCAAATTTTAGGTCATCAATGACTAAAGGTATAGCCTTTAAAATTTATAAGTCAAAAATTTTACCATATTTCGATTACGGTGATCAATTGTTTTGCTCTGCAGCCCAATATGTTCTTGATGACCTACAGTATGTATAAAATAGATGCCTCAAAATATGTTTGAAGGTTGACCACTTAACTGATACTGATGTGGTACATGCCAATTCTAAGTTTCCTATGTTAAACCACAGAAGACAGGCTCATCTTGAAAATTTTATGTATAAAAGAGCCCAAAATCCTGAATACACTATAAATAGAAATATACCAACGAGGGCGCATGTTGGTCCAATTTTATTTAGACATATACCACATACGGATGTATACTACAGGTCGGTTGAACATTATGGAACTATGATCTGGAATGCATTACCCCCGCCTACACGCCTCTTACCCACCCATGCTAGCTTTAAAAAAGACAGAAAATTATGGTTGGAAGGAGAGGTACCTATTATTCTTCATTAAATTTGTCTTTGTTACATAATATATAATTAATTTTGTATCTTGCTAACAAATTCAAGGTTAAAGCACCTTGGTCTAAACAGGACCAGGTTATATAGTTTAAGTGTTCTAAGTTATCCTGAGAAGGATAGGGTTCCCCGAGAAGATCCTCCACTCACCTAAATTGCGTGGGAGGAGGGGAACCTTTCTGGTCTGAGTTGTCGATGTAAATTTATTTTTCCATACTCTGGGATATTTTGTTTCATATGGGAGTGCGCCCACAGCACAACTATGATCAATATCTCGATGTACATGAACTATCATAATAACTCAGAATTAAAGATAAATGTTTGTAAAAAAAAGTGTTAAGACTGGAATAACAGTTTATCATTCAGCATGGGCACATATGAATAATCAGGGTTGAGTACACACAAAGGATCATTTCAATCATTGGCAGAAACATGATAGATGATTTCCTTGGTATTCTTTATGGGTTACCATCTGCATCATACCAAACCAACCTGGCCTAGGGGAATGGAGGGGCAAAATTGACTTCCAGAGTACATCCAGATTCTCTGTGGTATCATCTACATTGCAATCGACAAGAGGCTTCTAGATAAGTGGAGACAATTGTAGGGGTTGTGAAAGTATGAAGCGAACACAGGTTCCAAATTTGGTTTGAATGCAACAGGTTTTATTCAGTCTCGCGACCTCCTAGATTCTCATACGAACACGGCCTCGAAGGTAAGGTTCAACAGGTTATCTACAGACAAGGTTCGTAGTGTACAGGTAGCGTTCTCGGTAGTTCGAAGTCAGCAAAGCTGGATGATCTGGTCTTGTCCCAGCGAAGCTGGTGCAAGAGCCAGAGAGTGGGAGGGGTGTAGGTGCTCAGTAGTCGAAAGTATCGAAGGGTGTGGGTCTGAGGGACTCCCAGAGGTGGTCAACCTCTGCCTCTCATGTACCTTCAGCGACTGCTGTATTATTTTGGTACTTCATCACTTAAACAAGTGAATCCATGAGTCTGTTTAGAGTGTCAATCAAAACACCTTGATCCAAAATGATGGTGCATCTGTAAAAGGGCAACTAGCACTTTCACCTTGTAACATGCATCATTGCCTGCCCGTTAGATGCAACCTTTCCAATAACTTTGCTGCCAACAAACATAATCTTAAGAAAGATTTGTAACATTTCTGGGAGGTACTCAAGTGGGGCAGCAGCAAACATTTCTTCTGCAGTAGGGTAAGCATTGTTGGCCTGAATGCCAAGATATTCTTGCATCTTTGACCACCACCACCTGTGGGAGGGTTAGACATTTGTTATACGGCCCCTTAAGCCCACAACCCCCTCATGATAACTAAACACTTCCTCACAGGTAGCTCAACCATCCATATCACAGTGATTGTAGGACGCTATGTGATAAAAGGTCCAGTATGTGATTCTAAATATAGAAGCTATTAACCAATAATGGAATGTTCTGTGAAATCCTTTTGTATTCTACAGGAAAAAATATGACACTTTTTAGCCATTCTTCTTCCATTTTTGGCCACGGTGGCTTAAATTGGAACTGATCCCACTGGGATTATCCTTTCTGCTTGCCTGCTCACATTTGAACTCAATTTGAACTGAGCATATTTGAATGGTCATTACATCCATTTAAAAAAGTAATTATTTTCTGACTTTAATTGTCAATGTTATGCTAATTAGAAAAACATTGAATTCATGATTTCTCAAGACAAAGTTATAACGTAGAAACAGAAGAGTTTGTTAGCCTTTTAAATCGGGCAAAAATAATCAGCTATTAACTAAGGTTATCACACACTCCATATAATATAGACTGTCTGAATAAGGCACTAATGAACTTATGCTAATTAAGCATATTTCCCCTCGTTATTAAGATAAGATCTTTCAGTATGTCATTCAAGAGACTTCAAAGAAGTGTATTGTGGTATAGAATTTTATGTTGCAATTAGTTTGAGGTTGTGCCTATGAATGAGCTGTGTTGCCTGTACTAACATCTCCCAAGAGATTCCAGGCTCAAAACTAACATGGCCGCGCCTATAGAGAAACTGGAATTATTGCTATAGCCAGGCTGGCCCAGACGCTGTAGATCCAGGAAACCAATCCGTGGGCGGTGCCCCTCTCCAGACCACTTTATTGCGAGGACGGGATATTAGAGAGGACAAGGGGATAGAGGAGCCTTAGACAGAGAGCGGGAGTATAGACAAGGTTAGGAAATGGGAAACGGAGAGGGTCTGCCAGAGAAGGAATGCAATCAGCTTTGTTCAAAGGGAGAATAGGAGAGTGAACAAGAACGGCACCTCGCCAATCGATAGAATGACAGTCATTGGTCGCAAATCTCTAAAAGTTTAACAAGTAGCCTCTGACGAATTAGTGTCCATTGATTTGTCAGAAGTGGAATAATTGTAATGGTGATGATAAGATGTTAAAGCCCTGAGGGAGGCAAGAGCTGTGGAGCAGGACTCCGAACAGACAGGATTGAATATTAAAGAGTCAGCATTGCCGTGTCCCAATTCCCCCTCCCTACTCGTCCACTCCCCCTATATTCTGCCTTCATTCCCCCTGTCTTCCTCCTACCTTGCCTCTGCCTTTCCCTGCCTCCCATCTTTTCTTCTCACTTTCCCCACCCACCCTCCCTTCCCCTCTCATCCTCCCTTCCCCTCCAATTCCTTTCCCATCCCTCCCTTCCCCTCCCTTCTGCCCCTGTTCCCCTGTCTTCACCCTTACCTCCCCCTTGCCTTCCCCTGCCTTCTCCTGCTCCTGCCCCTTCCCCTGCTTCCTCCTCCTTCCCCCTGCCTTCCCCTTCTCTCTCTTACTCCTCTCCACCCGCCTTGCCACAACCCTTGCTACAGCCTTTCCCCATTCCCCCCCTAGTTCCTACCTTGTCCCTCCCCCTCCCTTCCCCCTCTCTTCCCCCTCTCTTCTTCCTTGCTTGCCCCTCCCTTGACCCTACCACGCCCCTCCCTTGCCCCTCCCTTGCCCCTTCCTTGCCCCTTCCTTGCCAATAACCTGCCCCTCCGTTCCCCCTCCCTTCCCTGTCCCTTCCCCCTCCCTTCCCTGAACCTTCCCCCTCCCTTTCCCCTCTCTGCCACACCTTCTACGTTTGCAATACCCCTCTGCCTGTTCCATCTTTTTCCATCCCTCCTACCGTGACCTGTGACGATCAGTAACAATTACTTTCTGATTGTGTTTTTAACACCAAATGTCAATAGGTCCGTGTTCTGGACCTATAAATAACAATCCGTAGACTGAAATTACCCGGTGACTTTCACCTCTGATTAGTGAAAACACATCTCACTAATTACGCTGATGGTCTGGTACACAAAATACTGTCATTAACCCTTTAAGGACGGCATGATTCCTTAATGCATCATGTCCTTGGTCATCATGATGCATGAATGCAGCACTGGTGAGTAATACGCCAGTGCTGCATTCAAGCATCATGCCGACCGCACGGGGTCCAGGTACCACCAAAGGGTCAGCACGATGCACCTATGTAGCAATGGCAAGTTGCTCGCTGGGACTACATTGCTGTATCATAACTACAAACGTAATATTTTAGGAACATCTGTCCTTAAAGGGTTAACCCTTTAAGTGCAGCATTGTGATTTAATGTGCCATGTCCTTTGTTGTCTAAATGCATGAATACAGCCTGGCTTACATTCATGTGTCATGCTGGCCCTATGGCAGTGTTTCAACCTCTTAAGTTCGACATGATCCTGTTTGCAGCATCAGCGACTCGGTCATCGAAAGATGCACTCATGAATGGAGCATAGTGTGTTATGGTACTATGTGGGCATTAAAGGGTAGTAAGGTTAAGTCACACTACCAGAGTGAGTGTGTGTGTTGGGGGGGGTACACGGATGGCTGAACGAGCCGTCCCTTATATGGGCAAGTTGAAAATGGACGCTTAATAACAGCAATGTGTTGTCTTAATCTGACACAGCCATATTTGTATCTTTGTTGTCGTTTTCTCTTTTGTCAACAACTTGTCTTCAAGTCTGTGTTTCACAATCCATTAAAGCGGCACAATCACCGAGCGTGTCCCACTCACAATTCTAGTACTGTTCTAGAATACTATGGGGTAGCACTGCGAGTGGTGATTTTGCACTTTTAATGAATTACCTTTTTACTTTTGTATCATAAGATCTATGAGGCATCCAGCTAGATAGGAATACAATACCCTTTCAAGTTATGATGTGATTCAACTCAGCACCTCAACTCATGTGCATACATGAATAGTGTAAGTCAGTTCTGAAGTATACAGTACTAACAATACCTCTGATCCAGTTACCCTAAGCTATCCTGCCCCACTTTCCGGCAGTTCATTAACCATTTAAAGATGACAAAGTGCATTAATGCATTATGCTTTGGTCATCATAGTGCATGACTGCAGCCCTGGCGAGTAACTTGCCAGTACTTCATTCAAGCATCATGCCGACCCTAGGGGGTTGAGACACTCACGTAAGATCGGCATGATGCACCAATGCAGCACAGGGGAGTTGCTCGCCAGGCCTGCATTGGTGCATCATGCCGACAAATGCCATTTTTCAGCAACATCCACCCTAAAGGGTTAACAGGAGATTAAATGATGGAAGATGAGCACTGACAATTGAATGTAATATGATTATTGCACATTAGTAGTATAGTATGTATCGGAACGGGACCATGGTTAACTACTGTTTATTACTCAATCGGCATGCAGCCAATCAGAGGCCTCCCTTTTGGCGGGAAATTCAAAAGCAGCCAATGAGAGGCCTCCCTTTTGGCGGGAAATTCAAATAGGTCACGTGACCGGAAGTGACCTACTTCCGGTCACGTGACCTTTGGGCGGGAAATTCAAATAGGTCACGTGACCGGAAGTGACCTACTTAAGAGGGTCACGTGACCACCATGTTGGCGGGAAATTCAAATAGGTCATGTGACTGGAAGTGACCTACTTAAGGGGGTCACGTGACTACTAGGTTGGCGCGAATTTCAAATAAGTCACTTGAGATTTTTATGGATAAATAAATTTTAAAAAGAAAAAGCAAGCTGAAAGCTTGCTAAAAAATATTTTAAAAATGTGGCTTTTTTTTTTTAGGGGGGGGAGGGGCACTCTGGGGGGCACTCTTTAAGATGCATGGGGGGGGAGGGGGGGAGGGGGGGAGGGGGGAGGGGGGGAAGGGTTTTTAAGAGTAAGACTCGCTCTCTGCCCTCTCTTTTAGAGGGCAGAGAGGCGAGCTCTCTTGATCAATTAACAGTTTACATTTTTCTTAGATGTCATCTGACAGCTTCTTGCTAGGCCAAGATATTGTTAAATAAACAACTTGGAAAGCTAATTACAGTTTTCTGGGCTTAAAATATAGGCCTTCAACAGCCCCCTGTTTTACAGCCATTTGGTCAGCGACAGCCCTCCTTTTCTCATCTTACACAGAGGCAAATATCAGAGTCACCCAATGGCGCCTAAACCACTCTTAGACAAGGGTCAGGCACTGCTGGACTATGATAGATGGGTCAAGGACCATTCTACTGAGGGTAAGGCTAGGCCGGACAGTCAATAATAGGCTGGACTTTGGCAAACTTGCTTGAAAGTCTGACCATGCTGGATCCTTATGCCACAGTCTGTCAATGCTGGCCAGACTTTCAAGCAAGTTTGCCAAAGGCCAGCCTGTCATTGAATGTCCGACCATAGCCTGCCTGACCCTCAGTAGAACGGTCCTTGACCCATCTATTATAGTCCAGCAGCGCCTGACCCTTGTATGAGAGTAGTATTGGCGCCATTGGCTGACTCTGATATTCGCCTGTGTGCACGAGGGGAGGAGAGGGTTCACAGCTACAGCTCTCTTAAGGCAAAGCTTGCGCTTATAGAGCCCTACTAGTGGAGGTCTGGATGAGGAGGCTATGGCGTTTGTCTTAAAAAAAAACAGCCATGGCGCATGTCGATGTCGCTTAATTATGCTCATATCTCATGTCGATTTTAAGAATTGCTCATGTCACCTGTCACTATGTATTTCAAGCTTCATGTCAAATGTCACTAGGCTTCATCGCGAATTTAGCGGTCCACACCGCCGCTGCTGCTGCTGTTGCTGCTGCTGCTGCTGTCGGTGCTGCTGCTTGTGCTGCTCGTGCAGCTGCTGCAGCTGCAGCAGCAGCAGCAGCTGCTGCAGTTGCTGACAATGTCACGGATGCTGTTGACAGATGCTGCTGCTGCTGCTGCTGCTGCTGCTGCTGCTGACGATATCACGGATGCCGCTGACAGATGCTACTGCTAGTGCTGCTCGTGCAGCTGCTGCAGCAGCTGCTGGCTGCTTGTGCTGCTCGTGCAGCTGCTGCAGCTGCTGACGATGTCACGGATGCTGCTTGTGCAGCCGCTGCTGCTGCTGACGATGTCACGGATGCCGCTGCCAGATGCTGCTGCTTGTGCTGCACGAGACTGAGTAGCCGCTATTACTAATGCTAATGCTAATGCTACTAATACTAGTATGAGAAAATACATTTAGTCAGTTCATTAAATCAAGGAGGTTTTCTACGATGATGAAGGGCGGGTCGAGAAAGTGTGATGGGTGAGAGCGGCGTTTCACTCCTTATGTACCCTGTCCTAGATAAGCCTCTTAAGCGGCTGAAAAGACTCTCTCAGTACAGAGGCTCTACTCAATTTAAGAGATCTGTTAAGTAAGTTTTCACATGCCGCCTGACTACTGCGGGCGGGTTTAGACTTAAGCAGCTTAGTGCACACACGTGTCTGTTAGAAAAGCTACTTGCACACCTGCCTTCCTTTTTCACTAGTATTTACCCCCTGCCGACTTATAAGGCGCCTATACACGTGTCAGCCTCCTTATATACGCCTTCTTGCTTCTAGAGCTAAGCTACTTACCGGCGTTTTCAGCTGCCGCAGGCTGACTGGCAGCTATTTTTTTTAAAAAAAGGATACCCGTTACCTGTATAACGGATAAAGGTGTTATGAGATTAGAGTGTGTATACAAAAAAAAAGAGCTACAGGGGGCGCGTGTCTGTCTGTGAGGTAGAGACGAGTCCATGTGGTAAGCGACTCAAGTGTAAAACAAAAGCACTTCCTCTTGCCGCAGTGAGTGGAGCGGACGGCGGCTGGCTAGTTGAATAAGCGTCAGCTTAGAAGATAATCCGTCCACGGGCTGGCGCGTCACACCTGTCGTTAATCACCCCCTGTAGTCTTTGTATACACAGTTGACCCGGCTTTATCTCTTTACCAGCTATAATCCCATATACATGTAGCGCACGTTACACTTGTTATCTCTCTTTTCATGCTGATGGATTAGGGGTGGAAGGGTCCAGGTGAAAAGTGATTTGATTCCTCTCTGGAAGAGGGTGGAGCTATAGGTGAAAACAAGCTTAGAACATCCAGATTAGCCGCTCTCTCGGCTATATAAAGAGCCTCAATTTTTTATCTCTGCTCACTTCGTCTTGTTGTACACTATCAGGCACGAGGCAGACGCTCGAAGTAGCAGATGTTTGCAGTATGGTTTATACAGAGGTTACCTGCTAATAGGATTTTGTCAGAATAGGGTGAGTTGCTCTTAAAATGAACATTTTAAATGGGTTGTTTATATGGTGTGAGGTGATGGTATCTGATGTCAATGAGCTAACACCTAACATTGAGGATTATGACCTCCCAGAGGGACGTCTCGCCAAATTCTCCGGTCTTGACTATAGTCTTAACTGTCTAAAGACTGTGGAGCACGTTAATGTGCGGTCTCCTTACTAATTTCACTTGACCAGGCCGGCAGGGTCAACTAGTCTAGGTAATTACAACCACAAGGGTGGCTACTCAACATCCAAGTAGACCTACTACTACGAGATTGTCTTCTGACCACTCTGCTGCCGCCTGCTAGTCTGGCGATTACATGCTCTAGTATAGTTATAGTTCTCCGCTCTTTTCGTCAGATGACGCCACAATAGGGTTTTTGTACATTTCCACGATACTCGCGAATATTTTAAACGCATAATGAGCTATAATAAGCAACAAAGCACACTTCTAATATATTGAATATAAAAAACATGTCAATGTTGTGTATTTCTGATAGAATGAGGCAGATTCTTTGAAATATCAACTAAACTATAGCGAGATTGAAAATACTACACCATATCTAAAGCGATATAAAAAGCTATATAGAGTCAGAACCTCTGACGGATCGGTATTCTGCAACGGATCACTCAACCACTCGTCTTGAAAAGCCACACAGGGCTCCTGTTGAGCCTTGACTCTTTTGAGGCTTGATCCTATGCTGCCTAACATGAGGTGTGATTAATAACACCGATCGGTCCCTCTTTAGGGGCCACACAATAAACAAAGAATAGGGTAGGTCTTAGGTTTAAAGTGAATCTCCCAGGATTTTGGCGAGGCCGACAAAGGGGGAGATAACAGATTAAACTGCAGGAGACTATACGCAAACCTTGATACTCTCAGAGGGGAGCCCCATATTGCGGGCCTGTGGTCAGATCTATCACCTCCAGGGTGCAGTCTGCATGTCATAAATAACCACCACAGACATTGGGATATAATGTTAATCCTACTCCAGGGTCTCCATAATTAGACCCTGAATCCGTTGTTAAACGGGTGTGAGGTGATGGTAACTAATACTTATGAGATGCAGCTCTTACGAGGCATAAGCACCACCCAGCGCGGGGGCTCGCCTTGAGATGGGAAATTCACTATAGCACTATCTGTCGTTGCAAATGGTGCTCGTGTAGAGTCGGGATGATGTACCAAAAGAGCATTTTATACACAATGATACCCTTGTACAAATGTGTATACCTAGTAGGCAGTGTCTAATCATCAAATCTAAGAGGGTGCTATAGTTTTATTATACTTTTATAGGTCATTTTAAAATCCGAGCTTAGCTTAGTTCATAGTCTCCTTACCAATTTTCACTTGACCAGGCTGGCAGAGCCAACTAGTCTAGGTAATTATAACCTCAAGGGCGGCTACTCAAGATCCAAGTAGACCTACTACTACAAGATTGTCTTTTTGTCCCCTCTGCCGCCTAGTTATTACATCCTCCAGTCTAGCTCGCTACACCCTTTGAGCAGCTCCATTGCCTCGGTAAAAGTGTAGGGGCGTGCTTTCCACCTTCAGTCATCCATAGATTCGATCACCATCACCCCCCTTGAAATGACCTCAGCTGTTAATTAGGGCGTAAAGCAACCCAACAACCAACCAAGTCCCTGTCAAAGATGTGAATAACGAACGCGCTAGTATACTTCTCCGCTCTTTCGTCAGATGGCGCCACAATAGGATTTTTGTACATTTCCACGATACTCGTGAACATTTTAACGCAATAATGAGCTATATAAAGCAACAAAGTGTGCTTCTAATATATTAAATATAAAAAACAAGTCAACGTTGTGTATTTCTGATAGAATGAGGCAGTTTCTTTAAATATCAAGTAATCTATAGCGAGATGAAAAATACTACACCATATCTAAGGCGATATAAAAAGCTATAGAAAGTCAGAACCTCACACGGATCGGTATTCTGTCTGCAACGGATCACTCCTGACCCACTGGTCCTCGTATGCCACACACGGCCCTGCCGTGTTTGAGCTTTGAGGTCTTTGAGGATCCATGCTGCCCAACATGAGGCGTAATTAATTACGCTGATATTGCACAGCACAGCGGCAGCATCTAACTAACTCTAAGGAGTTAGTCGGCCCCTCTTTAGGGGCCACACAATAAACAAAGAATACCCTGAATCTGGGACCTGCGGGCGAGGGCCCCAACTGTGAAGTCATTATTGGCCACATTGGTAATATCAATTAAAACTTTAGACAATACCCACCTTAAGTATCATTAACGGGCAATATCAATAAACTTAGCATCCTCCTGGTTACCACATTTAGCACCAATTTTACAACTCACAGGGGCCACCCTTGAAAATAACACCAGCCCCACCCCGCTTTTTTATTGCTCTGCTGATTTCTCCAATCCAAAACATTGGGTATATAGTCCAGCTGTGAGCTCATTAGGTAAGCCCTTTGTCGGCACGACACGACCATTCTTAAAAATCGACATGTGACATGAATAAAAAATTCTCAATTACTGTATAAGTAGGCGCCCCAACTCTTCCTTCAAATTCCGGCCTTGCGGGTAGTCAAACTTTTAAAAAACATTCCTAGGGTCTATGGTCCCAAGAGTCCGATTGTATCAATTACGGTGCCCCTACATTTTCCCCCTTAGTGACACTAGTGACAACGCCTTTTTTCACTTAGTGTGATGTGACATGGTCATTTCTTAAAAATCGACATGCGACAAGGGAAAAAGCACTCCCCGTGACGTCCACGTCCAGACCCCCGCAAAGGGGTTACATAACAATAAGTACAAAGACCCTCTTTTCATGACAATACACGTTCATCTCAAACCCTTAGCGCCCCTATAAATAGGGTTAAGTACCTGTCCGACTCCCCTACCACTGCTGCTGGAAGAGTACCGAGAACTACCCCCTTTTTAGAAAACTAAGTAAAAATATCCTTCTTCATGTCCAGTTACATACAGTGTCGATCAATTTGACACTGTAGCAGCGTGTCTCCATATCTGTATGCTGCATAAATGCACAATACACGGTTCTGCACGCACTTAAACCAAGGCTAACATGGGTGACCTATATAGATGTGATACTCTCGTTTTCGGGGCTAGTAGAAATTAGGCGGCTAATATGGACGTTCCGGGTTCGAACCCTCACTAAGTTTTAGTCAAGACGTCTAGCCACGTCGCCTAAGGCGACGAAAGCGCGTCAAGGTGTTTACAGGGTTCGAACCCGTGAGCTGCTCCTTGGGGCCACAAAAAACGCTTCAACCTTGAAATCCCATAGGAAAGAAATTTTGGGTTTTTGGACTTTAGGCCTTAATTTGGGGGTGATCCCGGGCTGATAGAAAAATAATTCTTGGACGAGCGGATAGCTCTGGATCTCTTTTTATCTAAAACAGCGAAAAATTGATTATGGTTCCGCCGCAATTCATCCGACGAGGGGTAATCAGCCCCCCCCCTCTGCCAATCATGGCAGTGAATTTAGACGGCGCGCAATCACTCGCAGCCATCGCGGACGGACCAATTGGTCTTGTCGGCATCTTAGTATGGTTCGTGTGACCTACTTAGAGGCTCACACGGTGGGGGTGTGTCCGGCGTTCGGCGCGCTGATTGGCTACTGGTGGGAGGTGCTGTGCTGCGTCAGGAACTTTACCTATTTGGGACGGGTGTTAAAGGCGCACTGAGTTGAGGTGCACCTTTAAGCAAGAGCACAATCCGGCCGTCGCGTTGGTAGCCTTACTACCCGTCGCGCATTCAACTGGAGGCTTAAGTGTGACAAATGACGATTCTTTGTCGACGCGACTACTAACATCAGCAGCATCGGCAGCAGCGGTAGCAGCATCAGCAGCAGCTATAAGGTGAAAACATGTTCAGACACGGTCGGCGTGTGAGACCTGTCCAGGCACGTCCGAGCAGGTTCGAACGTGTCTGAACATGTTCCGGAGTGCAAGACGCGTGCACACACACAGACCCACACACCCACACAACCCTATGTAGTGTGGGATGTAAAAGAACCCTTGTCTCGGTAAAAGGGCAATAGATTCGATCACCATCACCGCCCTTGAAATGACCATAGCTGTTAACTAGGGCGTAAAGCAACCCACACACCCACACACCCACACACCCACACATTTTTCTGTATGAGACTTCAGACCTGAAGTAGGGTGGCCGGAGGCTCTAGCTGGGCGCTCAATCTATATCTGATCCTATGTTAAGTGACCCTTTTATGATGGCCTCTCATTTTGGCTGGGGAGCAGATAGAGACCTCTAGTAACTTGATATGAAGAGATCTTGAATGGATCCTTCATACATAAGCTGGAATTAGCATAATAAATTGTATTACATAATGTAATTTAAGAGCAATATTAACAGACCTTCAGATATTGAGTCTGTCTTGAGCTCTATAACAGGGTGATCTCATGAACCTATCCTCTGGGAGAATTGACACTGTTTGATGGCAAATCCATGTATCAACGGAATTCTTTTTTTGTTTGAAGCATATTGTACGCAGGCATGTCATAGGCAGGGGTAGACACTAACTTTTTCAGCTGTGGGCCACCCGGGCCCGTAGCTCCTGAAACCTATGGGCCCGGACTTTCAGCTGTGGGCTAAATGAGCTTAAAATGATGCATTTGGAATGGAAATGATACAACCTACCGCCAGCCAGCGTCAGGACATCTCCTGGGGGTCATATGGGGTCTGAGACCCCAATCCCAAGCATTTACCTCATATAAATAACACTAGACGGCACCACTTTGATAGGGCTATAGAGAGAATCAGACTGGGTAATTAGTACACACACTACACATTGGTGGCAGCAATGTGCTGTGGGGGAGGCCTTGCCCCTATGTATGTTCTAGGTACCTGCCTTCAGATCTGTCAGAAAGGTTGGAGGGGTGAGGCATAGGTAATCAGCTACAGTTAGTTACCTAGTTACTGTATCAACAGAACAGTGGTAATTTGTTAAATGCGAATATTGAGGCATTCTAGACATACATGAAAAATATATGTGTTTAATTCATTTTAAAAAATACTCCGGCCACCCTACCTGAAGCTGCTCAGTGTACGGGACTAGGTTTTGTCATATGCCCTACGGACGCCACTCAAGGGGGAATAAGAGAGCTGTCTCACCATGGCATGGGCTGGCTGTAGTTTTTTATGTTTCGGTACCTACAACCAAACAGCCAGTACCCACCCCAGGGCTTCATGTCGCACGCGGGAAAAGTATAAAGATTCGAACGGTGGCGCCAACTGTCGGAATAGTGGGTACACTACGTCAGTAGTTCTTTTGTTCTCCGCTGAGTGACTGGGCGAAATGTAGTCGGTAGCTCTATTTTCAGTGCACTGTTCTGTTCATTTTCTACACTTAACGCTTAAATAGAACACGTGTTTGTACAAGCTAGCCGTTTTTATCAGTGCAAAAATTAAATAAGCATCGGATAGAACAATAAAAAAATGAGAAAGTAATCCAGCACTTAGTATAACACGCCAGTTTTATCATGAGACACCGAAAGTCTGGTTCTTTCGGGTGCATAAGACAGTCGACCGAGAGCTCCAAACCAACCAAAACGTACCAGAGTGCGATCTATCTCATTAGAACGTACCCGACAGGGCAGGGGCCTTCTACACCCCGGCTCTGATGAGCAAGCGACAATTGTTGCAGAGGTCCTATTCCTCTTTTGAGGTGGGACCGAAATTGAACAAAAGAATAAACTAAACCAAAAGCCTTAAGATTGAAAGAGTTGTAGATGACAATTTTAACGAGGAAGTCGTATTCATTAGTTTACAAATAGCCAGTGTAAGTACGCCTATGTATAGGAGAGAGACCTTGCTTATTTCTTATAGGGTTGTAAGATAGTCACATCATGATGCACATCATCATAAACGCATCATGATACATTTCAATCTTCATTGTAAGTAGACGAACCAGTAGACTCGCCTCTCTGCCCTCTAAAAGAGAGGGCAGAGAGCGAGTCTTACTCTTAAAAACCCTTCCCCCCCTCCCCCCTCCCCCCCTCCCCCCCTCCCCCCCATGCATCTTAAAGAGTGCCCCCAGAGTGCCCCTCCCCCCCCTAAAAAAAAAGAGCCACATTTTTAAAATATTTTTTAGCAAGCTTTCAGCTTGCTTATTCTTTTTAAAATTTATTTATCCATAAAAATCTCAAGTGACTTATTTGAAATTCGCGCCAACCTAGTAGTCACGTGACCCCCTTAAGTAGGTCACTTCCAGTCACGTGACCTATTTGAATTTCCCGCCAACATGGTGGTCACGTGACCCTCTTAAGTAGGTCACTTCCGGTCACGTGACCTATTTGAATTTCCCGCCCAAAGGTCACGTGACCGGAAGTAGGTCACTTCCGGTCACGTGACCTATTTGAATTTCCCGCCAAAAGGGAGGCCTCTCATTGGCTGCTTTTGAATTTCCCGCCAAAAGGGAGGCCTCTGATTGGCTGCATGTCGATTGAGTAATAAACAGTAGTTAACCATAGTCCCGTTCCGATACATACTATACTACTCACATTAGCCTTATTAGATGCTCGAACAATTCCTTGGGTTCCATGATTAAATGTCAATTATGTTACACATGCATACTATCAGATATCCAGATTCAGTTATTGTGTTCAAATTGAATACTACATATGTACATTCACTAGTTCCTTATTCGTCATATACCCCCTTAAACTGGAGCAACTGTCGCCATGCGATCCACCAAGCCAATGCTGATATAATAGAGAAATTCCCTATCATAGAGGAGGATTTTGCGAAGCTACTAAAGAGAATTCTAATTGATAAAACTAAGGTGGTTGGCGGGGGAGGAGGGGGGGGATTAAGAGAATTTTCATCTCTAGAGGGAAGTAACCGTAAATGTATTGTGGTCAGATTTATTGCCTTCAGGGTCATCCATGCACACTGCATGATGACCTTAAACTTGTGACGTATGAGAGATGTCAAAAGAGGGCGAGTAGCCTGAAAATGGCGATATGAATGGGTTGTTTAAATGGTCTGATGCTGATGATATAACAATGCTTATGGGTGATTACTCCCTCCCAGTAAGAATATTATACCAAACTCTTCAGTCTTGAACTAACCCTTTACGAACGGCATAATGCATTAATGCAGCCCTGGTGCCAGTGCTGGATTAAAGCATCATGCCGGCCCTAGGAGGTTGACACACTCCCATAGGGTCGGCATGATGCACCAATGCAGCACTGGCGAGTTACTAGCTGGTGCTGCATTGGTAAATCATGACAACAAATGTCATGATTTACCAACATAAATTCTGAAGATGTTAAACCACATTGCAGTCCCGTAGCTGCTCACGCAGAAGCTGGCAGGAGCGGCCAGGTGTGTGTAGGTTCCTGAAGCGGCCACTGGTGGCAGCACCACACGGCCCTACAGCACCCAGTGTCCCTGTTACACCCTTGGTGGTCAGCTGTGTGGTCAGGGTGTAGGGGGTGGGACTTACTTCATGTAGTGATCCTAACATATGATAGTTCTATATAAAACCTCGTGTATAAGCTTAAATCTCGAATTAGCCGAACCCCTAAGAAATCATATGATCATATTTAAGCCACACATATGTTCTGATTATGGCGACTTTAGTTCTATAATATACTTCCAAAATCAAAATTGTATAAGCCACACCCTATATAGGCATATTTGGTATCAAATGAAAACTGATTCTGATTGGCGTACAAGGCGTGGCTTTTATGCAAGGTTTTATGGTATCTCTTAAGCATTGAACCTTATACGCCCAATGCAGTGGCGTATTACGGTAATATGCCCGTACGAGCTATGCTGAAGCTGGTTCCTGTCAAAACTCTCATCTGTCTTATACCCCTGGTACCCATCCACCTCATAGACCACGCAAGCCACATGTGTAGACTGATATGATCAGCCCAAAACAGATATTCTCAATGTTGCCGACAACATTCATATTTTCTAAGTATATTGAAACCGAAATCCAAGCCCAATGCGGTGGTATCATTGGATGTTAACCCCCAGTGATGATTTTGCTACCAGGGCCCTTGTGTCGTCATGATGCATGAATGCAGTGCTCGAGCATTATGCCAACCTCAGGTTGTAATTTAAACTGCTACGGCCTTTGTCGTCGTATGTCGACCGCATGGCACAGATATGTACTCAATAAGGGTTGGTGTGAATGCAACCCTTATGAGTAGAGTGGCTAGTGTTGCATTCATGTATCATGACGACAAAACGCAGCCGCAGGGGCCTTAACTGTAATTCTTGGTCAGAATCTGACTTTAACCATTTAGGGATTGCCGGCAGAAAGGCAGAAAGGCAATGCGCCTAAGTCTAGGTTTGGTTAGCAGCCATTAGATCCAATAAATAGTGAAGCATTGTATCATGTTCTGAGTGGGCATGGTGCATGATGCAATCCCGGTGAGTAGCTCACCAGTGCTGCATTCAAGCATCATACAGACCCTCATGGGTTGAGACACTCCTCAGGGGTCTGCATGATACATGAAATGTCATATTTAGTTACATGTCTCATTAATTAAAGGGTTAAAGTGTGTATATCCGATGATTGGGGCTCAAAAATAAATGTTCTTAAAATTGTGTCAGGATGTTCACAAATAACATATCTACCTTCTTAGCTATTCCATTTGCCCTTATTCCCTACCATTTTGTTCAAATTTGATTTTTGTTGCCCAATATATGGACATTTTGGAATAAAATCGTGCACGACTTCATGCTCCCCATTGAAAATACACTGAAAATATCATTGTTGGATCCCTTGAGACCCTCTTTCTGGGCTGTTTCTGCCTATGGATACCATTTTAACGCTGCCTTACCCATTAATAAATTACTTATACAGTATACAGAACATCTATACATATCATAAGGAATTTAAATTTGGTAAAAATCGGATATACCCAATTTAATGATGGGTTAAAACAAAGTGACAAAACCCCACCTTCTAATTGTGAATTGCGTGGTTTCCGTGACCTGCTACAGCCTTTGTCGTCATGATGCATGGATGCAGAGCTACATTTCAGCATCATGTGGACCACATGGCATTGATATACTCACTAAGGCTTAGGATAAGGCTATAATACCACTTTAACCCTTAAGGGGCGGCTGTCACTAAAAGGTGATATTTGTCGGCATACTGCACCAATACAGCACCGGCGAGTTACTTGTTGGGGCTGCTTCGAAGGTGTCTCAAGCCCATAGAGTCAGCATGATGCTTAAATGCAGCACTGGCCAGTTACTCGCCGGGGCTGCATTCATCTATCATGAAGACCATAGCATGATTGATTATGACATTATGCTGCCTTTAAAGGGTTAATTAAGGGTTAAAACAAAGTGACAAAACCCCACCTTCTAATTGTGAATGGCGTGGTTTCCTTGACCTGCCGCAACCTTTGTCTTCATGATGCATGGATGCAGACCTACACTCAAGCATCATGCCAACCACATGGCATTGACAGGGTAGACCGCCCATAGTCATCTCATGGGCGGTCTACCCTACTTGGCTATAATGCCACTTTGATAAAGGGTTAAAACAACGTGACAAAAGCCCACCTTCTAATTGTGAATGGCGTGGTCTCGGTGACTTGTCGCAGCCCCCGGACGGGGCTGGTGAGGCAGAAGTCGTACCAGGCATCACTCCAGGGCCGGGCCTCCACCAACCCATCCTCCTCCACGTCCTCTAGTACAGGGGGAGGCGGCATCCTGTCTCCTCCAGTAGGGGTAGTAGGGGTAGCTCCAGGTGGGGGATCACCAGGGTTAAATCCAGGTAAGGTAGCACCAGTGTTAGATCCAGCTATTGGGGTTGTATCACCAGTGTTAAATCCAGGTACTGGGGTATTAGCACTGGTGTTATAGCCAGCTAATGGGGTATTATCACTGGTATTATATCCAATTACTGGGGTATTATTGCTTGTATCAACAATATTATATCCAGTAACTGGGGTACTATCGGTAGTATCTATTGAATATAATCCAGGTGTAGTTGTGGTGATATCACCGGGGAGGGTGCTGTATCCAGACGTAGTGGTGATATCACCGGTAGGAGTAATAGCGTATCCAGGCACACTGGTAATATCACCGGGAATAGGAATATACCCAGGCACCGAAGGGATATTACCGGTAGTATCAATGGTATATCCCGGTGCAGTGGTAGTATAACCGGTAGTAGCTATAGTATATCCAGGCGTAGTATCACCAATAATATGTGTGGTATACCCAGTGGTTATAGAATTACCAGTAGGAGTGCCAGTGGTGTGGTTAGGGGTGCTGGGTTGTGTGCGGCGGTGCGGGGAACGAGAACCAGCGTGTCCATTCGTCACCATTTTCCGATTACCGTTTTGTGGTCCGAGAAAGGCATTCTCTCCCCGACACCGGTTCTAGTACTCAAACTATGGTATCAGCACTGGGTATACTACCTACAAGTAGTTCAGGTAGTGATAGAATAGACAATTATAATATATATATATACCTCCAAATGGATTGGAAAGATATCACCAGTGATAGTATCAGGGTATCTATAGCTTTGGTAGGTAGGATGCAGGGGTGCATGCTATGAACTATATCCAGGGGTGTTCACATGTCTCCATAATCCTTTGGTCTGAGATGCAAACTTCATCTCAATTCCCATACCCTCATAAGTAGTAGACACACTAGAGCTTTTATCCCCAAATTTGAATCATTTATATCCAATTGTAGTCAAATTTGTGAGGATGTTATTGGAAGGAAAGGCTGGTGTGGACAAAATAAATCCATAGACACCCTTCTCTTGAGGAATATTCAAAAAAGAAAGACAGCAGTGACCTTTTGCTCTATATCCTTTTTGATCCCCCTTTGTTGTGCCTGAGCCGCTGGATCTAATGGCTTCTCAGCAACGGAACCAGAACTGGTTGTATCCGGAAGAAGGGTTAATCATTCCCACCTCTAGCCACATTAGCCTGAAGAGTTCCAACATGAACTATAACTTTCAGTGACCCCACAACCAACACTTGGGTTAGCCAATATAAATCCAGCTGTGGTATATATAGGCATATATGTATTATGCATACACAGATACCATTTACATTATATATCCATACACATGTTTATGAAAGTATGCAGGGCCGAGTGTTGGCTAGGTTGTCGTTGTGGCAGAAGTCAGGGTAGCAGCACAGAGACAGTTTACACAGGGGGGGGGGGGGGGGTGTGTTTATACTCCAGCACACACACCTTACAACGTGTCGCCTACAATATTGTCCGCCAACATAGAAGGTTGACTTCTGAGGCATAAAACATATGTGTACACTTAGTCTCATTCTCCTCCAAGAGAATGGGGGGAGAGTGAGGCTAGGTATCTTATCCTAGTGTTGTCCCAATGTATCCAGATCAGCTGAGATCCTACAGCGGCAGAGTCCGTCAATGAATGAAACCCTACACCGACTTCCCGAGAACTCCAGCGTACTCCTGACGGCAAGTGTAAGTACACTAATCCAGCCAGCTACAGTAGGAGCTCATCTTTTAATGAATGAACTCCCTTCGGTCTCCTGTACTTCCTGCTGGTGTAGGGACCTCTAGTGAGGCAGGTATAGGACAGGAGGGATACCCCTTACTCCAGTGTTGGGGTGGTATCCTGTATGTGGGTGGGGCAGGTAGAAGACTGACCTCCCACTGAATGACACTCACTTTACACTATAACGATAAAACAGGACGGAACTTGTTCCCGGGATAAACACGTGCACGCTGGCAAAGCAGCTCCCGTGAGATCTTGGTTCCAATCTCGGAATGTAGCCTGTTCCTTGCAAGCTATGATGTGTAGGTGTGTATATCCAGCGGAATCTCGCGGGATATTCCGTGGACAGAACAAGGATGGCCGCGCATGTGAAGCCACCAGAATTATCACTATATACTATCCACAATGTGTGCATCCACTGACACTACACAAGCTTCACTATCCACACCTTTCTATGCTTACTTCAGGCACGCAATACTTGAAAATGGATATATATTTCAAGGGATTTAGCCCCATTAATACTTATCCTGAATCGAGGCCAGTTGTCCCAGGTGGAACTAGGGATGACAAATAGTGATATGCACCATATGCTTTACTCCAAGCACTAGGAGCTAGTAGCAGTGTGCACAGACTGCCTCCAGGTGTAGGCCTGCAGTGTATCAGCCCCTCCAGGGTGTGGGCCTCTAGTAAGGAGTCGTGGTGTGGGACCAATCCATCAATGAACTGGGAACTTGTAGCCTGTGCCAGAGTCACCTCCGGGAGTTAAGGTAGTAGTGGTGTGATCCCTCAATGAATGGGAGCCTTGTAGACTCTGTGTCTACCTCACAGTGAAGCAGCTATACTTTTGGAATTTAGTATTTTTTTGTAATTTCTAGCACTTGAAAAACAGCTTCTAGCTTTCCCATCAACTCCCTCAGAAACTCTGACTAATATCAAGTAAGGTACTCCAGTCCAGCAGTGGAGCAGCTTTCATTTGGTATGTAGCATGTTTTAGTAATTTCTGGTGATGGGTGGCACCTGAAATAAAGCTCCTAGTTTTCCAATACTGCAGCACTAACATAGTAAGGTAACCCTACATGCCGGAGTTAACAGGCAAGTGTGAGACTGGTTCCCAATGGATGCAAACTGCCTCAGAAACTCTTACTGATATTGAGTAAGATGCTGCAGTCCAGCAGGAGAGGGTTAGCAGAACCAGCTACGTGTCTGGTGGCTGGATGAATGGAACCCTCACCGACTCCCCCAGACCCCACTCCCACCACCTCCCCAGCCCTGAGGGGTGTGGGCGGCAGGTATGGATGTAGGGGTGGGGGGGGGGGGCAGGTATGACTGTAGGGGAGGGGCTGGTTACTATTACTCAGGTAGAGATTACTCCACCATGCTGGCTGCTGGTTAGTGCCCCGTGGTAGTGCTGGGGTATCCTACCAGAGTAAGGCGTGCAGAGACTTCCAAAGAGGCACACGGCTAGATGTACATCCTAGCTCTTCTGGAGCTTGTTTGGGAAGTCACTTCAAAGTGGCATAATCACCGAGTGTATCCCACTCACAATCCTAGTACTGTTTGGGCTTCTATGTGGTTAAGTGCGAATGGTGAGAATGTCCGTTTAATGGTGATATATCGAGAAGGGCATTGTCAAACCCTATGATGATATAGCATATAAATAGCACTGCGTTGCTGCCCGATTGGTTTTGAAATGTGTCATCACAACCTCTGTGTGTGGCATCCACGTCAATAAGCACTATGCATTAGCATGCTTGGAGGGAAGTCCGAGACATACAGAGCTATAGGTTTATATCCTGGCTCACCTCTGGGTGAATCAGTATAATAAGAAGTCATTAACAGTGAGGAGAATATGTGGAACTTCTCATTCAAAAATGGTAACCACATTAATACACAGGTAGGTGTTATTCATGTCTGCAGTAGGGAAAAAGACATCTAAGTCCCACCGAGCTATATGTACATATATATGGTATAGCTCTAGTAGAAGTGGTGTAGAGGGATCACCTGAGGGCCTAGTGGTGAGTAGACTCTATGGAGATTGATACATCCATCCTCTATAGGTGCAGGGAGGTGTGTAGTAACGTAAAGAGACCAGCCACAGGAGATCCAGACCCACCCAGGGTCAGAGTGTAATCATGCTGCCTGCAGTTCTGTTATAGCACATGGTAGTAAATCCAATTATATTAAAAACTGAAACTTCTTAAAAAGGTTTCTTCTGCAACTTCTATAACAGCATATAGTATGATAAGTCCATGCTGCCTCCCACCGGTGGTTAACTATGGAGTAAGTCTGCTGAGGTCACATATAGCGTGGAGGTATTGGCACAATGCTGCAGTGTAAAGGCACACACAGCTCTACCTTACTGTGTGGCAGCCTCCACAATGGTCCCCCATGCACTGTGTCCTATAGTATCCCTCCTCCAGCTCCTCCCGCCCTGCCTCCTGCTCTGAGAGTGGCTACAATGCCCTCCTCCAGCCTCCTCCAGGTACAGCGGCCGTCAACACCGAGTCTCCTCCTGGTGTGGGGCTGCTCCTCCCAGACTGCCTCCCTCCTGCCTCCTCCTCCTACAGAAGGAGGCACCAGCAGAGGGTACTCAGCCAGCCAGCGGCACACTAGCGCCACCACCGGGCCTGGCATGAACCACTCACCGGGTGTGGTGGAGAGGGTCTTAGTCATTCTGCAGTGATGGAGTATGAGCAAGGCCTCTCTGTGGGGATGGAATATTCAGCTGAGGCCTCACTTTTCCAGCAGTCTTGGTCCCAATGACTCAAATTCAACTTGAAACTTTAACGTAAATTATATGGTTTTATTAAGGTTGGTCAGCAGGGCAGGTACTGGTGGCTATGTCTCACGAGATTGTATCAATTGAAACATCTTTGAACGGGTGTATTTTTTGACCAGGTGTAGTATTTGACCAGTTTAGTCTTTGACCAGCTAGCTTCAAAATGGCTGAAATGGGGGCTAGGTGTACAGAAATGCAGGGACAATCGTAAGATATAGTGAAAAAATGCCCATTAACATTACCTGGATGTATGTCTAAAGCGGAGGTAATTGACTGATTTGAAGTTATTTCGTTTGTACTGCAATAGGCCTGTGTCCACTAGCATATATCAGGCCGTTTGTCGTCCGTCAAAACGTGAATTTGAATACAAATATGAAATATATGTTTTGTCTCCCTGTGGACACAGCTGGACGACAAAATTCTCAAATACAAAAGTGGGAGAACAATATACAAGGGTCAAAAATGGACGTCAAAAGTGGGCTTTTGAATACCTAACATGTTTGATTTTTAGTGCAGAAATTGGAATATATGCTTTCTATTCTATTGTACAACCTCGTTCATGTTTGCCCTGGGCAGTCTGGACAACAATTTATAACGCCTAGTGGACACAACATACCTGCAGTTAAAGTAGAATATATCTAAAAATATATTTGCAGATATGTACATATTGCTGGATATCAAAACGGCCATATATTTCACTTTCCTTGTCGTATAATGGACACAGACCTAATCACAACGTCGAAGGCCTGCGATTATGTCACATGTAGCTTGTTTGCAACTATTGCAGTACACATTTAAATAACATTTGAGGAAAAAAAAAGGAAAACAGTAAATGTAAATACATCGTAGTTCAGGTCGAGGGACTGCTGTTATTACCCTGGGTGATGGCATAGCCTAGTTACAAATACAATAATATATTATTTTGATAGATTGATGTATAATTCTATTCTATATCAAAATAGAGGATATGTATCGATTAGTGATTATAAGGTAGCAGGCAGTATTGTTATATTACACTAGTGGATCTATGGATCCGTGAATGACATAAGCACATGTGAAAGTGGGTCAAACATTGACAAATGCCTGGCGCCACCCCTAGTCTCGTGACGGACGGGGACTTAGTACCCAGCAGGTCGGCGATGGGGACTTGGACAGGGATTTGTCGGATATAATGGGTGCGGATGGCGGTGGGGCGGGTTAGGTAAGGGGGGGTTCGTAGGGGGGATTGGGGATGGTGTGGGAATGGGATGAGGCTCGGGAGGGGTTAGTTGGGAATTGGACAGGGGCTTTGTAGGATGTGGCCATGGTGGTAACGCCCTGTAGAGAGGGAGGGGAGGGGGAGGGGGGGGATTTGATGCAGAGATTGGCAATATGGTAACTATAGGTAACAGGATAAAGGGTCCAGAGCCCTATTTCATAACAGAATCATGACTCATGAGAATTCAAGTTTCTTCCAAATGCATTACAAGTGGATTTTTGGCAATTTATTTTTGCCATTTTCCCCTGACTCTGAACGAGCTACTCGTTTATGGCATCTTGTGAAGAATGCCTCTGCACAAGGGGCTGTAATGGTGATTGCAGGGTGGCGGCGGGAGGGAGCGTGCGTTGGGGGGAGGGAGAGGTAGAGTGGAAGGTGGGGTGTTAAAGGGAACGTGAGAGCTAGGGATCGTAGGATTGTAGGATTATAAGATAATTTTTCAACCAGGTTATGGTTCACACTACGATCTTGATTCTGAAAATATGAGTAGGAGGGAGGGTGGGGACGTTGGGTTAGGAGGGGTGACGCAGACAGGAGAGAGCAACAAGGACAAAAGAGAAACACCAAAACATCCAAAAAGACATGTAATGTTATTATTTGGTAATATATTGTATATAATAGACACAACGAGAACGACAGAAAGTTTGTTTTAAGTTGGCTTTTAATTACCATTTCATATTCACCCGATTACTACGTTTCGACCAAAGTAGGTCTTCATTAGATGAGAAATGTATACTACCAGAAGCTGCATAATAAAATCATACAGAGGTATAAATATAACAATATAAGCATTAAGAGGGCAGTAGATTCCCAGAGGGCTATGCAATATGTCCTTCCACCCCACAGCCAAGGTGCATGTTACACTGCTACCTCCCCTCTGCTGCTCCACACCAAGACCCATAGTCCTCCCGGGGCCATATGGAGCACTATACCCCGTGTAGGCGTGATGCATGAATGCAGGCCTGGCGAGCAAGTGCTGCATACAATGCAGCGCATCATGCTGACCCTTCAGAAGTGTCTCAACCCAGTAGGGTCAGCATGATGCTTAAATGCAGCCCTGGCATGTTGGTCAAACTGAGTAGGGCTGCATTCATGCATCATGACGGCCAGGGGTATAGCACCTTAGAGCACTAAGCAGCCCTTAACGGGTCAGTAGTGGTGAGGGTTACACCGACACCGGCCCCTGGAGGGCCCCATTGAGGACCCCTGTGTGATGTTCGTGCTGTGAGAGGCTGAGACCCTCTGACAAAGGTCCGCCTGCAGCTGCACCAGTCTACTACTCAGTCTGAGCACTGTAAGGATATGGCCCTGGACCCCTAAATTCGATGTGGCGACGTGGCCATTTCTAACATCCGATATGGCGACATGGCCATTTCTTAAATCCGATATGGCAACATGGCCATTTCTTAAAATAGACATGGGACATGGCCATACTAGTGACATTGGACATGGGGCATTTCTTAAGTTAGACATGCGACATTGGCCTTAGTGACATGAATGAGAATAGCCTCATAGCCTGCAGTATATATTATAATGTTCTCAAAATCACCAAAATGCAGAATTCTGAAGAATTGAAAAGATTCTTCATGTGGGCATGACCAGGGCTGCCGACTAGCCTAGTATGATATTCTCATTAATACAATTATTTAGAAGTCTCAAAAGTCAGTTAAATATTTAGTGACACTACCGACATGGGGTTTTCTCTAGTGACATGGGACATAGGGCATTTCGTAAGTCCGACATACGACATGAGGACCCCTCCCCCCATCAAGGGCCCCAAGGATAACATGTCACAACAAAGGACATTTGCTGTCCTGTAGAGCCCCATGAGGTTGGCATGATGTGTGAATGCCGCACTGACGAGTTACTGGTCAGTGCTACATTCACGCATCGTGACCACCAAGAGCCTGATGCATGAATGAATGAATATATATGTATTCATATATCCAGCTCTGTGGGCCACATGCAGGTGCTGTATTGTGCATCATGCAACTTCAAGAGTGTATCAACCAGGAATAGTTTAGTATGATATATAATGATAGCACGGGGGGATTCAGATGTCTTGCATTCATGTATGATGACCATCACAGCGTTAAAGCACTGTGCAGCCCTTACAGGTTGAGAGGTGGTAGCAGGTAGAAAATAGCAGATAGTGATAGGGTGCTGCTATAGGCAGTATAGCCAAGATGCATGTATGCAGCCCTGGTGAGTTAATTGATTGCCTTAAGTAATATTTAAAATGTGCAATCGATAGAGAAGACATAATGCTAATCCAGAGTTATAATAGCTCAAGACCTAGAGCAAGCAGGTGATTTATTACCTTTTTTTTGGGTTCAATGAGCTCTAAACGAACTCGTTTATTGATAAACAACACGTTCGTGACGCTGTTTACATTTATCAATCTTGAATGCAAAAAAGTAATCCAGTTTGAGATGCAATATATAAGCATGTACTCTTGTTTGCTTGCACAAATATCAATCAGTATACATATTGCTTACCAATGTTGAATCTGACTCAGTGCCTTCTATTACATATTTTCTCATTGCTGAAATGTAATTATTTCTGTTCATTAATATGGGCTTAAAATCCGGGAGAGATATGAATAGATAGGTAGAATTTTATGCACGATTCTTATAATAAAATACGCGTGTATCTATATTATTTAAGTACCAGACACCGGTTTATATATCCTTACTTGATCTTAGTGATATTGGTCATTATAAGTCTATTTTAATTATAATTTCTGAACTAGAAATGATACAAAAATAGGTGCTCGATGCACATGTGTGCATGATCAAGTAGAACCTACCCATGCCCTTAGTTTTAATGGGGAATGCCTAGATTTCCCCGGATTTCACATCAACTGAGATATATAGGTTGCGCCCTACTACATAACTAAGGGCCATGGCCTGCAGTGGTACTCACTGGGAGCACCGGGGAACGCTTTGCTGACTTGATGGGACCCCCTAGCCTGGGCGAGTTACTTGCTAGGGCTGCATTAACGCATTATGACGACCCTTTGTGGTCATCAAAGGGTTAACCAGTGTCCCTACAGTGTAGGAGAAACTCTCATTCCACAGCAAGGCTCTGGTAACTACCAATATGACCTTGACCTTTAATTCTGCTCGGTTTTGGCAATCACTGCTGGTAGCCTGGAACCAAGGACTACAAAGTATGATTGGAGTTCTCCATATCTGTGCCTCTACATGGGTACCCAGATTTCTGGCCGTGTCGCCGTGTCGATTTTTAGTAAGAGGCCCGTGAAATCTTGTCGATTTTTATTCACATAGAATTAGTAGGGCCCAATAAAAAGGCCTGTGTCCGTCGATTTTTAAATGGGCCGTGTCACCCGTGTCGATTATTAAAAGAGCCTTATCGCTGTGTCGCCCATGTCAATTTTTACCCATTTAGGGGCACATATCTATGGGATAGCATCCCATGCTGCGTCCTTAACCCTCAAACAGTTATTTCTTTGAGGGTTAAGGACAGGTTTGTTACTTACAAGGCTGCGTTGATGCATCGTGACTATAAATGTCAACTTCTAGCAATATGCCAGCCTTAAGGTGTTAGAACCCTTTGTGGACCTTTCAGGGTTAACGTCTGTACTTGTAGGCGGTGAGTGCCCCTCCAGCAGCTGGCCGTGTGTTCAGGTGCTGGAGGAGGCGGCTCAATCTATCGCGAGATATTGACGCTAGATGTCTCCACCCGTGGGACTGAATTATATCTCTGTAAGGCTCAGCTCTCCATCACTCTCCAATATCCACCGGTGGATAATGGCCGCCACCCATAGTTAGTCAGTACCAAACCTCTGCTGGAGAGTGAAGGTTACGTTGGAGACTTGAGGCGCGCAGAGACTACTCGGCCGCAGACTGGAGGCGGCTGTGGCCCCGGACGCCTCCGGCGCTGCCCCCTTGTGGTACTAACGGGTACTTGTCACACGTCTTGGGTGAGCCTGGATCCCAACCCCAGCACCCGAAAGCAAAGATTCCAGTGGCCTTATGTACGCAGCCATGTTAGCACAATGGTCAGCCAACCTGTATCATGGTGAAGGCACATTGGTCATTTGTTCACCCCTTTGAGCTATTAGTAAGGGGGCCAACGAAGCCAAATATCAATATTTAAATTTAGGTTGGACTGGAATGCTATAGTTAGTTTGAAGGTTGATTTAGACTAATTTGGGTATGCTGATTTCGAATCTGGTGTGTGTAGAGTGCTCCAGGTGTCGGAACAAGGTCAAAAACGAGGTCAAAGGTCAAGGTCACCCTCAAGTAAGGTGCTGGCCATTTCACTAAAAAGGGGTACCATTCTTTTGTCCCCCCCCCCCAAATCGACCGTCCCACCCCTGTTGTGAAAAAATGATCACCCCCTAAATGTACGCCTCGTGTTGAGGAATGTGATGCATTAATGAAAGCGATGGTATATAGAATGTCAATTCTCACTAGTCTACATTTAACGGTCGAAAGTAATTATATAATTGGCTAGAATTGATGAATAAATGTGGCTTAATTAATATGGGTCTGAAATTCTGGTAACCTTTAGATGGACCCCTTTAGATAACACCAACTTTTATTCAAAGCTACGACTGCAATGTGTGTGTCTGTGTTTGTCTGTGTGTTAGGGAGCGCTAATTTTTTAACATCACGGGGGGGCGGTGAGATTTCGCGCGGAGCGTGCAAAATTTTTTCACCCCCCCCCAAGAGGGGTCAAAATTTTTACCGCCCCCCGGCAGGCCAAAAATTGCGCGAGTTTGCGCCCCTTTGTAGCATAGTAACGCGCGGGCTTTTCCCCTCAAAACAGGTTGAATTTTTTCAACCCCCCGGTCAAGGGGTCCAAATTTTTAACCCCCCCCCCAAATCCACCAGTAATTCTATCACAATTTTTGACCTACCAAAATACATCTTAAAATTTTGTGTGAATAAAATAGCCTTGACATGGATTTGAACCCATGATGCATGGATTGGTAGGTCGGAGTCCTAACCACTCCCCCAATCTGAACAGGTGACCTAAGGACCCACAATAGAGGCCTATACTGGAAAGGTTTATGACCCCTAAAGCACCAAATTTCGGTCATGACAGACACCAGCTTCAGCTAATCAGCAGGCTTCTATAGTTAGCAGAGGAAAGAGCACTGGTACCAGACAAGATGGCGCTGTACAGTGATCATCTAGCTAATGCGGAATAGGGCTCAGGCCTTCACCCCAACACTCTGTGGGCATCTTGGTTTCTGTTTTTGTCCTGTCATGTCCTTGTCCTTGTTGTGTGTTACTCAATACATTGTTCCACCAAAAAAACGGGATTTTCATATTCTGATTTGGCTTTCTTTAAGGAAGTCCTACATACATTGTTGAAAGTAATTGGCACGAGTTCTTAATTCTACAATATCAATAGCCAGGCTTCTTCCCTCCTCCCTCTTTGTAGTCCCTTACATCACTCAAGTCCCATACAGATCTAGAGTCTCCAAGTTTCTCAGACAGGTTTTCCTTATTTGGGCACAGCCTATAGAAGGCGTTGTGTGCCTGTCCTCTGCCATGCAGGGGGCGTTAACACCAATACTCCTTTTCTCTTCATGCAATCTGACAGTTTCGGATAGGGTAACCTGTATCAGAGGAAGAGGAGTAACCAAAAGTAAAGGTAAATTTGGGTAAATAGAGCTTCGTCATGAGAGGATGCACTCAACCCCAATTTGTTCTGATCCTTGACCTGCGTTCTGTTCAGTGTTTACTTCTGTCACCATGGTGAGGCTGCATGTCCCGAGCACATCTGTAAGGTGGCCTCTGATTGGACAGTTAGCTGCATCACATGTCAGTAGACTAAATCGGTTTGCACTTGGTTTCAATAATGGATGACTACCTGCCCTTTACAGTAACATGCGACAATGTCTTGTGTACTGTTTGTGAATAGCTAGCCCCACAGTCATGTTCCTCCGCCATGTCGATACTCATGATTATGATACACCATTGAGCCATTTCTCAAATGAGAGGAATGTATGACATAATATAGACTTGAACAATTCTCAAGAATGATGAGCATGTTTAAGTTAAGTGTGTGACACATTCAATCCCAGTGGGTGGAGAACATGAATCAAAATCGACAAATGAATGTCAATGTTGGTTTAATATTGAATATGCAATGTTGATTCAATGTTGAACTGAATATTGTGCCCACTGGGATGGTGATGTGTAATCATCAACTCTCACTTATGCCAATTAGGAGAAGGTCCCATGAATTTTACACAAAAAATATGTTTAGCGTCTTTTTTTTTTCGGAAAAGCAACCTCAACTGTCTGCAGTTGTCTTCATACCTAATCCAGTGAGAAAGTTTTGGGTACCTCTTGAGATCTTAGGTGGAGGGTATGACTCAGCGAAGGATTACATCCAAACGCGTACCAACTATGTAGTGTCTGTAATTTTCCTTGAAGAAGAACAAGCTATTGGGTGTGATACAAGATACAACATGATATACTTCATAAAATACTTCATAGCGCCAGAGGGGGGGGCATAGTGAAGCCCCCACCTAAGTAGAAATCTTTTACAAATTACAGATAATAATTACACACAAACATGAGGGCGATTTCACAAATAGCTGTAAAATAAGTTTAATTTGAATTTGAGGTTCAACAGTTTTCCACACTTTATTCAAAAGCAAAATTGGGGTTACCAGGCAATCACAAAAGTCGTATACGATATTGTGTGAAGCAACGACAAAGTGTTGTCTATGATCAGTTGCTAATAAGAAGAGGACCTTCCCAAGTATGAATCAAAAATAAATGAAATGAAATAAAGCATCTGTTCTCGACCTGTTGACTCAGCTATCTTCATGATTGGAGAGCTGTGCAGGCACATGGGGTGCTAATGGAGCCTTCATGGTGAGTAAATGGTGCTGTGGGCCTGCTGCTGGGTCTATGTGTATCCTGCAGGGTGGTAGGTAAGTGGGGTGAAATGGAGTAAAGATTAGCCACTAGTGGTAAGTAGGCAGGTGGTGGCAGGGGGGGGATGTACACAGAGAGAGGAAACAGGGTCAGAAGGGAGTCCAGGTTGCCTCCAGAATGACTGACCTTATTGTCGCCACCACTAGTCTCATAATAGAATGACAAACACCAGGCAGTGGTTAAAAGTGTAGAGTCACCACCTCAAAGAGAACCCATCTTAAAGGGTGAATCCACCAGTAAATCTGTCAGATTGGATGAACGTTCACAACATTAAACCTATTGACGAATCTTGTCGGATCCGATGGATTCACGTCAGTGGATTCAGCCTTTAGAGTGGGTTCCTCAGAGCTTAAAAACACTCTCAACAACAGATCCAGCCGCCAAATTACAACAAATAAGATCTGCGAAACAGGTCCATTTTCCTCATACATATCACATATCTGGAAGGAGATTAATCATGCCTTAATTAATTGTACAGGCAAGAATACATGGTTGTGAAGGTTGCCTGACGATCCCAGCTGCAGGATAGAGTTTAGCATTTAAGGACAGCATGATGCCTTAACCCATCATGCCCTTAATCGTCATGATGCTCTGGTAAATAGCTTTCTATTTTTTTATGTACCAACGCAGCATGGTTGAGTTTCTTGAAAGGGCTGCATTTGTTCAGAATGTTGATTTTTATCAACATGCCATCCTTAACCCTTTAACGACGGATGTCGCTAAAATATGACATTTGTTGTCATGATGCACCAATGCAGCCCTGGTGAGTAACTCACCGGGGCTGCATTGCTGCATCATACCGACCCTACGGGGTGTCTCAACCCCGTAGGCTCAGCATGACGCTTGAACACAGCCCCGGGGAGTAACTTGACCACCAAGGGCATAATGCATCAATGCACTAAGCCGTCCTTAAAGGGTAAGATGGTTAAAGGAGTAACACTTGTAGCTAGATGCAGATGCCACTGCTGAGTGGGTGGTGAGAATCCTCTCACATTGCCTACACATATCAACGTCAGCACAGATCCAATCATATCTGATCAGTATGTAAATAGGAGTGGTTCATGTTCCCTGGTGTGTCGTTCTTATCCTTGTATGATTAATCATCTGCATACCATCTAATAGCTCACCACACAGAAATTGCAAATGCCCCGGCCCTTAGCCTGAAGTAGTTATACTAGGCTAGTCATAGGGACATCGGTCAGGCATGACTGAGTACTATTCAAATATGACTGAGGCATAATAACATATGACTAACGTCTTATTTAAAATGTCTTGGCCTAAGCCCCATTTGGAATGGAGAACACTAAGGTGTGCTGGTCAGTATTGACAATCTTAGAATATTAACTAACCTAGGTTGGTCATATAGGGAGCCAACAAAATTACTAATTTGGTTAAGCATTATAGTGACTGAGGTATTGGTCGTACAGGGAGCCAAAGAGTATCAGTGTAGAGGTATCAGATTGGCCTTGTAAAGTACTGATGAATGGAAATAGGATTGCATATTCCAATATAAATCATACTCCCTTGTAGCTATTAGATCATGCGAAACTCATGTAGGCTGTTTATAGATATGCATAATATCTTTTCCAAGGTTGATATGCTTACCACTATGATTTGCCAATAAAGTGCTAGCAAGTCACTTAAACACTCATTCTTTCCAATATGGCCATGCATTTAGGCCCTGAGGCCTAACACCATGGCGTTATAAAACGTGCAGTTGTATCTGATTCTATTGCCCTAACCCTTGGCCTCATTGCTTGTATTCTGAATCCTGTATTTGCTCATTTCCCATTTTCTCATCAACAAAAGACTATGGTTTTGTTCAATATATCATTTAAAATGATACAAAAGATAATAATTTAAAAAAAAAAGGAATACAGATATGGCGTAGAATAGTTAGTTTGAGCTTTTCATAAATAGCTAGGACACCTTGAGAACACAGCTGTTCTATCTGCCTTAGTGAGCTGCATTATTGGCTAGAAGGGTTGATATCGACCATGCATAGGGAGCTACCTACCAGATTCATATACACTACAGAGTCTAGCCTGCATCTAGCCGGGACCCTCAGGTTTATGGTCTGTACACTGCCGCACGTGCAGCGCCTCAGACTTTACCCACAATCCTCCCCAGAGTGGATAGCTTTATTTTTTATGGGATACGCCAGTGCCGTTGACTTAACCAAGGGAGGCCGTATTACCCCCCCCCCCCCCCCCCTGTTAAATAATCCACGGCCGCATTTCACAGCCCTGTGATATCATCAAAATGGCGGTTTGTTTACATTTAAACGGCGTAGAAATAAGCTATTCTAGCCTATTTAGGCCCCCCCTACAATAATGTTGGTGATTAGAATCGAAGAACATAAAAAATGAATACAAAGGCACACTCGTTTAAGCCTGCAGGGCTGGTTATTGCACTCGTAGGACTGTAGGCCGCATTTCACTCAATCTACGGCCTCGTGAAATACGGCCCACAGCCTGCTTGGTAAAAACTAAAACAGATAAAATACAATCCATACCATATCGGTTGTTCTTCATGATGGGTTTGGGAACGTATCCCACACACCATCGGTGGGATAAGATACAATATCAATTGAGTTGACATTGGTGCTTTGGCCTAAGTCCATTTCATGGGTCGATCTAAAAATGTATGAAATCGATCTAAAAAAGTTAGATCGGGGTTTATGATAACACTCACTTCATAGAGCAGGATTTAGAGAATCGATCTATACAATTTTCAAGTTTAGATGCCTGATGATTAATGAGAAATTAAAGAAAATGCAGGGATAAAACAGAAAATAAGTGACGATCGTCATTGTTGCTACCTTGACGTGACGGCATGACTACTTCCCGTTCCTGTCCTTTTTGGGGACTATTTTTGAAAAAAGAAAAACAGGAGTGTGGGGGCAGAGCCCCCGATTTTAAAAATTTAGAATCTAAATGTACTACTTAAATTGAATAAATAAATAACTCGGGGGCTGTGCCCCCGCACCCCCCTTTTTTTACTGTAAAAACTAGGGACTATTTTCCATTGTCCCACAATGTATCCCTACACAAGGAATCTGATTGGATGATCGTTTTGAACATGACAACAGATAATGGCGTCGAGGAGGCTTTCTGCTATGAATCTCGCCCACATAAATTGTCATTTTAGTGGGTTAATGGGCTTATTACACTTAATTCTTGGATGAAATGGATAAAGGTAGGCCTCCTGCGCTGGATTGAATTAAGATTGATCTCCTTTTAGCTTGTAAACAAAAGATTTGAACTTTGTAGGGATCGTGATTTGGGAGAAAGATACGAAAATGAAGATTTGTTGATTTTTGAGGAAGTTTGCTACGATTCTTGGTTTAGTTTAATGGCTATTTTAATGGTTTAATGGGCCTGCGGTGCTAAATTCTTAAGGGAAGTAGGTTGAGTATGCCTGCGGCGCTAGACTGAATAAAGTTCGAGTTGAATTGATGCTTATTTAGATCGATTCCATACCTATAAGGGTCATTCCCCTGAAATGGACTTAGGCCGATGCTTTTTGTATTGTTTGAAATGTTTAAACGAAGACAATACAACTACCTTCAGGTGTAGCCACGCTCATCAGAGACGGCTACATTGTATTCAATGTTGACCATTGAATACGGCCCTTTAATTGCTTAAGCGTAGTCAATCTTGTTCCCATAAAGATAAACCACATTACATCATCATAAACACTAAAATGGCAGCATTGAAGTTCATTGTCCATCACAAAATACGAAATAAGTACCTTTTCAGTGCTGCATCAATGAAAAATCGCAACAAAATGGGCTCAATACACTTGTTAAAGCTGGGCCGTCAGGGAATAAGTGCAGCCTTTTTCATACATAGACTAAAATAACAGTTCCACCAGAGGGCAGCAGTGTTTTGACAGGGGACCATGAGCATTGTCCAGCCATAACATATTCACCCTATCTTGTGCCTGTAAGAGCTGAGCTCCCAGCCCTTAGGAGCCCTCTTATGAATGAAAACTGAACTATATCCAAAAGTGCTTTTGGCCTCACTTCAGTCATGACGGTCAAGCTTTAAGGGTCAACAGGTCGATGATGGAGAGTCTAGCGGAGTAGACGTGCGTCACATCGGCTCTGCACAAAAAGTTTGATAACTTGGGAATTATTATAATTAAGACTGTACAACTCGCGACAAAGTTGTGCGTCTTTGTATTCTGGTCATTTTTATATATATATTGACCTATAACAAGTAAAAAGAAGATGGGTAAGAAGGAAAAACCCGGAAAACCGTTAAAGACAGGCGCGGTGTTGCCTGACGCAACGGATATTCAAAATGGCGGAGCAGCTCGGGGAGCAGCTCGAGGAGCGGCTACTGGAGTAGCTCGTGCTGTGGGGAAAAATATCACTCCTGATACAAAAGTCCAACAAGATCTGCAAACTACTGGAACAGCTACAAGTGCCAGTCAAGGCCAAGGTAAGGGGACTTTGATTGATAATAGTGATATTTTGGTGGTAAATGAAGCCGTGAAAAAAGTTGATGACACAGCACCAATTTCAGTGACTCCTGCTGGAGAGTCATTGAAGGAGGATCCCATTGCTACTATACTCACAAAGTTGAGTAATCTGGAAAAGTCACAAGTGACAGAAACTGGTTTACAAGACATCCTGGTTGGCTTCAAGAAGGAGCTTACTGAAAGCATCACCAATATTCTGAAAGAAAATGAAGAGTTAATGAAGTCCAGTAAAATCTTAGAATCGAAGTTCAGGCATCAAGATAGGCAAATTCAGCAGCTGAAAAGGAAAGTGAATCAACTTGAAGAGGATAAGAAGTCAAAAAATCTAGTAATTGAGGGTCTAAAGGAGAATGATGGCTTGAATCTAAGATCTCAACTTGATGATTTGTTTAAAGACCTGGGAGTCAAATTTACCTCTGAAGACACGGAGGCATGCTACCGCATGGCCATTGTTCATGACCAGCAGAAGAGGCCAAGACCTGTGATGGTCAAGTTCAATAGCAAACGCCACAAGCAGCAAGTTTACTCTCACATTAAGAACTTGGGAAACTACAATGACAAGTGGAATAATGTTTCACTCAATGATGACCTCACTGTTCAGCAGCAGGAGGAAAAAAGAGATCTAATGGCAGTATCAGCACAATGCAGAATGAAGGGCAAGGAAAGCAAGGTTATTGGAAACTTCCTCATTTATGAAGGTGAGAGGTACTCCTATGACAATCTTCACAAGCTGCCAAAAGAATTTCAACTTTCACAAGTCAAGACGGTGACAACAAAAGAAGGTACTATGTTTCATGGTGAACATAGCTACTTATCACCGGAATTTGATTGCAAAATTGTTCATGAAGACAGTGAATACAACAGTGCAGAAATTATGTACCTGGCTCTACAAGCCTCATTTTGCGGGGATGAACAGTTAGCGGACGATATTGCAATTACAAGGTATGCTTCAGAGGCTCGGGAATTAATCAAGGATTTGCATGTGACCAAAAGCTGGGACAAAAAAGAAAAGACCAAAGCTATGAAACTGGTTAATACCCTCAAGTTTGACCAGCATGATGACTTGGCACGCAAGCTTTTAGATACCAAAGGCCCAATCTTCAACTGCAGCTTTGATAAATTCTGGGGATGTGGAATGGCATTGTCCCAGAAAAAGTATATAAAATCGTCTTCAATTCCGGGTAAAAATCACTTGGGATCAATCATCATGGAGATTAGAGATGAATAGATATCTAGCGCATACACTTTGTGTTATATGTTTATTGTCTTAATCATTGGGACCGGTACATTGTAGGCTACACGAACGGTATCGTAAAGCACATGGCCATTGTTATTGTTTTTGAAATGCTCGAGCGGGCCCGGGAAGTTGACGCGGTTACGTAGCAACAGACGTAACAATCTACGTATCCATGGAGACTGAGCGCTTTGTGACGTCATGCGTCAAATTCAAACGAAGACGTTTCGCTAGCGTTGGTGCGGCTCAGAGTCTATCGCAATTGTTTACTTTCACACTAATATTAGAAGATAAACAATAACAATGGATAGTAAGAAGTATATCATAGTTGCGGATGTCAGGGGAGGCAAGGATGGTGAACTGGAGTACTACATGACCCACCTAGTAAGAAGAAACGATTTGGAAATATCCGTGAAGGTTCTGCCCGGGGCGGGTTTAGAACGTCTTTGCTACTTCACAGATAATTTGATTGAGGCTGACCCGCTACCAACGTATTATATATTTGGTGGAATCACAGATATAGTTCCCTCCATAAATGGTCAGCCGACATTTCATCACACCAATGGGGCCAAGATATTGCATCAGACTATATCATTACTAGAAAATTCAGTCTCGTATTTAAGGAGGCGTCACCCATATACAACGATCCACTTAGCAGACTACACTGGTGTAGATCTAAAGGCCTACGGTGCTTGGTGTTATGGACATAATCCTCAACCTGTTTTGGACAGTCTAATTCTGGACATAAATCGTTACATCATCTCAATGAACGAAGACTATGGAACTACAACTCCAAATCCGTCTGAAGTCGTCCACACCTACAAAGATGGCCTACCATACACGCGGTATTTCATGCTTAATGACAGTATCTTAGGAACATTGGAAACTCTGGAGCTCTGGGCTGTCGCATTCTTAAACCACATGGAGGTTTAAGTCTGGGTATGTAGTAGTGGTATGGTCATCACAAAAAATATGAATAATGGCTTCATTTGCTGATAAACTCCAATCTATCCTATTTTCATGAATTCCCCTTACTGAATGTTTACAAGAAATGGACATGATGTCAATTAATGTACAGTATTACAGTGTATTATTACTAATTATACACACCACCATGTCTTTACCTGGTACAGAGGTCCACTCGACGTTGGTGAGGGCAGTGGCGTGTTCAACAACTTAGTGCTCAAGTCAGGAGGGATGATACGTACTCGTTTATGGTCAACAAGAAATACGTCACCATACACGTACAACTTGGTGTGAAGTCGACGAAATCAAAGTCATCTTCATCACTCTCAACTAGATTGTGGAAACTACATTCATGTATATTCTAGTTTAATGTTATTTATGAATTAATATTGCTATGATATTGCTCATTGCTATGATAATTTTATATGGATGCTTTCATGTAAGTAGGATGTAAAATTTAAATAATTGTCGCCATAATTTATAATTAAGCAAGTGTGCTTGATTAATTCGTTACCAATTTAACAGTAACTTATAATAATATGATTTATTTAATCATATTACGGTAGTGTTATTAGGGTTTTAACTATATAAATCTAAATGTTGATTCTATCAATTCTGATGCTTTAAAAAATTAATTCTGTGATAATAATCATTTAATTTAAATGAAATACTAACAGGACCTCTTTTTGTGCAGAAAAGATCTCTAATATTCTCACCATCATTGCCTTACAAATACATGTACGACGAATGTCGAAGTTCTGTATTTTAGTTAATTATATGTCTTTATGTGTACATGTTGTAGAATTGTCTATGAGAGAGGGTGTTTTAGAAAAGGTTGTCTACTTGAATGAGATGGTTAAACTATTTATTACTGGTTTACTGTTTGGGATAATTAAATTTAAAAATCACATTTAATAATAACAATGATTTAGGGGTGGCAACCTTGTCGTCCCTAAAGGGAGAAAAGTTTATTCACTTGAATGTTAGAAGTATCAGGACAAAAAAGACAATCGATGAGATGAAATTAAGATTCTCAGGGACTGATTTTGAATTTTTGTCTATATCTGAGACTTGGTTAAAGCCTGATGATTCGGATGTATTACATGAATTAAAAGGTTATAATTTGTATAGAGCTGACAGATCTTGGTCAGATGAGAAGTCAAATGGTAAAGATAAAACTGGAGGTGGTTTGGCAATATATGTAAATTCAAAAAGCAGTTGTTGCACAGAAGAGTTAAAACATAACAATTACTCAATGTGTAATATTGAATCGCAGTGTGTAACAATTAAAAACTCCAACGGTATTAGTACAACGGTTTGTTCAATTTACAGACCACCACAGGGTGATGTTGAGGATTTTATAGAAAAATTGGAATTGATTGTTGGTGATCTTATTGAGAAAGATGACAGCAGACTATTTGTCCTAGGTGATTTTAATATTGATTTGCTCGACCCACAACTGAAGGCTTTAAGTACTAGATTGATTAATACTATGCTACAATATGGACTTGTAAATTGGATTAAAAAACCTACAAGGGTAGTGGATAAAGAGTCATGTCTGGATTTAATTTTCACAAATAATGACTTTAGGGAATCATCAGGAGTTATACCGTTTGATCTTAGTGATCATTTCATAGTATATGGCATTTTAACGCCATTATCCAATCAGAAAATACAAAAGCAGACATTTGTTGGTCGTTCAATGAAAAACTTTAATGAGGATTTATTAATTACTGGTTTCAATAATCAGGATTGGGAAAATTATTATAATTGTACTGACGTCGATTTACTTTGGGATGATTATATTAAAAGGTTAATGATCCTTCTGGATGACATGTGCCCATTCAAGGAGTTTAATGTAAAATGTCCTAAAGAGGATTGGGTGACTCCTAAACTATTGGAAGAAATTTCAAAGAAAGACACTCTCCTCTCTAGGGCTTACAAGACAAAAAATATTGCAGATAAGGAAGCGGCAAATGAGGCACGTTCTGTCATAAATTCAAAAACTCATGTAGTAAGGGAAAATTATATAAAGGATCTGACAGAAGAGTGCAAGAACGACCCAACTCAATTCTGGAAACAGATTGCTGCTTTGTTACCTGGTAATAAGAAGGTCAAAAATGACATACAATTGTTGGATGAGTGTGGAAAGGTAGTAAAGAAGGATCAGACTCCAAATTACATCAATGAATACTTTTCTAATATTGGTTTAAAGTTGTCAGAGAATTTCAATACCCCGTGGTCTTATGATGGTGAATATTATGATGGTACTCCACTATGTGATGTTGTAACAAATGACGCAGAGATTGATGAATACATAAAAGGGATTAAGGTCACAAAATCCTCTGCTGTAGATGGTATTAGTACAAAATTCTTAAAATTAATTTTTGGAAATTCAAAAAAACAGTTGGTACATTTGTTTAATACCTCTTTGAGATTTGGCAAAGTACCAGTAGGTTGGAAGAATGCCACTGTTATACCTATTCCAAAAGGGGGTGATACACGTCAAATAACTAATCTGAGACCAATTTCATTACTTTCATTACCTGGAAAAATTCTGGAAAAGATAGTCCACAAAAGATTAATGTCTTTCCTCGAAAATAATAGCTTACTCACTAATTATCAATATGGTTATCGTAAGAACAATTCTACAATTGCATCAGTGGGCAGTATTACAGATGACATTCTTTCAGATAGAAATGTAAGCATTAATACAATGGCAACCTTCTTTGACCTTAAGAAAGCATTTGATACGGTTAATCACAAAATTCTACTCTCGAAACTTAAAAATTTAGGAATTTCTGGAATGCTTCTGTCCTGGCTAACAAATTATTTATCATTTAGAACTCAACAAACTAAGGCTAATGGCATAACATCAGATACTACTGCAGTTAACTGCGGGGTTCCTCAAGGCTCTATTTTAGGCCCTCTATTATTTTTGGTATATATTAATGACGTTCAAAAAATATGTAAAAATGTAAAAATAAGTCTTTTTGCGGATGACACAATCATTTACACTTCAAACCCGTCAGAGGGGGTTGCTATACAGAATATGCAAGCTGGAATTGATGACTTTGTTAACTGGTGTGATAAAAATCAATTGACTGTTAATATCGAGAAAACAAAATATATGGGTTTTGGACATACAAAATGTTTTAAGGACATTGGTCTCAATATTAAGGGAGTCAACTTGAAAAGGGTATCGAGTTACAAATACTTGGGAGTCATTCTGGATCCGAAATTAAACTATGAAATGTTTATGAGGAATCAGTTAAAGACTATTGCTTATAGGACATATCAGTTGATCAAAATTTCTCGATTTCTCAGTTGTGACAGTCTACTAAAGATTTACAAAGTCTACATAATGCCAATCTTTGATTATGGGGATATTCTTTATGCAAAATCAACATCTTCATTACTAGCCAAATTACAAAGGTCTCAAAACAGAATATTGAAGATTTGTATGAAATTAGAGAAAAGAACTTCTACTGTAGAGGTGCATGCCAGTGCAAAAGTAAATTTTTTGAAGGATAGAAGGCTCACCCATATTTATATGGAGGGCTTTAAGCGTTCAAAAAAGGAACAATATTTAAGGCATATTGAAAGGGAATTACGTTGTACGGCTGCGCCATTATTAAAAAACAAATTGCCTCATACGGAATCATACAAAAGAAGTTTGGAGTATCTAGTTTCAACCACTTGGAATGCCTTAGATGTCAATCTAAGGATGGTTGACTGCAAAGTCATCTTTACAAATAAGGTTAAATGGAAAATGAAAAAATTGATCCCGGTCAGTTTAATAATGTTGGGGAATTAGTCTTGCTTGTACTTAACAACATAACTTTCGGTTATAACCACTGTGTTACAAGAGTCTTTTCTTACTTCTAACTACTCAATAATGTGTGATGTGATGTAAAATATTATTGATATTTTAAAACATAAACGAGATAAATTTCCAGTTATAACATGTATATCTCTCTAGTAAAGTCGAACTCAACCTTTGAAGCACTGCTTATATCTCTCATTGTACATAGTCTTGTATCGTCCTTGTAAATTTCAAATTATACAGATGTAAAGTTTGAAATCGTATTTGGGAAACACAATTATGGGTAATATCAATTTTTAAAAATGATTCTACATTTGTTATAAAAATGTGTAAATTTTGCACTACTGGTCATTTATTATTATGAAAAACTTCCAAGAGAAAAATGGATGAATGCTGTATTATATCAATTGTAACCTGTATTAATTCTGTACTGTTTTGAGTAACATTAACAAATGCAGTTTGTATATTGAGGGACTTTTATGTCGGAGTTTACCATTTCTGACAACAGGTCTCAATCATTTATTGTGGATTATTAATTTAATCTGAATGAATATGAGCCATATAACGCTTTACATTATAACTAAAGAAAAAATAAGGTGGCTGACTAAAACTAGTTTAACTAAGAAGCAGCCTTTTTGTCAATAAGTCATATAGGGAGATTACCATGTCAAGAGACTTCATAATTTACAAGCCAAATGATGTTTTATTATTAATAGGCTTTATGGGATATTTTGAATATAATACAATGGATGATTGTAAATGTGATAAAAACTGTTGATAATTGACAAATAAATTTTTAAAACTTGAAACTTGAACTTGAACTTGAACTTAATAGCTTGTTAGCCGGGACTACCTTGAAAGTTCTTTATTTCCCTGGGTATATTTTCACGATCTCCGCCGAATAGAAAAATTGGCTGAATTTTTCTATGCTTAGTATAGAATAATTAGATTAGATTATTTATTGTGCGACTCGTTCTGTAATAGAACGTTTTTCTGCGCACTCACCCGCGAATTTGCCGATTTTCACTCATCTGTGGAAATTGAAACCCGTGAAAATAAGTACTTGCACAGTAGCCATTTCGAGGCAACATGCCATTAATGTTGGGTTAACAGAGATCACTGAACTGAGAGAAACTAATTACGGAAACAAAAAGAAAATCTTTTAAGGGCCAATTTGCAGCAGGTTGGTTAGTGGTGCTTCAGGTACCCGGTAAAGCCTGATGGAGCAGGGGCTGATGCAGGTGTGTGTGGGTGGGTGGGTGGGTGTGTGGGTGGGGGGGGGAGCTGTCCCTGAGGTGCATGGTAATTGGATTAGGCTTCCCCATGTTTCCCAGCCTCGACCCCTCCAGGCCCATTACAGCCATCTGGCTGTAACGGGCCTGGACAATTTTGTATCTAATAATTGTAACCTAGTTAGAAAATGATCCAAGATCCTGGATCATTTCTTAATGAGATAGCTCAAGAACTGATTGGTAGCCATTGTCACATGACCATGAATGAGGTTGTTTATGGCCTCATGGGTTTGAATCCAACCTTTGGCAAACCACAGGTTCATTTTTCTACATTCTTTAATTGGCCTATTTGAAGCATAAATACCCCTATCCTGGCATAGTAATATTAAATATTACAAATTTGGATAGGGACAATAGTGTAATAGCGGTGCATTGTACAGATATCAAAACTACCCATTGTGCCAGGGTGGGACTCGAACCCATGATGTCCACATTGCTGATATCCAGTACAAGTCAGTACATAAGTATTCTCCCAGACTGTATACATACAGTCAGGGCCCGAGACTGCATGTTTCCACCCGTACTGATCTCCTGTCCTTACAGCTGCTCAATCAGCTGTTCTCTCTGTACTAGTGGCAACTTTTAAGCTACCCTGCTCTTGGCCCATTATCAAAGAGATATGAAATTATGTAAAGAAAACAGCAAGAACAATGATTATAAGTCCTGCTCTGTGATGGTTCTCATTTCCCAAGACAAAGGTAAAGAGGAAGATGAGTTCAACTTAAAATAAGATTTCCAGAAAAACTGCCTTGCACTAGCTATAATACCGTAAAACCCCGCCTATAAGCTGAATTTATTTTTGCGTTTTTATTTCCTATAAGCCCAATTTTCTTCTTCAAACTCACATTTGCCTTATAGGCGGGGTTTTGGCAAGGAATATTTGAAATAATACTGTAGAATGGTATGAAAACTTATTGATCATTTTCCTGTGATATATACATGTTAAACATACGACACATGGTATTTCAATGAAATAAAAGGATTAGAATATGCTTTAAAACTTATTTTAGTGGGGCTAAAGTAGGGGCCAAGGGGGCCCTAAGACCCCAAAAGTCCAATTCGGCTTATAGGCGGGGTTCTCCTGAATGTCAATATGATTTCATATAAGCCGAATTTTTGTCCTTAAACTCACTTTCAGTTTATAGGCGGGGTCGGCTTATATTGGCGGGGTTTTATGGTAACGATCAAAGACATAGGAAATTATTAAGAGAGAAATGTAGGAAAGGCTTCGGTAATTCTATGGCCTGCTGTGCTCTGTAATGGTTATTCCTGAAATGTCCTGAGGAATATTTACCACAAGATCAGCCAGAGTGAAGAGGAAGATGATTTTAACTTCAAAATGAGATTTTCACAAAACTTGGCATCTAGATCACACATCTACAACACGCCACAAATCACATACCTGCCCCCAGGCAGTGACTCAATGCAAACCAGAGCCCCTTTGGTACTGTCAACTGTTTTATTTTGTGCTGTTCACTGTTTTTTTAACAACATTTGAGGAAATGAAGATCTGCGAAAACATGTACAGCACACATATTTATTCATTATAGCAATACAGCTACCATATTCCAAAATCTGTGAAAATACTCTATCAATATTTCTTTCAATATGATATTGGGTATCCATGTCCTTGATTTGCCACATATTTATAAACATCGAAAAGCATTTATTCAGGCAGGAATAACCATATTCTGTTTTATACACTTGTTTCATCAGCATAGTACCACTAGACGGCGTCCTGGTAGACCTGCCTCCAACACGGGCATCTGCCCCACCCAGCCCCAGACCCCCATAGGTTTAGCATGGAGGAAGAGACACCACTTACAATTATGCCATTATTATATAGAAAGAATGCTCCAATAGCTTAGAAATTGTAGATATCCAGAGGGAAATAGTTTAGCTACATGCATTATTGATATTGGGAAAAAATATTATGTGAAACATAATTTAGACCATTGCAAACTTGATAAACCCTGAAACTGCTTGAGTGGGAAAAGATGGGAGGGGAGGGGTGGGGGTTGTGGTCAGAGCAGGGTGTGCCCCCTGTGGTGAGGATGGACAGCACAGAGAAGAGACAACAGACACCTGTCAGATAAGGCCTCCCGTCACCCACCCTACAGCTTGGACTAATTAGCAGGCCCTCTTTAATAGCCCATGGTAGACCAGATAAGACCATTAAAGTACCACATGCACCCCAGCGGAGGAGGTAGCCTTGTTTATAACATAGATTATACCCATCAACACCCCCCCCCCCCCCACCCTACCCCCAATGGTCGCTGAGGGTAGGCGGAAGGAGGACAGGCACTGCCCGTGTACGAGGGGTGTGCTGGCCAGGTCGTCACTAGCGCCGCCTGTCGTACAAGCTTGGTGAAAATAGTGTATAGGCCTATACTGGTAAGCAATATTCACAAGAACGTATCATAGTCCGTATATACTGGGCCAACAAACCAGGAAGTTGATGTTATGATACTCCCTTATTAGTAATTCAAAATCAGGAAAGCTATACTTTTCAGCAAAACCGCAAAAGTGTATGTATGTGAAAATACAGTTGTAAGCACCTTATGTAAGTGAACTGGGTTGGAGTTACTGGGTAGAAGAGTGTAATGCAAATGAGCACTTAAGGCATTTAAAGTGGACTCGAATGTCAAAACCATTGACATTTTACATAGGGTAGTTAATATACAATATCTGACATTTCAGGCATCCCTGACTTTTATACCTTATATTACTAGTATCATATTTCGACGGTATTCATCAGTGGGCACAAATAAGGTAGTCCTGCTCAATATCCATGCACTCCAGAATGATTCACACCTTAGTGTATGCGGACAGCATAGCGCTTTATGAACGTTGTGGTCAGGATACAAGGTTACACTCCCCCGTAATGCACCTTGGCAAATATCAACATCACCCCATGTCATCAATAGCACTCTCATACAAGGGTAAGGCTATGCTGTACCTTTAATAAAAGGCTGGACTATTACAAAATTGCTCAAGGTCTGACAGTGCTGGATCCCCATGCTAGAGTTTGACAACGCTGGACTCTTGCAGCCTGAAAGAAACTCTCCCAAGAGTCCTGCATTGTCAGACTCTGGTATGAGGCTCCAGTATAGCCAGACTCTTGAGCAATTTTGAGTTAAGGCTCTAAATGAAGGTTCAGCATGACCTGGCTATCACTAAAGGGTTTCACTTTGGTATGTGAGTGCTTTTGGCGATAAACCCAGGGTCAGGCTCATGCTGATATTTGCCTGGGTGCACCTTGGACTTACATCACTGGATAATTGGAGAGATGTGCTTAACCCCTTATTACTGTGGGAATATTTTTGCATGTATACATACGTTTTGTTAATAGGACACTTTCGCTTGTATTTATATTTGCAAATTTCCAAAATTTGGCTTGTTAATTAAATGTTGCATAAATACTCATGCTGTACATATATCTCCACGAAATTGCGATTTCAAAATTTACAACAAGATTTGACCCTCCTGGGCCGCTGTAGTAACTTGTTGGTACGATGATAGTCATCATAGTTCGTGAGTGAACGATGCAATTATGAACGTTCATTATGCAAAGCCCTCCTGGATAGCGACAAAGTGGTTTACTTCATAGAAAATGGCACAAGCGATGTTCGTTACTATTAACTATAGTCCCTACCATGATCTTTTATTAATGGACATCCTCGTGGTTTTCAATTATCATTTTATTGGCCGATATTTCTAAGAAGATTATGATAAACTGTGCCCCCATGGCCATTCCTTGGACCATGAGAGATACTCATCAGAACTGTAACCTCTTAAAGACTGCGTAATATGCTTGAGTCATCATAGTGCATGAATGAAATTAGGGAAAAGTAGCTCATCGGTCCTGCAATCAAGCATGATACAAACCCCACTGGATTTAGCATTGATTCAGAAAGACACGTATGCATATTACCATTAGTCTACATCCCTCTCCAGCCCTCTGAGCTTTGAGGATGCAGACACCCCAAGGGGAACTAGGGGAATGGTGTCAGTCTGGTTTCCCTAATCCCAAAATCACGATGTGAATAACAACTAAGCAGGAGGGAGATTTATCCTGGTACCACATCACTTAGTGCCCTGCTGTGGGTAATGTATAGTGAGAGCTGGATAGGGTGGGAATGTTGTGTAGAAATACTCCGTTCTGTTCTCGCATTGAACCAGGATCCATGGAACAGCCTTCCCCCCACAATGTCTAGAGCTAGGAGGAAAACGCATTCATCCTCATCCCTCACCCTTGCCCCGAATCTCTCATTTTTCAACACATCCATTTGTCAATAAACATGGACAAGACTCTAAAATTCCTAGAGAAAAACTATTTATCTGTGACGAAACTATCAATGCCCCCCCCCCCTCTCAGTTTAACCTAGAGAGGCAGAGCTTCCAATTCCCTCTCTAGTTGTTCCTGATTGGTGAGAAATCAATGTATTGAAGCTGTACCACTACAGGGCTGGATGCCTGCTAGATAGTTATTTAAGTGTAATATTATATGCTGCCTTTTCAGACACAGATGCCTTGAGGTTATCAGACAATCAGTTGCAGAACACAGTATAACTATAGGTCCCTCACCTACACAGTGCAGCAGGGGATGCTGCTGGGTTGGTGGCAGAAGAGGAGAGGAGCGACCTGCCTCTAGTGGAGAAAAAGGGAATTAAAATATCTAGTTTATTCCCTATGTGATTCACATTTAAGACGATCAATTTCAGATTGAGACACAGAATGTGCACAATTAGGATGATTGTGTATAGCGAGATTTCGGTTTTCTCTGCATGGGCGGTTATGTTAGTTCTGAGCTCGGAATTGGCTATAATATATACAGCGCGAAAAATTATGCATTTACAGTAGACCTATCCTAAATGATTTAAAATTGCCATATCCTATTTAGTCTTATAATGGAGATCATTTGAGATCATGTGCCCCCTCCCCAATATTAGTTATATACGATACATTAGTATCCAAGTACATCACCATCTAATTCTTACTTTAACCACTCAAGTGATGGGGGGAGCATCCAAGCAGCCGTTCACTACTTTTTCTGTGTATTTTGAAATCCATTATTCCAGAGAATATTTGAATTTCACTGTTTATCTTGTCATTTTAATCATCTGTCTCTTTTTAGATGTGTACACATCTAATCATATTACATATATGCTTTAGGCTATTAAAAGCAAAATGTGAACAAAGCATAATTTGCATAATCAATACTAGATAATGGAGAAAAGTTTGTGAACAGAAGGTGTGTGGGGCCGTTATCCCCCAAAATGTCCTTTATTCCACAAAAGAGTATAGTTTTGTTAGATAAAGGCTAACCACAGGCCTTTATCCCACAAAATTGATGTCAAAGTACAAAAGTCTTTATCTCACATAAAAAATGCCTTTATCTCACAAAACCTCTTTATCACAAAACCTATATAATAATAATATCAGCTCACCTCTATATCACAAAACCTAAGTAGAATGTTGTTATCAACCGGCCTTTATCTCACAAAACCTATGTAAAAGTGTCATGACCTGGCCCTGGTCTCATAGACAGAATTTCCCTCAAATATCAACTATTCTCCTCACATATTAACATGCCTTTATGTCACAAACCTGTATATGGAATAAACATAATGACATCCCTGCCTGAGGCAAGATAGTTATGGAAACTAATATGGCTGGTTAGAAAAAAAGGTAGCTCATTGGAACATTCGAAAAAACGGTTTATTTGTACTCTTGATTAGTCTTGGTAGACAGGTTACCCTAACCAAGTCCGTTATAGATATTTTTTAGTAATATCTAGGACGATATTAATAATCCCCTGCCGGGTGGTTCGACAATAGAAAATATGTGAGAAAACCAGGCAAGGAGAAAAGAAATCAAATATGTTAAAAATGACAATGAGGTAGGGGTAGGAATATAACTACTGTGTGTAATCAAATGCTAACTTGTTAGTGTATCTGGCTGAAACCAGGGGACGCTCTAATCATATGCGAACAGTATAAATACTGCTTCTCACCCCTGGTTCAGGCAGACCTCCTCAGGTCTCTACTATTGAATGATAGACTGAAAGCACCTTCATATTACTGACAGTCCTATACAAACTGATTTAGCTCTATTGTACAGGTTGACTGTATAAACATCTTTCCTTTTTTATCGCATTCTACAAAGAGTGCTGTGGTTTGAGTACTTATTATGCATCACTTCTCATATGACAAACTCTACAATATGTAGATTAGAAGCTGGATGGCTTTAGATATGAATTGGCATCTAATTCATGAACCTTCTTCAGGCATGGTAAGATCAATGGTCACTGAAAGGGTTGTCATGGTTACATAATATACAGTGATGTCATTTAGCGCAGATGACATATAAATGATTTTAGTTTTTTTCTAGAATATTTGAAATTGACATGTTATAGTAGTCAATTAGATTAATATGTAAAGATATTCCGTACAGATCATCAGCTTTTTATTCCCTTTCCTGTGTGTTATTCACAACATTTATCTGTGCACTTTTATCTCTTTTATATCTAGGCATAATTTGTTGGCCCCTCCCGACATCTGGTGACAATTTATGTGCTCTACCACATTTATGAATAAAGCCAATCAATCATGCTGGTGAAATGTTTACCAAGGGAGTGTCAACACTAAAGGCACCAATCCAAAATAAACATCTAAAGATTAAATGCCTACCTACATAATCTCACCTTTCAGGGTGAATACTCTCAACTTACCAAATTTCTACCTGTGTATGGCAGATGTTGCCACATGCACCTCTAGGATAGCAGGGCTACAACATAGTAATAGATAGTGGATATTCACCACAATAACAGATATAATGGAAAATCTGCTTTACTTTCATAACGATTCATGCTTTAATATCAGTGGAAACGAATCTGTTATTACACCAAAGGTAGAGGAGCATATATCACTATTGGACTTAATTATAAATACTATGATATGTGTAGTTGGAACAATATTGAACAGTCTTGTTATTATTATTATAGTTCATGGTAACTTAACAAAGACCTCAGTCTTCATGATCCTGCTGCTGGTTCTTGCTGTGTTTGATAATCTGTCACTCTGGTTCATATTCCTCAGGCAGCCTGGTATATACGGCCTACTCCCTCTGTCCTCAGCACTCTGGTTCTGTCGTACACTTGTGTTTGCATTTATTTTGGCAGAAAATGTTTCCTCTTGGCTCATTGTATTCATATCAATTGAACGCATGGCTGCTGTTTACTACCCACTAAAGGTACATATATATTTCACCCGGAGGAAATCTTTTACAGTAATTACGATACTGGTGATTGTGATGACCATGATTGCTTTGCCTGTCTTGTTTACAGGCAGCATTGGAACTGCAGATGATCAAAATGTTTGTATCGCATATGGATCTGGGTCTGTTTTAGAAACACTCTATGTAGTTGTCTACGGACTAGTATACTGTATTGTACCATTTTTCATCATCTCTGTCTAAAGTGCACTAACCATGAGGAAGATTTATTTGCAGCAGAAGTTTAGAATCAATCATCAGGATTCCATTCAGGCTAAAATCACCAAAAACACAAGGAACTTGACCGTTACAATGTTTGCTATATGTTTTGTCTTTGTGGTATCTACCTTGCCTGCAATGATCTTGCTACTAATTCAACTGCTATCAGAGTTTCTAGGGACAGACCTCATGACAGACAAGACTCCTCTTTTAATTTCCTTAAAAGTTGATCATATAAATCATTGTATAAACTTCATCCTGTACTGCCTTACTGGGTCTGTATTCAGGCAAACATTGGTTCAAATGTTCCAGTTCTGCAGGAAGAAAAATTCAGGGATAGAGGAACCCTGTCAGACTGTCCAAACACAAGTCTAATAACCAATGTTCTTACTGACACTTCAGTCTCTCTAACCCTAATATTTGATTTCACCTAGTCATTATCTAAAAAGAAGCATTAAAGCATGCCTATAACACTGTAATCCAACAAATCGGATTCTTTACATTCCTATCCTTTAAATTCCTGTCAAGGAAATGGGTATTGTCACTTTAGTTTCAAGAGACCTTGCTACATGTAGCACTAGAAGTTTTAAGCTGAGAGTTTGTTCACTTTTTCCTTTCATATAGGATATTAGCTTATATAATGGCAATTCAGGATCAAATAACCAATATCTCTACACAAATGAAAATGATAACAATACCCATGTGTTCCTATCCAACCCCACTGCACTAATGTAAGGGTCAACAGACAATACTGCACAAGGATATGAGGGAATGTCAATCAGTTCAGATTTGTAGAAACAGCAGATAGCTGTGCTCATGATATCATTACATGTAGTTTCTATTTTCCTGCATTCAGGATTTATTCTGAACTATCAATTTACTACTGGGGTATAATTTCTATAATTTTCTGGTCCATTCTCATGAAAGTAAGTCTGTCAGATAATGGTAACATGGATGATCAGATGTTGTGGTTTGTTTATATTTGCATCTATTTTAGTTCAAATCGTGAGAATAGCTCTCATCTGATGAAATAGTCTCAGCTTGTGGTTTGGTAAAATCTTACTGCTATGTCATTTACAGTGGTCCATTCTGTTGTGTTATGCAACACATGGGGCATGTAATAACAAAACACAAACTATGACATGGTTTATGGTACTATACTTGTGTGTGTCAAGTTTGGTGTTCTTGGGTATGGAGAGGCGTCCGTATAGGCCTCTTGCTTGCATGTGCACAAACAGGTCGGTCACCTAAATGAGCCGATGCCCTTGCAGCCTCGAGCTCTCCAGGCCCATTACAGCCGTCAGACTGTAATGGGCCTGGACAATTTTGTATCTGATAACTGTAACCTACTTAGAAAATGACCCAGGATCCTGGATCATTTCGTAATGAGATAGCTCAACTACTGATTGGTTAGCCATGGTCACATGATCATGAATGACATAGATATGTTGCGTTTGGCCTCATGGGTTAGAACCCCACCTTGGCAGAAAAGTCGGTTCGTTTTTCACTTTTTTTCTTTGGCTTATTTGAAGCATAAATACCCCTATACTGACATACATATAATTATTTAGATAGAGAAAATAGTGTAATGGAGGTGTATTGTACAGCTATCAAAAGTCCTACCAATTGTGCCAAGGTGGGACTCGTACCCGTGATGTCCAGATTGGTGATATCCAGTACAACCCAATACATAAGAACTCTCCCAGACTGTATACCTACAGTCAGGGCCTGAGACTGACGCCCTTTATGACTAGCCAGAAAGCTGATACTATGTATCACTGAACCTTGCACTTTATTAAGTATAGCTTTTGCACCAAACAAGACTGTAATAAACGTCTTCTGTTTGCAACCTGTAGAGGGTAGATGGACATGGATTGGCAACAAAAATATTTTACAGTTGTCGATTCACCTACTTATATCACATCAACATTTTTATTACATAGCGGCAAAGTCACACGACAAAACCTTTTAATCCAGATATGAGAGATAAATTCATTCAAAGAATATAAATTTGTTGTTTATTATTGTATTAACAAATATAAAGCTAATTAAATCTGCATGTTTTTTTGGTGAATTTTTTTTTGTCATTATTATGTATGAATACACCCCTGGCAAGTATTGCAATAGGGCTGTATCCCTACGTTATGCCATCTCTACAGGGTTGATACACTATATATAAGGGTTAAAATAAAGCATGAATACAGCATGATGTATCTGTAGACCTATACAGCAAGATTTTTTCATATAATAAAGTTGTGTTTTTATCTCAGTTTTAGCAGAATCCTTGTAACATTGTCTTAGATGGCTATTTTTGCAAATATCTCATATCAGAAAATTCATGGGACAATAGTCTTTCCAAACGTATATGTGAGGATTTTGATATTATATTTATGTATAACTTGGTCATGCTTGAGAAATGTTCAAAAGCTTTATCAACAACTTTTCTGAAATGTTACCCTTTCTTGTTTCATTGGTTAATAGTAAGAGAGTCTAGCACATCAAAGCACAATGCTGCCGTGGAGAGGGCTAAACCCTGAATGGTATTAAGGGCGTGACTTGTAGTCACGTGTCTCTAGTCACGTGACCTGGGCTGGTGTTTTGCTGGTGCTTTGTGTGTCCTAATGAGGACTAGGCTCAGGTTGACGTGACCAGCAAAGTATGTGTCTACAGCAGAATAGGACGCAGGGATTAGAGGCAGTGTAATTTGCAACTCATTGTAGTTCTATGTTTTGCCACTATTAGTGGTCATCACACCAAACAACAGTGATGCGATTATTTTCTTCTTCTTTTTTCTATATTTGCCTTTCCCTTACTTCCTATATGCATCATCATAAACAGCTTTATTCAATGCAATTCAATTTTAATGGTTCATATTACTGACTTCAAGTACATGTTCTTCAGCCAGTAATACTGGTTCAAAGGTCTTCATACTACAGCGTTAATGTTTATCGCCTTTAACACTTTACCAATGTATCATATATGGAATATGATTTTCTACAGTAATAAATGGAATTTGAGATCAATCATCTGGTATTGGTTTTTAAGCTACATGATAATATTGCCATTGATAATTTAGGTAGGGTATACATTTTTGGTGAGGATTTCTCACCCTCAACCAGCCAAATGTATAACTGTCTGCGTTACCGGTGACAAAGTCACTGAGGGAGTTATGCATCGAGCCCTAAGTGGGAGGGGAGTGTTTGTCCGCAAAAGATTGATACTTTAACAATGTATTGTATATAGAACATAATTTTCCACACTAATAAATGGAATTTTGAGATCAGTCATCTAGTTTTGTTATTCATAACATGACAATATGATTTTATTTCTAGCATTCTTACATACAACTTAAGATCTATGTGCTTGCATACAACATGTGACATCCCATCAAGATTCAAATGTCTCAATCAAAAGAAGAAACTGCTCTGGAATTCACACCTAGATTACTTGCCGCCTTCCACCTGAGCCTTCGGAGTTACTCTTAAGCCCTGCTTTTGTGGATAATGTTAATATAGGGCATACACCATTAAACCACTATGCAGCCCTAAATTTTTAAAATGTGAAGGCTTCTTACACAGTAATGAATGTTGGTATCAGTGACAAATAGATCATTAAAACTCTACATATCACAAGAAATAAGGATGGCCCCAATGTTAGAGGGAGCTACAACCCAACAAAGTTGGCTATGAAGAAACCTGATATAATTTCTATATTGGTGACATCAGAAAAAAAGCATTGTTTATTTCAGACCCATATTCTAAGCAGGAACAGATATCGGGTTATTACTTTTCAATCGTGACCAATTGCCTATAAAGTTTAGTGTCTCCTAGAAATATGGATTTTACAAATCCATTCAAACCTAAAAGCATAAACATAATAACATAAGAGTGAATCAAACAGTTAGAGAGCACTTACACTGCATGTGTATTCTACACTCTGAGCACAGTTTGGTGTAAGGATTTTTTAAGACGCTCTTTTGAAGCCACTTTAACAAACCTTGCATCTAAAAAAAAATGTTATGCTTATATCAGTGACGATATAAGCAGAGGAAAATCTAACACACCCACACAGTGGGAGACCACCTGTTTCCAATACACTACATGCCGAGACATATATTTGAAAACCCGCGCGGGCTGAATATATCTGAGAATATATCCACCCCCCCACCTAAAAATAAAACTGGCCTAATATAAACCCCATCTACCCCTCTCTGAGGGGAGCAGGGTCAATATATAGGACAGCCACCGCACATACTGAAAATTTTATGGCCACTCCATCCAGTATGGGGGGGCCAAGAAAATTAGACAAAAAGGTGCCAACAAAGGCCTGAAAATAAACTCATAATAATTTCACCTGATGAGGTTTTTTACAACCGAAACTGCTTGATGGAAGATCACTGCTGTTTCCCCCAAATACCACCAATATTCAATCACACAACTCTGTAATAAATAGACATCCCCCAGCTGCACTCAGTAGCAAGGGGTTGGTATATAAATGGTCAGTCCACTTACATAAGAGGTCAGGCTGTTATAAAAGAGTGAAACCAGTCATGCCTGACTGGACCATGATTGATTGTTGTGATCCCCAGAGGAACAACAACCAAAAGGTAGGAGGCATCCCATTGGTCCAGCTACACCACTGGACTATGGCAGAGGGTCCCAGGAGGACCAATGGGTGAGTAACCAATCACATCCAAGCTCTGTAAGGGAGAGTAGCCAATGAAAGAGTAGAACAGCAGGCGGTGCCTAGCAACCCACCCAAATGCATGCTGGTATTGAACACTGCATTGTGGGGAACATGAGGGGTATATAATGAGCGGATTTTCAAATCTCAGGCATCTTCTTTCATGCAGTAGTGAAGTGAGTATCCAACGCAACGTCACACACCACACTTTAACTAACCTTTTTTGTTACACACTATACATTCTTTGCCAAAGGTGTGTTGATCTCAAAAGTCTATTTAAAGTTCATATGTGTTATTCTTTATTTCTTAGAGTAAAAATGCTCAACCTTCATCAAAGGAGAACACTGTAATAAAACCTCATTAGTTGCTTAGTTTATTCTTTTTTAACCCAAATATCAGGTGTCGCATTCAGCAGGGTTTCCCTCATCAAGGGTAATTAGGCTGACAGAGACATTAAGCCTCTAATTAGGGTAAGAAGGCTTGGTTCTCGTTCCTGCTAACAGGTGGGGCAAGGGTGCTGCAGAAAGCTCAGGTAACAAGCAGGAACCCATTAGCAGCAACCTGTGAAACTGACGCTGTCTGAGCATTCACATCTACAGGATGATAAGGATATCTTTGATTATCTATGCTCATTATCCAATATTTCACAGACATATGACAGTATATTCTAAAAGTATATAAGTAGTGTTATAGTCTAATTCTACTTATCATATAGTAGTCTACAGCGCTGATTCAGAAAGACACTCATGCATATTACCATTAGGCTAGATCCATCTCCAGCCCTCTGAGCGTTGAGGATGCAGACACCCCAAGGGGAACTGGGGAAATGGTGTCAGGCTGGTTTCCCAAATCCCCAAATCATGATGTGAATAACAACTAAGCAGAAGGGAGATTTATCCTGGTACTACATCACTTAGTATCCTGCTGTGGGTAATGTATAGTGAGGGCTGGATAGGGTGGGAATGATGTGTAGAACTACTCTGTTCTGTTCTCTCTAGCCACAGCAATACATGCGTCTATGGATCAGTCCCCCCATACAAGCCGAGTCCCTTTGAAAGGCCATGGGCCATAAACGTAAGCTAGGAGCCCCCAAACTTCTTTTTTTTTCAATGGGAGCCAAGAGAAGCATCTGTACTAGCCCCCTTTACAAACATAGAGCTAGCATTCATCTTGATCCCTCACCCTTACCGTGAATCTCTCATTTTTCAACCTATCCATTTGTCAATATACATCGATAAAATTACTCCAAAAAAATTGTCCATCTGTGATGAAACTATCATCCACCCCCCCCCCCCCCAGTTAAAATTATAATTAGAGAGGCAGAGCGTCCAATCTCCTCTCTAGTTGTCCCTGCAGCTCAGGTTTACTCCCATAGAAGTCCCAAGCCCACTTTAACTAGATAAAGCCCAGGCAAAACCCACTTTGACACAAAACCATGAAAATGGTACTTTAAATAATAATTTTCTCATAACAACCCAAGATGAGTATGTTTCAAAGTATTTAGAACATATTTTAGAAAAAGATTGTTGGTGGGCTTAGCCCATCTGGAATCATATTGGTAGCCCTGGACAAAAATGAGGAAACTCCAAATATGAGCAAACCCAGATGGCCCAAGTAAGACACAAATATGCCCCAGGGACCATTGCTGGCTGGGGATCTCTAGTAGTTCCTGATTGGTGAGAACTCAATGTAATGATACTGGACCACTAGAGGGCTGGATGTCTGCTAGATAGTTATTTCAGTGCAATATTATATGCTGCCTTTTCAGACACAAATGCCTTGTCCATGAGGTTATCAGACAATCGGTTGCAGACCACAGTATAACTATAAGCCCCTTACACCTACACAGTGCTGTAGGGGCTACTGCTGGGTTCGTGGCAGAAGAGGAGAGGAGCGACCTGCCTCTAGTGGAGAAAAAGGGAATTAAAATATCTAGTTTATTCTCTATGTGCTTCACATTTAGGAAGATCACAGAATGTGCACAATTAGGATGATTGTGTATAGCGAGATTTCGGTTTTCTCTGCATGGGCGGTTATGTTAGTTCTGAGCTCGGAAATGGCTATAATATATATAGCGTGAAAAATTATGCATTTACAGTAGACCTATCCTAAATGATTTTAAATTGCCATATCCTATTTAGTCTTATAATGGAGATCATTTGAGATCATGTGCCCCCACCCCAATATTAGTTATATACGATACATTAGTATCCAAGTACATCACCATCTAATTCTTACTTTAACCACTCAAGTGATGGGGGGAGCATCCAAGCAGCCTTTCGCTACTTTTTCTGTGTATTTTGAAATCCATCATTCCAGAGAATATTTGAATTTCACTGTTTATCTTGTCATTTTAATCATCTGTCTCTTTTTAGATGTGTACACATCTAATCATATTACATATATGCTTTAGGCTATTAAAAGCAAAATGTGAACAAAGCATAATTTGCATAATCAATACTAGATAATGGAGAAAAGTTTGTGAACAGAAGGTGTGTGGGGCCTTTATCCCCCAAAATGTCATTTATTCCACAAAAGAGTATAGTTTTGTTAGATAAAGGCTAACCACAGGCCTTTATCCCACAAAATTGATGTCAAATTACAAAAGTCTTTATCTCACTTAAAAAATGCCTTTATCTCACAAAACCTCTTTATCACAAAACCTATATAATAATAATATCAGCTCACCTCTATATCACAAAACCTAAGTAGAATGTTGTTATCAACCGGCCTTTATCTCACAAAACCTATGTAAAAGTGTCATGACCTGGCCCTTGTCTCATAGACAGAATTTCCCTCAAATATCAACTATTCTCCTTACATATTAACATGCCTTTATGTCACAAACCTGTATATGGAATAAACATAATGACATCCCTGCCTGAGGCAAGATAGTTATGGAAACTAATATGGCTGGTTAGAAAAAAAGGTAGCTCATTGGAACATTCAAAAAAACGGTTTATTTGTACTCTTGATTAGTCTTGGTAGACAGGTTACCCTAACCAAGTCCGTTATAGATATTTTTTTGTAATATCTAGGACAATATTAATAATCCCCTGCCGGGTGGTTCGACAATAGAAAATATGTGAGAAAACCAGGCAAGGAGAAAAGAAATCAAATATGTTAAAAATGACAATAAGGTAGGGGTAGGAATATAACTACTGTGTGTAATAGAACGCTAACTTGTTAGTGTATCTGGCTGAAACCAGGGGACGCTCCAATCATATGCGAACAGTATAAATACTGCTTCTCACCCCTGGTTCAGGCAGACCTCCTCAGGTCTCTACTATTGAATGATAGACTGAAAGCATCTTCATATTACTGACAGTCCTATACGAACTGATTTAGCTCTATTGTACAGGTTGACTGAATAAACATCTTCGCTTTTTCGCATCCTACAAAGAATGCTGTGGTTAGAGTCCTTATTATGCATCACTTCTCATATGACAAACTCTATGTAGATTAGAAGCTGGATGGCTTTAGATATGAATTGGCATCTAATTCATGAACCTTCTTCAGGCATGGTAAGATCAATGGTCACTGAAAGGGTTGTCATGGTTACATAATATACAGTGATGTCATTTAGCGCAGATGACATATAAATGATTTTAGTTTTTTTCTAGAATATTTGAAATTGACATGTTATAGTAGTCAATTAGATTAATATGTAAAGATATTCCGTACAGATCATCAGCTTTTTATTCCCTTTCCTGTGTGTTATTCACAACATTTATCTGTGCACTTTTATCTCTTTTATATCTAGGCATAATTTGTTGGCCCCTCCCGACATCTGGTGACAATTTATGTGCTCTACTACATTTATGAATAAAGCCAATCAATCATGCTGGTGAAATGTTTACCAAGGGAGTGTCAACACTAAAGGCACCAATCCAAAATAAACATCTAAAGATTAAATGCCTACCTACATAATCTCATCTTTCAGGGTGAATACTCTCAACTTACAAAATTTCTACCTGTGTATGGCAGACGTTGCCACATGCACCTTTAGGATAGCAGGGCTACAACATAGTAATAGATAGTGGATATTCACCACAATAACAGATATAATGGAAAATCTGCTTTACTTTCATAACGATTCATGCTTTAATATCAGTGGAAACGAATCTGTTATTACACCAAAGGTAGAGGAGCATATATCACTATTGGACTTAATTATAAATACTATGATATGTGTAGTTGGAACAATATTGAACAGTCTTGTTATTATTATTATAGTTCATGGTAACTTAACAAAGACCTCAGTCTTCATGATCCTGCTGCTGGTTCTTGCTGTGTTTGATAATCTGTCACTCTGGTTCATATTCCTCAGGCATCCTGGTATATACGGCCTACTCCCTCTGTCCTCATCACTCTGGTTCTGTCGTACACTTGTGTTTGCATTTATTTTGGCAGAAAATGTTTCCTCTTGGCTCATTGTATTTATATCAATTGAACGCATGGTTGCTGTTTACTACCCACTTAAGGTGCATATCCTTAGGACAGCCATAGCGTTCTGATGCGTGTAGTAAAATGGGCCCTCCAGATGCCAGGGCTTTCTGTCAGGGGACTGCCATAGCGTACTGATGTGGGGAGTAAAATTAGCCCTCCAGATGCCAGGGCTTTCTGTCAGGGGACTGCCATAGCGTACTGATGTGGGGAGTAAAAAGGGCCCTCCAGATGCCAGGGTTCTGGAGATTAGGTAGCCCCAGATGCCAGGGTTTTTTGCGTTTTTCTTGCACTTTAATGCTTGATAACTTCATGAATTATAACAAAAGAATATAACAGTATGGCATATCTAAATGCCACATACATTGCCTTTGGGTAAGAGAAAGTGGAGTATACTGCTAAATTATCAATGCATGTTAATTAGTTGCAAAATTGGGGTAATTGGTTAATTTTGTCACTAATGAAAAAACATGCCACTTTAATGACCGGCTAAAACAATGATTTATCTTATAAATGTTATCACTGAGGGGCTTATACTATAGGGAAACACGTGAAGTACTGGAAATAAGTTAGAGTTTAACGATTATGGCATGCTTTATGCAAATTATTGACCTAATTAATCATTTAATCAAAAACGTTTTACAACGTTTTGGCTATTCTGTACTCAATGAAATTCAGTGGTGAGAAAACGTTTTATCACGTTCTGGCAGGGAGTTATCTATGAAGTCTCATGCACGTGCTCATGCCAAAACATAGCAGAACGTTCTGTAGAAAAGATTTCTTTCTAGGAATACGTTTTAGAACGTTATGGCAGCTTGATTTCCCATGCTGCTGCCCATGCCAGAACGTAGCAGAACGTTCTGTAGAAAAGATTTCTTGCTAGAAATACGTTTTAGAACGTTATGGCAGCTTGATTTCCCATGCTGCTGCCCATGCCAGAACGTAGCAGAACGTTCTGTAGAAAAGATTTCTTGCTAGAAATACGTTTTAGAATGTTATGGCAGCTTGATTTCCCATGCTGCTGCCCATGCCAGAACGTAGCAGAACGTTCTGTAGAAAAGATTTCTTGCTAGAAATACGTTTTAGAACGTTATGGCAGCTTGATTTCCCATGCTGCTACTCATGCCAGAACGTAGCAGAACGTTCTGTAGAAAGAACTTCTTAGTAGGCATACGTCTTAGAACGTTAGGGCGGCTTGATTTTCTATGCTGCTACTCATGCCAGAACGTAGCAGAACGTTCTGTAGAAAGGTGTTAAAGCTAAACCCCCACCCCCACCCCCCACCCTCCAGCGCTTACTTCTGACACCTTATCCTCAAAAACTACAAAGCTTCAAATGAAGCCTGAATCCACATGTAAACCATTAGTTATGCCATATAAACTGAATACCTGGTGAATAAATTGTCAGTGCTGTATCATTCATGCATCATGCCGACTCTTCAGGAATGTATCGACCCCTTAAGATTGGCATGATGCTTGAATGCATATCTAGTAAGTCACTCGCCAGGGTGGCACTCAAGCATTATGATGACAAAACGTGTGCATGGCATTAATGCAATATGGGTGCATTAAAGGGCTAACAGCACATAAACGGCAATGCCCATGGATGTAGTGTGTAATAGGAATTTGCAAGTGACTGCTCTAGGCGTATACCCAGTGCACTTGAGAATTAAAAGGCTATTTATTGATATAAATGGCCGCATTAGAGGGAGAAAACTACCGTTTTGGATTCTAAACGGAGGTAGGCTATCGAGGCTATAAATAGGGTCCGTATGTTTGCGAATGTCAGGGAAGAGACAGGGGTATTCCAGCTGGTTAGCTGAAGCTGGTTCCTGTCATGTCCAAAATTTGGAGTTTTAGGGGCCATAAACCTTTCAGTTATAGGCCTCTATTGTGGGTCCTTATGTCATGTGTTCAGATTGGGGGAGTGGTTAGGATACTGGCAATTCAATACAAAGGTCCACAAATCATGATAGTATACAATTCAGTTGTGAATTTCCTTAAACTAAAATGATTTTGTATGCATCTTTAGTTGTTCTATGTGAATACTATCATTATTCCTCACCAACTAGGAAAAAAACTAACCATGCAACCTTGGCATGGATTCGAAATCAGGACCTATGTATTGAATTGCCAGTATCCTAACCACTCCCCCAATCTGGACAGCTGACACAAGAACTACTCAACTATTACCCATTCGAAAAATGCTGACCCCTAAAATTGCCTGTTTTGGACATGCAAGGAACTAGCTTCAGTAATAGGTCTCACAAGGTAGAATCACTACAACTCGCTAGTGCGGAATAGACTGGGGAGGTCAGGTTATGGTCAGGGGAGGTCGGGGTATGGTCAGGGGAGGTCGGGTATGGACTGGGGAGGTCAGGGTATGGACTAGGGAGGTCGGAGTATAGACTAGGGAGGTGGGTATAGACTAGGAAGGTCGGGGTATGGACTGGGGAGGTCGGGGTATGGAGTATGAAGGTGGGGTCCCAGTAAACACAACAAGGCTTGAACCGAGTACCTGACTATCACATTCCGGCTATCAAGGCAGCTGGAAGAAGGGCTGCAGCGTAGCTCTCATATACTGTCTCTTCACCCCTATGTATATGATTTTACATATCATTTAACGCAGACGTATCATATGCTTTCAGCACTGCTACGTCTGCGTTTACTAGGGACCTTTAGTAACCATGTAAAAGCTCATTAAATGCAGACGTAGCAGTGCTGAAAGGATAGGATATGTCTGCATTAAATGAGCTATGTCAGGTTTGCTAAAGGTCCCTAATGAGCTTTTACATGGTTGCTAAAGTTCCCTAGTATGCATATTGTTGAAATCTATTATTATACCAGAACTACACAAATGCACATACTACCTTACCCTACGTCATGATGATAGAACGTGTAATACTGAAACCCTAAAATATGCTATTCTATATTATACCAACGTGGAGCATACTCTGCAGCTACAGTGCTGGCTCTATTTCTGTCTAATGTGACTGTCACCCTTCTCCAGTATCAGCAATATGAGTGTCAAGTTCCAACCCTTCTTACAGTTGATTCAATAGCGCGGTCAGTTATATATATTTTTTCTAAATATTCAGCCCCATGGGGCCCTGTAGGTTTTAAATTATAAGTTAGGTTATTTTATGTAATTTACCTAAATAAACCTTCAGGAACGTTCCTAGAACGTTCAAATAACGTTTATATACATTCATTTAGGTGAAATAACCTAAATAAACCCTTACATTGGAACGTTATTTTATGTAGTGAAAGAACGTTTTTCCAACCTAGTGAAGAACGTTCTTTCAACGTTAAATAATGTAAGGGTGTGGTCATTTTTTAACAACAGGGGGGGTTGGTGGATTTGGGGGGGGACCAAAAAAATTTGGACCCCTCTTGAGGGGGGGACCAAAAAAGTTACACCCCTTTTTAGCGAAAAAGCCCGCACGTTACTATAGCTCAAAGGGGTCGGCCGCGCTCATTTTCAACCTGCCTAGGGGGGGGGGGGGACCAAAATATTTTTGACCCCTCCTGCGGGGGGGACCAAAAAAATCTCCACCCGGTCGCGCGGAAATCCACCAACCCCCCCCTGTTGTTAAAAAATGACCACTCCCTAAGTGTGTTTACTGGGGTATAGACTAGGGAGGTCGGGGTATAGACTAGGGAGGTCGGGGTATGGACTGGAGAGGTCGGGGTATGGACTGGAGAGGTCGGGGTATAGACAAGGGAGGTTGGGGAATGGACTGGAGAGGTCGGGGTATAGACTAGAGAGGTTGGGGTATGTACAAGGGAGGTCGGGGTATGGGCACACTGAAAAAGTAAACTTGTCTCCAGACTCGTCAAAGTGACTATCATAAAATAAACAAGTCAAAAGTTATCTAACCTCTCAGGTTACCATCCCACAAATAGAATCTGGAGCTGGCGAATGTCGGTTTTTGGGCTGGCAGACCCGCTTCCTTATCACTTAGACAAGGTTTTGACTCGTTTATTTTTATGACTGTCACTTGGAAGAGTCTGGAGACAAGTTTACTTTTGAGTGCAGGTGAGGTTGGGGAATATGTAGGGGACCCTTATGGGCCGCACTTGGTAGAATACCTTAAAGGTATACTTAAACAAATTAAGTAGTAAATACAGGTCACACCCCTCTTTATGTAATCCGCAATCTAACTATAGAGCTGGCACACCCGGTCAAAGATATGATATAATTTATAATTTTTTTGAAATACAGGATTCACTATGCTTATGTATAGGAAAGGCCGTATAAAATGCCCCCCATTGAATACAATGTGGCCGTATCCAATGGGCTAAGAAAAAGTTGTCTTTCCTATATTAAATGGCTTCAAATTTAAGAAAAAAGAGCAAATGTCAACTACATTGATACTGTCTCTGCCGTATTTCACTAGTGAGGGCTGGGGCATATCCAACTCAGCCTGCGGCTTATCGGGAGATGACCCCAGCCACCACTTGTGAAATACGGCAGAGATGGTCTATATGTCATATGGGCCATTGTATAAATATTCTGATACAGTCTGATACATTCTGGCAGAAGAGCATTGTATGAATCAAGCTGCCAGAACGTTTTAAAACGGTTTACATAGAAGAAAAGTTCTTTTTAGAACAGAAAAACCAAAACGTTTTGAAACGTTTTTCCTTTGCAACTACAGCTACCTGGGGGTACCAATGTGTATTTGGCATGGGAATTTAAATTAAATAAAGAGGAAAATCAGTCCTTGAATACACATCAGTACGTTATGGAAGCCAAAAAATTGAAAAATCCATTACACATATTACGTTTTGGCAACTCCCCAACAGAAAGCACTGGCATTTGGGAGCCCAATTTTACTACACACATCAGAACGTTTTGGCAGCCCCCCAACAGAAAGCATTGGCATTTGGGAGCCCATTTTAACTACACACATCAGAACGTTTTGGCAGCCCCCCTACAGAAAGCACTGGCGCCCCTAAGGATATATGTTTCAACCGGAGGAAATTTTTTATCTCTATTACAATACTGGTGATTGTGATGTCCCTGATTGCTCTGCCTGTCTTGTTTACAGGCAGCATTGGAACTGCAGATGGTCAAAATGTTTGTATCGCATATGGATCTGGATCTATTCTAGAAACACTCTTTGTAGTTGTCTACGGACTATTATACTGTGTTGTTCCATTTTTCATCATCTCTGTCCTAAGCGCACTAACCATGAGGAAGATTTATATGCAGCAGAAGTTCAGAATTAATCATCAGGATTCAGATCAGGGAAAAATCACAAAAAACACAAGGAACTTGACTGTTACAATGTTTGCTATATGTTTTGTCTTTGTGGTATCTACCTTGCCTGCAATGATCTTGCTACTAATTCAACTGCTATCAGAGTTTCTAGGGACAGACCTCATGACAGACAAGACTCCTCTTTTAATTTCCTTAAAAGTTGATCATATAAATCATTGTATAAACTTCATCCTGTACTGCCTTACTGGGTCTGTATTCAGGCAAACATTGGTTCAAATGTTCCAGTTCTGCAGGAAGAAAAATTCAGGGATAGAGGAACCCTGTCGGACTGTCCAAACACAAGTCTAATAACCAATGTTCTTACTGACACTTCAGTCTCTCTAACCCTAATATTTGATTTCACCTAGTCATTATCTAAAAAGAAGCATTTAAGCATGCCTATAACACTGTAATCCAACAAATAGGATTCTTTACATTCCTATCCTTTAAATTCCTGTCAAGGAAATGGGTATTGTCACTTTAGTTTCAAGAGACCTTGCTACATGTAGCACTAGAAGTTTTAAGCTGAGAGTTTGTTCACTTTTTTTCCTTTCATATAGGATATTAGCTTATATAATGACAATTCAGGATCAAATAACTAATATCTCTACACAAATGAAAATGATAACAATACCCATGTGTTCCTATCCAACCCCACTGCACTAATGTAAGGGTCAACAGACAATACTGCACAAGGATATGAGGGAATGTCAATCAGTTCAGATTTGTAGAAACAGCAGATAGCTGTGCTCATGATATCATTACCTGTAGTTTCTATTTTCCTGCATTCAGGATTTATTCTGAACTATCAATTTACTACTGGGGTATAATTTCTTTAATTTTCTGGTCCATTCTCATGAAAGTAAGTCTGTCAGATAATGGTAACATGGATGATCAGATGTTGTGGTTTGTTTATATTTGCATCTATTTGAGTCCAAATCGTGAGAATAGCTCTCATCTGATGAAATAGTCTCAGCTTGTGGTTTGGTAAAATCTTACTGCTATGTCATTTACAGTGGTCCATTCTGTTGTGTTATGCAACACATGTGGCATGTAATAACAAAACACAGACTATGACATGGTTTATGGTACTATACTTGTGTGTGTCAAGTTTGGTGTTCTTGGGTATGGAGAGGCATCCGTATAGGCCTCTTGCTTGCATGTGCACAAACAGGTCGGTCACCTAAATGAGCCGATGCCCTTGCAGCCTCGAGCTCTCCAGGCCCATTACAGCCGTCAGACTGTAATGGGCCTGGACAATTTTGTATCTAATAACTGTAACCTACTTAGAAAATGACCCAGGATCCTGGATCATTTCGTAATGAGATAGCTCAACTACTGATTGGTTAGCCATGGTCACATGATCATGAATGACATAGATATGTTGTGTTTGGCCTCATTGGTTCGAATCCCACCTTGGCAAAAAAGTAGGTTCGTTTTTTCACATTTTTTCTTTGGCTTATTTGAAGCATAAATACCCCTATACTGGCATAGTTATATTGCATATCAATTATTTAGATAGAGAAAATAGTGTAATGGAGGTGTATTGTACAGCTATCAAAAGTCCTACCAATTGTGTCAAGGTGGGACTCGAGCCCGTGATGTCCAGATTGGTGATATCCAGTACAACCCAGTACATAAAAACTCTCCCAGACTGTATACCTTCAGTCAGGGCCCGAGACTGAAGCCCTTGGGGACTAGCCAGAAAGCTGATACTATGTATCACTGAACCTTGCACTTTGTTAACTATAGCTTTTGCACCAAACACGACTGTAATAAACGTCTTCTGTTTGCAACCTGTAGAGGGTAGATAGACATGGATTGGCAACAACAATATTTCACAGTTGTTGATTCACTTACCCTTCTCTCCTAATTGATGTACATGCACATTTGTATTAGGCTGGACACATTGTATTAACAAATATAAAGCTAATTAAATCTGCATGTTGTTTTGGTGAATTTTTTTTTGTCATTATTATGTATGAATACACCCCTGGCAAGTATTGCAATAGGGCTGTATCCCTACGTTATGCCATCTCTACAGGGTTGATACACTATATATAAGGGTTAAAATAAAGCATAAATACAGCATGATGTATCTGTAGACCTACACAGCAAGAAAGGGTGAGTTTTTTCATACAATAAAGTTGTGTTTTTATCTCAGTTTTAGCAGAATCCTCGTAACATTGTCTTAGATGGCTATTTTTGCAAGTATCTCATATCAGAAAATTCATGGGACAATCGTCTTTCCAAACTTATATGTGAGGATTTTGAGATTATATTTATGTATAACTTGGTCATGCTTGAGAAATGTTCAAAAGCTTTATCGACAACTTTTCTAAAATATTACCCTTTCTTGTTGCATTGGTCAATAGTAAGAGAGTATAGCACATTAAAGCACAATGCTGCCGTGGAGAGGGCTAAACCCTGAATGGTCTTAAGGTCGTGACTTGTAGTCACATGTCTCTAGTCACGTGACCTGGGCTGGTGTTTTGCTGGTGCTTTGTGTGTCCTAATGAGGACTAGGCTCAGGTTGACGTGACCAGCGAAGTATGTGTCTACAGCAGAATAGGACGCAGGGATTAGAGGCGGTGCAATTTGCAACTCATTGTAGTTCTATGTTTTGCCACTATTAGTGGTCATTACAACACACAACAGCAGTGCGATTTTTTTCCCCTATTTTTTTTTATATATTTGCCTTTCCCTTACTTTCTATATGCATCATCATAAACAGCTTTATTCAATCCAATTCAATTTTAATGGTTCATATTACTGACTTCAAGTACATGTTCTTCAGCCAGTAATACTGGTTCAAAGGTCTTCATACTACAGCGTTAATGTTTATCGCCTTTGACACTTTAACAATGTATCATACATGGAATATGATTTTCTACAGTAATAAATGGAATTTGAGATCAATCATCTGGTATTGTTTTTTGCTACATGATAATATTGCCATTGATACCTAAGGTAGGGTGTACATTTTTGGTGAAATTTTGGCCCACAGGCCCTCCGGATCTGGGGCCCCCTGCCTTTAGGCCACCCTGACTACAGGCCCCCGGTGTGTAGGCACAAATCTCACGTCCATTTCATACGTCCAGACCCCATTATCTCATTCAAATTCATCACGTCCAACACTATCTCTTACAAATCCCTCACGTCCAACCCCTCCCTCACATCCAACCCCTCCCTCACGTCCAACACCCTTCCCTCACATCCAAACCCTTATCTCACGTCCAACCCCCTTCCCTCACGTCCAACACCCCTCCCTCACGTCCAACACCCCTCCCTCACGTCCAACACCCTTCCCTCACGTCCAACACCCTTTCCTCACGTCCAACACCCTTCCCTCACGTCCAACACCCTTATCTCACGTCCAACACCCTTATCTCACGTCCAACCCCCTTCCCTCACGTCCAACACCCCTGCCTCACGTCCAACACCCTTCCCTTACATCCAACGTCCAAGGGAAGGGTGTTGACGTGAGGAGGGGGTTGGATGTGAGGAGGGGGTTGGACGTGAGGAGGGGGTTGGATGTGAGGAGGGGGTTGGACGTGAGGAGGGGGTTGGATGTGAGGAAGGGGGTTGGATGTGAGGGAGGGGGTTGGATGTGAGGAGGGGGTTGGATGTGAGGAGGGGGTTAGACGTGAGGGAAGGGTTGGATGTGAGGGAGGGGGTTGGACGTGAGGAGGGGGTTGGATGTGTGGGCGGGGTTGGACGTGAGGTGGGGGTTGGATGTGAGAAGTAGTAGTGGACATGAGGAAGTGGTAGTGGATGTGAGGAAGTGGTAGTGGACGTGAGGAAGTGGTAGTGGACGTGAGGAAGTGGTAGTTGACGTGAGGAGGAGGGCAGAATAATTTGTTAGAGACAGTGAAATGGACTTATGACAGGAGTTGGACGTATGACAGAGTTGTGGACGTATGACAGGGGTTGGATGTATGGCAGGTTGTGGCCTATGGACAGGGGGCCTATGGCCAGGGTGCCAAAAGACCGGGGGCCTAAGATCCGGAGGGCCTGAAGGCAGGGGGCCGGTAATCAGGGTGCCTAAAGACAGGGTGCCTAAAATCCAAGTGCCTAAAGTCTGTCTACCGGAATTCACACCTAAATTACTTCCACCTGAGCCTTTGGAGTTACTCTTCAGCCCTGCTTTTGTGAATAATGTTAATATAGGGCATACACCACTAAACCAATATGCAGCCCTAAATTTTAAAAATGTGAAAGCTTCTTACATAGTAATAAATGTTGGTATCAGTGGCAAAGCCAAGAACAAATAGATCATTGACACTCTACCTTATTACATATCACAAGAAATAAGGGTGGCCCCGATTTTAGAGGGAGCTACAACCCAACAAAGTTGGCCATGAAGAAGCCTGATTTAATCTCTATATTAGTGACATCAGAAAAAAAGTATTGTTTATCTCAGACCCATATTTTCAGCAGGAAGCGATATCGGGTAATTGTTTTTCAATCGTGACCAACTGCCTATAAAGTTTATTGTGGATTTTAAAAATTCCTTCAAACCTAAAATCATAAACATTATAACTTTAAAAATGAGTGTATCAAGCAGTTAGAGAGAAATAACACTGCATGTGTATTCTACACTCTGAGCACATTTCGATGTAAGGACCTTTTAACACGCTCTTTTGAAGCCACTTTTAACAATCCTTTGTTGTTACACACTACACACTCTTTGCCAAAGGTGTGTTGATCTCAAAAGTCTATTTAAAATTCAGGTGTGTTATTCTTGATTTCTTCAAGTGTAAATCCTTTGCATTCATCAAAGAGACCACTGTAATAAAATCCCATTAGTTGCCTAGCTTGCTCTGTTCTAACTCCCAAATAATCAGGCAGAGTTTCCCTCATCAAGGGTAATTAGGCTGACAGAGACATGAGCCTCTAATTAGGGTAAGAAGGCTTGGTTCTCGTTCCTGCTGACAGGTGGGGTAAGGGTGCTACAGGCAGCTCAGGTAACAAGCAGGAACCCATTAGCAGCAACCTGTGAAACTGACGCTGTCTGAGCATTCTGATCTACAGGATGATAAGGATTCCTTTGATTATCTATGCTCATTATCCAATATTTCACAGACATGTGACAGTATACCCTGAAAGTATATAAGTAGTGTTATAGTCTAATTCTACTTATCATATAGTAGTCTATAGCGCTGATTCAGAAAGACACTCATGCATATTACCATCAGGCTACATCCATCTCCAGCCCTCTGAGCTTTGAGGATGCAGTCACCCCAAGGGGAACTAGGCAAATGGTGTCAGGCTGGTTTCCCAAATCCCAAAATCATGATGTGAATAACAACTAAGCAGGAGGGAGATTTATCCTGGTACGACATCACTTAGTATCCTGCTGTGGGTAATGTATAGTGAGGGCTGGATAGGGTGGGAATGTTGTGTAGAAATACTCTGTTCTGTTCTCTCTAGCCACAGCAATACATGCGTCTATGGATCAGTCCCCCCTTACAAGCCGGGCCATAAACGTAAGCTAGGAGCCCCCAAACTTCTTTTTTTCACAACGGGAGCCAAGAGATGCATCTTCAAATCAGTAACCATCTGTACTAGCCCCCTTTACAAACATAGAGCTAGGTAGAAAAAGCATTCATCTTGATCCCTCACCCTCACCCTGAATTCCCCAATTTTTAACACATCCATTTGTCAATAAACTTGGATAAGACTCTAACATTACTAGAGAAAAACTATTCATCTGTGACAAAGCTATCACCCCCCCCCCCCAGTTTAACTTAGAGAGGCAGAGCTTCCAATGCCCTCTCAAAGGGTTCCTGATTGGTGAGAACTTAATGTATTGATACTGGACCACTAGAGGACTGGATATCTGCTAGATAGTTATTTCAGTGTAATATTATATATGCTGCCTTTTCAGACACAGATGCCTTGTCCTTGAGGTTATCAGACAACCAGCTGCAGAACAGAGTATAACTATAAGTCCCTCACACCTACACAGTGCTGTAGGGGCTGCTGCTGGGTTGGTGGCAGAAGAAGAGAGGAGCGACTTGCCTCTAGTGGAGAAAAAGGGAATCAAAACATCTAGGTGCCATGCACCTAAATTTAATAGGTTAATTATTGTATTATTACAGTCACATTTTTTAGGAACTCCTTCATATTTCTGATATATTTTTGAGAGTGTGTTAACTTATACAAATGGAAAAATCTCAGATGACATTTGGTCTTCTAAAACCCTAAAGTCGGCTAACATTAAACAGGTTCTACCCATCTATTATTGGAGGTATATTCAATATGTTGCCATTATAGCATTAGGACATGAGTAGTATTGTATGTATCGGAACGGGACTATAGTTAAGTACTGTTTATTACTCAATCGACCTGCAGCCAATCAGAGGCCTCCCTTTTGGCGGGAAATTCAAAAGCAGCCAATGAGAGGCCTCCCTTTTGGCGGGAAATTCAAATAGGTCACGTGACCGGAAGTGACCTACTTCCGGTCACGTGACCTTTGGGCGGGAAATTCAAATAGGTCACGTGACTGGAAGTGACCTACTTAAGGGGGTCACGTGACTACTAGGTTGGCGCGAATTTCAAAATAAGTCACTTGAGATTTTTATGGATAAATAAATTTTAAAAAAGAAAAAAAGCAAGCTGAAAGCTTGCTAAAAAATAATTTAAAAATGTGGCTCTTTTTTTTAGGGGGGGGAGGGGCACTCTGGGGGGCACTCTTTAAGATGCATGGGGGGGGGAGGGGGGGAGGGGGGAGGGGAAGGGTTTTTTAAGAGTGAGACTCGCTTCTCTGCCCTCTCTTTTAGAGGGCAGAGAGGCGAGTCTACTGGTTCGTCTACTTACAATGAAATGTATCATGATTGCGTTTATGATGATGTGCATCATGATGTGACTATCTTACAACTTTATAAGAAATAAGCAAGGTCTCTCTCCTATACATGGGCGTACTTACACTGACTATTTGTAAACTAATGAATGGGACTTCCTCGTTAAAATCAGTATCTACAACTCTTTCAATCTTAAGGCTTTTTTTGAGTTTATTCTTTTGTTCAATTTTGGGCCCACCTCAAAAGAGGAATAGGCCCTCGCTTGCTCATCAGAGCCGGGGTGTAGAAGGCCCCTGCCCTGTCGGGTACGTTCTGAGATAGATCGCCCTCTGGTACGTTTTTGGTTAGTTTGGAGCTCTCAGTCGACTGTCTTATCCACCTTAAAAAAACCAGACTTTCGGTGTCTCATGATAAAACTGGTGCCTTATACTAAGTGCTGGATTACTTTCTCATTTTTTTATTGTTCTATCCGATGCTTATTTAATTTTTGCACTGATAAAAACGGCTAGCTTGTACAAACACGCGGTCTATTTAAGCGTTAAGTGTAGAAAATGAACAGAACAGTGCACAGAAAATAGAGCTACCGACTACATTTCGCCCAGTCACTCAGCGGAGAACAAAAGAACTACTGACGTAGTGTACCCGCTATTCCGACAGTTGGCGCCACCGTTATACTTTTCCCACGTGCGACATGAAGCCCTGGGGTGGGTACTGGCTGTTTGGTTGTAAGTACCGAAACATAAAAAACTACAGCCAGCCCATGTCATGGTGAGACAGCTCTCTTATTCCCCCTTGAGTAGCGTCCGTAGGGCCTATGACAAAACCTAGTCCCGTACACTGAGCAGCTTCAGGTCTGAAGGCTCATACAGAAAAATGTGTGGGTGTGTGGGTGTGTGGGTGTGTGGGTTGCTTTACGCCTTAGTTAACAGCTATGGTCATTTCAAGGGCGGTGATGGTGATCGAATCTATGGCCCTTTTACCGAGACAAGGGTTTCTTTTACATCCCACACTACATAGCAGAGAGACGTCTAGCAGATTCAGAGTGGATAGAATTTATCCACTGACCACGGGAGCCCCAGACAGCCGGTGACCAGTGGTGGTGGTGGAAGGGGTCAGGGGCAGTTTGTAGTAATCTGATACATCCTGGTCAGATACCACCACTAACCTTACCCCTTCTAACTGTGCCTGCAAACCCAAAATATTTGAATACCTGATTGAATTGATGTTATTCTTTAATAAGCATGACATGCATGTCATGTGCTTCACATAGGTACTTTATTTATGATTCAACTCCTACCAGAAGCCAGTATATAAGAAAATGTTTGATACAACGTTATCATGTTATACATTTTTGTATTACTGCTTCTAGAAGGAGTTGAGGCTTAATTAATTTACCTCTGTGGAACACAGAACATGAATAATATATCTATTTTAGAATTTCATCAAATTAATGAAGCCTTTTATCATCTTTGATTGTGAGGCATACGCTTTTCTTACACACAACAGCTGTCATCTATCAAGGGGCTCTGGATGGGGGGTCCCCATGTCGAATGTCGATCTTAGAAAATGGCCATGTCACATGTCAATGTCACTTAATAATGCTCATATCCCATGTCGATTTTAAGAATTGCTCATGTCGCCTGTCACTATGATTTTTGGGCCTCATGTCACTTGTCATTAGGCCTCATGTCGTTTGTCGATTATAAGAAATGGCCATGTCGCCATGTCGAATTTGGTGGTCCACACCCATTATCAAGTGTCAGGGCATGTTGCCTGCTTGACCACATAGTCTGTCATCACCCTTGTTTCTGTGCCTTATCTAAACAGCCAATTAGTGGCCGCTAGCCGAGAGTACCTCCCTGGTCACCTCTCCCAAATCTGCTAGACGCCTCACTGATAGGGGTGTGTGGGTGTGTGGGTCTGTGTGTGTCTGTTCGGTCTGTGTGTGCACGCGTCTTGCACTATAGTCTTGCGGACCACTGTTAAGACTGTGGTTGGAGAGCGCGACATAGCCGCCCGCTACACTCTCCAAACAGGGGTCCGCAAGACTAGGCCAGATCGCGCTCTTGCTTAAAGGTGCACCTCAACTCAGTGCGCCTTTAACAGCCGTCCCAAATAGGTGAAGTTCCTGACGCGGCACAGCGCCTCCCACCAGTAGCCAATCAGCGCGCCGAACGCCGGACACACCTCCACCGTGTGAGCCTCTAAGTAGGTCACACGAATCATACTAAGATACCGAGGTCTTCAGTCGGTTCGTCGCGACGGCCGCGAGCGATTGCGCGGTCGTCTAGATTCACTGCCTTGATTGGCAGAGGGGGGGGCTGATTACCCCCCGTCGGATGAATTGCGGCGAAACCATAATCAATTTTTCGCTGTTTTAGATAAAAGAGATCCAGAGCTATCCGCTCGTCCAAGAATTATTTTTCTATCAGCCCGGGATCACCCTCAAATTAAGGCCTAAAGTCCAAAAACCCAAAATTTTTTCCCTATGGGATTTCAAGGTCTAAGCGTTTTTTGTGGCCCCAAGGAGCAGCTCACGGGTTCGAACCCTGTAAACGCCTTGACGCGCTTTCGTCGCCTTAGGCGACGTGGCTAGACGTCTTGACTAAAACTTAGTGAGGGTTCGAACCCGGAACGTCCGTATTAGACGCCTAATTTCTACTAGCCCCGAAAACGAGAGTATCACATCTATATAGGTCAACCATGTTAGCCTTGGTTTAAGTGCGTGCAGAACCGTGTATTGTGCATTTATGCAGCATACAGATATGGAGACAGGCTGCTACAGTGTCAAATTGATCGACATTGTATGTAACTGGACATGAAGAAGGATAATTTTTACTTAGTTTTCTAAAAAAGAGGGTAGTTCTCGGTACTCCTCCAGCAGCAGTGGTAGAGGGGTCGGACAGGTACTTAACCCTATTTATAGGGGCGCTAAGGTAGGGAGTTTGATAAATTTTTGAAAAATGAGTTAAAAAATACATATTGGTTCCATTAGTATAGATCCCTATGAGAGCTTTTCAGATCTGTAAAAGATCAGGGGTTTCTATCCTGCCTAGATCCAGAAATATCATGGTGAATGCAACTGAACATATTTCCCATTTCTGTGATCTAGGCAGGAGAGGGGCACTTTCACAGCAGTTAGGGGTTCTGTAGCTCTAGCCCTCCTAGGCACCCTTCTAACTCAGACAGAACAGGTTAACTTAAAATGGCTAGGGACATCATTGGGCAGAGGCACATACATCTGGATTTCACATACGTCTTCAAGAACACAATTACCAACATCCCATGGTAACAAGTTTTAACAACTCATATTTATTTATTACATTTTGACATGAAGAATGTCACCATAATATTGTAGGCTACAGAAAACAGAGACTCTTATCTTTCTCCACTAATGGTTCCATTCATGTTGACTGCCATGATATTGTGATTAAAATGAGGGGTTTGTGTTTTTTATAGCTCAAGAAATGAGGTCAGGGGGGGCTATTTTTATGCAATGCATCAGTGGGGGTGCTATTAGGAAGGGTTCATATTGGATCACAGAAACGGGCAGACTACAGCGTTATTCACATCTTTTGACAGGGACTTGGTTGGTTGTTGGGCTGCTTTACGCCCTAGTTAACAGCTGAGGTCATTTCAAGGGGGGTGATGGTGATCGAATCTATGGATGCCTGAAGGTGGAAAGCACACACCCTACACTTTTACCGAGGCAATGGTGCTGCTCAAAGGGTGTGGCGAGCTAGACTGGAGGATGTAATAACTAGGCGGCAGAGGGGCTAAAAAGACAATCACGTAGTAGTAGGTCTACTTGGATCTTGAGTAGCCGCCTTTGTGGTTATAATTACCTAGACTAGTTGGCTCTGCCAGCCTGGTCAAGTGAAAATTGGTAAGGAGACTATGAACTAAGCTAAGCTCGGATTTTAAAAATGGTCTATAAAAGTATAATAAAACTATAGCACCCTCTTAGATTTGATGATAAGACGCTGCCTACTAGGTATACGCATTTGTACAAGGGTATCATTGTGTATAAAACGCTCTTTTGGTACATCATCCCGACTCTACACGAGCACCATTTTCAACGACAGATAATGCTGTAGTTAGGGTGGCCGGAGGGTCGGCGTGAGGGCCTAGTGTGTATCTGATCCTATGTTAAATGACCCTTTTATGATATACCCTCATTTTCGATTCAAGGCAGATAGACACTTCTAGTAATTTGTTATCAACAGATCCTGAATGGGTCCATCCTATGGCTCAGTCTCATGAGTTTGTAACATTTCAAACGTCTTTGACCGGTGGCGTCTTTGACCGGTGGCGTCTTTGACCGGTGGCGTCTTTGACCGGGTATGTGATTAAAATGAAGAAAAAAGTAGTATATAGTAAAGAAATTTAAGCTTCAACTTCACATATTAAGGGTTCCTTTTGGGCTTTTTTTCTTCAGCAGGTCAAAGACGTCACAGGTCAAAGACGACGCCGGTCAAAGACGTTTCAACTGTTACAAACTCATGAGACTGAGCCAGTAACATAAATATATGAAATATATCAATTTTAGATAATGCCTCGAAATGATGTGTTATAACATATTATGCAAAATATTTACCCATTTCTTTACTATACACTACTTTTTTCTTCATTTTAATCACATACCCGGTCAAAGACGGCTCCGGTCAAAGACGGCTCCGCTCAAAAACGGCACCGGTCAAAGACGTTTGAAATGTTACAAACTCATGAGACTGAGCCCTATACAGGCTGGATAATGCATTATAAACTGTATTACATAATGTAATTCAGGGGCAATGTTGACAGACCTCAGGTTTTGAGTCTCCTTTAAGCTCATAACTGGGAAATCTCTTTAACCTGACCTTTGGGAGAATTTGCACTGGCTGATGGCAAATCCATGTATCAACGAGATTCCTTTTCTGTTTGAAGCATCTTGAATGCAGCTATCCCATGGAGGGTCCTATAACTACTTAGGATATTGTTATCTTTTTTGAGATAAGCCACCTAAATTGCGCATTTTCAGGGCTCATTTTTTTTTATAGAAATCTTTAATTGGTAGTTTACGGTAAATTACTGAATATAGAGATAAATCAAGTTAAAATAATGCATTTTGAATGGAAATGATACAATCTACCGCCAGCCAGCGTCAGAGCATCTGCTGGGGGTCATATGAGGACCTCAGACCCCAATCTCAAGTATTAAAATCATATAAACAACACTAGAGGACACCTTCTGTCATACAGTTAGATAGAGAAATCTTAGTTCTCCCAATAGCCACTATAGCATGGCAGGGCTATAAGTAAGCCATGGGTATGGCATGTCTTCTCTATACAGATCTTCAGATCTGTCAGAAAGGTTTGAGGAGTGAGGTATATGTAATCAGCTACAGTTAGTTACCTAGTTACTCTATCAATATAACAGTGCTAATTTGTTAAATGCGAATATTGAGACATTCTAGACATACATAATACATGTGTGTCTAGTTTATTTTCAAAAATGCTCCGGCCACCCTACTGTAGTGAATTTCCCATCTCAAGGCGAGCCCCGCGCTGGGTGGTGCTTATGTCTCGTAAGAGCTCCATCTCATAAGTATTAGTTACCATCACCTCACACCCGTTTAACAACAGATTCAGGGTCTAATTATGGAGACCCTGGAGTAGGATTAACAATATATCCCAATGTCTGTGGTGGACATTTACGACATGCAGCCTGCCTCCTAGAGGTGATAGATCTGACCACAGGTCCGCAATATGGAGCTCCCCCTCTGAGAGTATCAAGGTTTGCGTATAGTCTCCTGCAGTTTAATCTGTTATCTACCCCTTTGTCGACCTCGCCAAAATCCTGGGAGATTCACTTTAAACCTAAGTCCTACCCTTTTTTATTCTTTGTTTATTGTGTGGCCCCTAAAGAGGGGCCGCGGTGTTGATTAATTACACCACATGTTAAGCAGCATGAGATCAAACCTCCCTCAAAAGCGTCAAGGCTCAAAGTCCTGTTGGACGGGAACCCTGTGTTGCTTTCGAGGACGAATGGTTGAGTGATCCGTTGCAGAATACCGATCCGTCAGAAGTTCTGACTTTATATAGCTTTTATATCGCTTTAGATATGGTGTAGTATTTTCAATCTCACTATAGTTTAGTTGATATTTCAAAGAATCTGCCTCATTCTATCAGAAATACACAACGTTGACATGTTTCTTATATTCAATATATTAGAAGTGTGCTTTGTTGCTTATTATAGGTCATTATGCGTTTAAAATGTTCGCGAGTATCGTGGAAATGTACAAAAACCCTATTGTGGCGTCATCTGACGAAAAGAGCGGAGAACTATACTAGAGCATGTAATCGCCAGACCAGCAGGCGGCGGCAGAGTGGTCAAAAGACAATCTCGTAGTAGTAGGTCTACTTGCATGTTGAGTAGCCGCCCTTGTGGTTGTAATTACCTAGCCTAGTTGACCCTGCCGGCCTGGTCAAGTGAAATTAGTAAGGAGACCACCCATTAACGTGCTCCACAGTCTTTAGACAGTTAAGACTATAGTCAAGACTGGAGAATTTGGCGAGACGCCCCTCTGGGAGGTCATAATCCTCAATGTTAGGTGTTAGCTCATTAACATCAGATACCATATTAACAACCCATTTAAAATGTTCATTTTAATAGCAACTCACCCTATTCTGACAAAATCCTATTAGCAGGTAACCTCTGTATAAACCATACTGCAAACATCTGCTACTTCCAGCGTCTGCCTCGTGACTGATAGTGTACAACAAGACGAAGTGGGCAGAGATTAGAAAAAATGAGGCTCTTTATATAGCCGAGAGAGCAGCTAATCTGGATGTTCTAAGCTTGTTTTCACCTAGGGCCCCACCCTCTTCCAGAGAGAATCAAATCGCTTTTCACCTGAACCCTTCCACCCCTAATCCATCAGCATGAAAAGAGAGATAACGAGTGTAACGTGCGCTACATGTATATGGGATTATAGCTGGTGAAGAGATAAAGCCGAGTCACCTGTGTATACAAAGACTACAGGGGGTGATTAACGCCAGGTGTGACGCGCCAGCCCGTGAACGGATTATCTTTTAAGCTGACGCTTAAATTCAACTAGCTAGCTGCCGTCCACACCACTCACTGCGGCAAGAGGAGGTGCTTTTGTTTTACACTTGAGTCGCTTACCACACGGTCTCTACCTCACAGACAGACACGCGCCCCCTGTAGCTTTTTTTTGTTTTTTTTGTATACACACGCTAATCTCATAACCCCCTTATCTGTTATACAGGTAACGGGTATTCTCTTTTAAAATAGCTGCCAGTCAGCTTAGCTCTAGAAGCAAGAAGGTGTGTATAGGCGCCTTATAAGTCGGCAGGGGGTAAATACTAGTGAAAAAGGAAGGCAGGTGTGCAGGTAGCTTTTCTAACAGACACGTGTGTGCACTAAGCTGCTTAAGTCTAAACCCTCCCGCAGTAGTCAGGCGGCATGTGAAAACTTACTTAACAGATCTCTTACATTGAGTAGAGTCTCTGTGCTGAGAGAGTCTTTTCAGCTATTTTAAGAGGATTATCTAGGACAGGGTACATAAGGAGTGAAACGCCGAATAGCGGCTACTCAGTCTCGTGCAGCACAAGCAGCAGCATCTGGCAGCGGCTTCAGCAGCAGCTGCACGTGCAGCACAAGCAGCTGGCAGCGACTTCAGCAGCAGCTGCACGAGCAGCACAAGCAGTAACGTCTGTCAACAGCATCCGTGACATCGTCAGCAGCAGCAGCAGCAGCAGCAGCAGCAACATCTGTCAACAGCATCCCCCATGACATCGTCAGCAGCACAAGCAGCCAGCAGCTGCTGCAGCTGCTTCAGCAGCTGCTGCACGAGCAGTAGCACAAGCAGCATCCGTGACATCGTCAGCAGCAGCAGCAGCAGCAGCAGCAGCAGCAGCAGCATCTGTCAACAGTATCCATGACATCGTCAGCAGCACAAGCAGCCAGCAGCTGCTGCAGCTGCTGCATGAGCAGCACAAGCAGCACAAGCAGCAGCACCGACAGCAGCAGCAGCAGCGGCAGTGTGGACCACTTAATTCGAGATGAAGCCTAGTGACATTTGACATGAAGCTTGAAAAACATAGTGACAGGTGACATGAACAATTCTTAAAATCGACATGAGATATGAGCATAATTAAGCGACATCGACATGCACCATGGCTATTTTTTAAGACAAACGTCATATGTCATAGCCTCCTCATCCAAACCTCCACTAGTAGTGCTCTATAAGCGCAAGCTTTGCCTTAAGAGAGCTGTAGCTGTGAACCCTCTCCTCCCCCCGTGCACACAGGTGAATTATCAGAGTCAGCCAATGGTGCCAATACCACTCTCATACAAGGGTCAGGCGCTGCTGGACTATAATAGATGAGTCAAGGACTGTTCTACTGAGGGTCAAGCAGGCTAAGTCGGACATTCAATGACAGGCAGGTCTTTGGCAAACTTGCTTGAAAGTCTGGACAGCATTGACAGACTGGGGCATAAGGATCTCGCATGGTCAGACTTTTCAAGCAAGTTTGCTAAAGTCACGTTATTGAATGTCCGACCTAGCCTGACCCTCAGTAGAACGGTCCTTGACCCATCTATTATAGTCCAGCAGTGCCCGACCCTTGTCTGAGAGCGGTTTAGGTGCCATTGGGTGCCTCTGATATTTGCCTCTGTGTAAGATGAGAAAAGGAGCTGTTGAAAGACTATATTTCAAGCTAGAAAACTGTAATTGTATAGGAGAGAGACCTTGCTTATTTCTTATAGGGTTGTAAGATAGTCACATCATGATGCACATCATCATAAACGCAATCATGATACATTTCATTGTAAGTAGACGAACCAGTAGACTCGCCTCTCTGCCCTCTAAAAGAGAGGGCAGAGAAGCGAGTCTCACTCTTAAAAAACCCTTCCCCTCCCCCCCTCCCCCCCTCCCCCCCCATGCATCTTAAAGAGTGCCCCCCAGAGTGCCCCTCCCCCCCCCTAAAAAAAAGAGCCACATTTTTAAATTATTTTTTAGCAAGCTTTCAGCTTGCTTTTTTTCTTTTTTAAAATTTATTTATCCATAAAAATCTCAAGTGACTTATTTTGAAATTCGCGCCAACCTAGTAGTCACGTGACCCCCTTAAGTAGGTCACTTCCAGTCACGTGACCTATTTGAATTTCCCGCCAACATGGTGGTCACGTGACCCTCTTACGTAGGTCACTTCCGGTCACGTGACCTATTTGAATTTCCCGCCCAAAGGTCACGTGACCGGAAGTAGGTCACTTCCGGTCACGTGACCTATTTGAATTTCCCGCCAAAAGGGAGGCCTCTCATTGGCTGCTTTTGAATTTCCCGCCAAAAGGGAGGCCTCTGATTGGCTGCAGGTCGATTAAGTAATAAACAGTACTTAACTATAGTCCCGTTCCGATACATACTATACTACTGACATGATGAGATGATATTAATGAGCAGTAAAATTCAACAAAGCAAGGCACATTGATAGATAATGCTAATTATCCCTATGGCCTTGATATATGAATTGCCATTATTGTGCACAAATGCAGAGCTGTGGAGTGACACACAAGTACTAGGTCATGCCCTTAAGGGTTGATATCAACCATGTGAGGGGCATAAGGAGCTGCCATATAAAGTATACGCAGTAGAGCCTTTATTGTGTTAGAGCCGCCATTTTCTTACTGACACCTGGCTCCAGAGCAGTGTATTGTGGGTAAATCTGTTATCAGTCACTGTTCGCACCTAGGAACAATGGCCACAGATAACATTGATTATAAGACTGATGAGTGGCATCCCAGCCTAATCTTAATCACCTTAATCACCTCCCAAGTGTCTCAGGTGTGAAGTGAGTGACACACAACTACCTGAGCCTCAATCCTGGTACATGCTTCTAGAACCAGCATCCCAGTGGGCACAAAACTCAGTTCAATGTTGAATCAATGTTGCATCAACACTGAATAAACATAGTCAACCTGTTTTCAATGTTGATTCAATGTTCTGTGCCCACTGGGATAGGCTCTCCGCCGTAAACTATATAGCGTCTTGTCAGGGCCCCTCAGGTTTATGGTCTGTACACTACTGCACCTGCAGGGACTCAGACTTTACCCACAATCCTCACGAGATTGGATAGCCGTAGTTCCGGCTACCAGAATATGCCAGGATATGGTGCAAGAAGAGGAGTAGAACCTAAATAAAAAGAATAAGATAACATATTGCTATTTTTCATGAAATGACAGCATAGTATTGTAATATAAAATGTATATATTGGTACCATAATGTTGAATAGAGTTGCATGCCAGAAAGTTGAAAACAACTATGTACCGGTAGTATAGAATATCCTGATATGAAATGCCAAACACGACAACATGTAAATACATTTCAGTTTATCAAAAAGAGGTCAACAGAACTCAGTGATGCATATGCTGACATTCTATGTAAAAGAAGTGCTAAGCACTTTAGGCATTTGTCAGAAATAAAGAAATACTTTCAAATCACTGTTACATCAAAATGACAAATGTTACCACAATGATGACCCTTAAAAGAGTTCACTGAAGTGAAAGGAGCAAATGAACTTATCAAAACAAAAACAAAATCTTGTAAGAGCCAATTTGATCAAGCAAAAAGGACATGAAGTATGGTCCTAGTGAACATTCTGGTTCAATTTTAGCAACATTTATTTTTCAGCCCTAATCATCGGACTATGCCACTTTAACAAGAAGATTTGTTTCTGCAATAATTTTAAGCTCTGCTTTGCCCAATGGAGCAGGGGATTGGGTCTGGAAGGCGTTTCACCGTATCATACGGAGGGGCCGTATGTGTCTTTTTTGCGTTTCAGTTCATTTTTGCGTTTCAGCTCAACATGTCCGCATCTTACGGAAAAAGATACGGCCGCCGTATGTACATACAGCCGGCCGTACGTACGGCGAAAATTGCGTTTCAGCTCAACATGCGGAGCACAAAAATTCCGCATCTTTGGCGTATTTAGTACAAGATATACGAAGGGGTAGGGAGGGGGGGTGCTATGTCAAAAAATGCACATATACCCTGTTTTTTAAGGCCGTATGTGTCTTTTGTGTGCCCTATGTGGTATTTTTGCTCCATATGTGTCATATCGCTTCAGATCGTAATGGTGACAAAGAGATGGGGATAGTAGGGGCCGTGAGGAGATGGTAGGGGCCGTGAGAAAATGGTAGGGGCCGTGAGGAGATGGTAGGGGCCATGAGGAAATGGTAGGGGCCGTGAGAAAATGGTAGGGGCCATGAGGAAATGGTAGGAGCCACTACTACCATTTCATCACCACTACGGCCAGCTCTGTACTCTGTTGTCTACCACCGTTTATACACAAGGAGTCTGTGTGCAAAGTTTCAGCTCTGTAGGGCCATTATTTACCAAGTTACAGAAGAAAAGACATTTTTGGGTATAATTTTGTTGAAAATCAATTTTTTTAATTTATCTTTTTTTAATTATAAAGGTAGAAGTTGGACTTTACTTATCTAGTCATTAAAACATTCCTAGAGACATTTTTTACATATATATGTGCACTTTAAAAAGGGAGAAGGGAGGTGGGGGACTGTACTAGCTTACAGAGTAATGGTTTAGGTCCACATGACCTCCCACAATTGGCTTGCGATCTCCATTCCCTTATATATATATGAGAGGAGTTGAGGCCAGCTTGACTTAGCCTCTAGGTGGCAGCACCAACACAGCCCGGAATATCCATCCACACAGGTGCAAAACCTCTTGAGTGCTAACATTTTAACTACTACAAAGTACAACATAGATACAAGCCATACGGGTAGGCAAGCATATATATATTTGCTCAGAAATCCTAACAGAAAGATGTATGAATAATCACAGCTTGCTGTACATGGTAGGCAACACATGCTCTGTACTCTGATAGCTATTGTCTGCCACCTCCAGAAGGACAGTAAAGTCCCCCTTTTTAAAGTGCTATATATATGTAATAAAATGGCCCTAGAATTATTTTAACGGGTAAATAAGTTCAGTCCAACTTCTATCTTCATGATAAAACAAAAAAAAAAAAATTATATGGATTTTGGGAGAAATTACATTAAAAAGAGTCTTTTCTTCAATAACTCGGTAAAAAATGGCCCTACAGAGCTGAAACTTTGCCCACAGACTCCTTGTGTTTAAACAGGCAATAGCTATCAGAGTACAGAGGTGCCTTTCCCGACCTTTTCTATCTCTTCCCCGACCTATCCTGTCCCTTCCCAAACCTCTCCTGTCCCTCCCCTGTCTCTTCCCCCAACATACGGACCTTATATATATACCCTCCCCAGCCTACCTCCGTATGTTGCTACATATTATGACGTCACAGAGGGAATTCCCTAGGGGTTTCCCGGAATGTAGATTGGTTTTTGCATATTTTTCTAAAAGGGACAGGTGACAATGTCCGTATCTTGAGAGGGCCGTATGTTGGATGCCGTATGTTGATATTTTGTAAAAAAAAGATACTAAGGGTATGGCGAAAAGAAACGGAAAATTTGCTTTGGTGATATTTTGTCCGCATCTTGGCCGCATCTTTTGGCCGTATCTTGTTTTTTATATCAACATACGGTGTAACGCCTTCCAGGTGTTGTTAGTTGGGATGTGTCCCTGACATCCCTGATAATTGGATTATGGATTTCAAATGGAGACACAGAATGTGCACGATTAGGATGATGGTGTATAGCAAGATTTCGGTTTCTTTGAATGTTACTTCTGAGCTCGAAATTGGCTATAAAATTTGTATAAAATGAAATAATATAGATTTAGAGTAGACCTATCCCGCATGATGTTAGATTGACATATCCTATTTAGTCTTATAATTGAGATTATTTGCGATCATGTGCCCCACCCCATACCATACATTAGTATACAGGTATATCACCTCTCCTAAAATACTTTTACCAGGTGATGTAGCGCTACTCAAGTGATAGGGGGAGCCTAGTGGGCACAAAATTGAGTTAAACATTGAATAAATGCTGAATCAACATTGAATCAACACTGACCACCAGTTATTGATGTTGATTCAATATTCTGTGCCCACTCGAAGTGTCCAAGCCGCCATAACCTACTAATTATCATTCATTATCTACTTCTTAAATAAGGCATACACACTTTCCATGTCCCCTCCAAAGAATCCCAATAGCATGTATTCGTGCCAAAGTGTGGTGTACTTTTAAATCCATTATTCCACAGAATATTTGGATTTCACTGTTTATCTTGTCATTTTAGTAATCCGTCTCTGTACACATCTAACTATTCTAGGTATAAATGTTAACGAACTTAAAAGCAAAATGTGAACAAAGCATAATTTACATAATCAATTCTAAATGCTGGACAAAAGTTTGTAAACAGAAGGTGCCTCATAAAGTAAAATATGTACATAATGACATGTCTGCTTGCTGGAGGATAGTTATGGAAACAAATATGGCTAGCTAGAAAACAGGTAGAACATTGGAGATAACCCATTTCAAATATAGTTTATCCATACAGCTTATCTCTCTGTTGAGACAAGTAACCCGAACCATCCTGCTAGAAACAAATTTGGTTATAGTTTTTTTCTAGTAATGTCCAGGATGATATTACAAATACCCTGTTCAAAAATATAAGATGTGCAAGAAAAGCAGGCAAGGAGGAAATAATAATATGTAAATTAGAAGCTGGATGGCTTTAGATAAGAATTTGCATTTATTCATGAAACTTCTTCAGGCATGGTAAGGTCAATGATTGGCATTGATTGGGTAGTCATGGTTACATAATATACGGAGATGTGATTTAGCACAGATGACATATTAAAAAGATTTTATTCAATTTTCAGAATATTTGAAATTGATGTATTTCCAGTATTAATTAATGAGATAAACATGTATAAAAATCCCCTTCACCTCATTAGCTATCTCATAATTCATTGTTCACAACTTTTATCTATGCACTTTTTATTTATTCTATGTCAAGTCATGATTTGTTGGTCCCTTGCGACATCTGGTGACAGTTTATGTGCTATACCACATTTATGAATAAAGCCAATCAATCATGCTGGTGAAATGTTTACCAAGGGAGTGTCAACACTAAAGGGAGCGAGCCCAGAAAAACTTTGAAAGATGAAAAGCCTACCTACATAATCTCACCTTTCAGGGAAAATAATTTCAACTTTGAGTATTTCTACCTGTGTATGGGAGACACTGCCATATGCACCATTAGGATAGCAGAACTACAACATTGTAATAGATGGACACCTATAAGGAATAATCACCATTGTAAGGCCTAACTCATACACAAAGGGGTCTTCACACAATTTTCAATTGGCCTATGCAATAACCATATAACTTTAAAATATTTGACATTTGCCATAATAACAGATATGATGGAAAATCTGCCATACTTTCATAATGCATCATGCTTCAATATCAGTGGCAATAAATCTTTTGTTACACCAAGGCTAGAGGAGCATATATCACTATTGGACATAATTATAAATACAATGATATGTGTAGTTGGAACAATACTAAACAGTCTTGTTATTATAGTTATAGTTTATGGAAACTTAACGAAGACCTCAGTCTTCATGATCCTGCTGCTAGTTCTTGCTGTGTTTGATAATCTGTCATTGTGGTTTATATTCCTCAGACAGCCTGGTATATACGGCCTACTCCCTCTGTCCTCATCACTCTGGTTCTGTCGTACACTTGTGTTTGCATTTATTTTGGCAGAACATGTTTCCTCTTGGCTCATTGTATTTATATCAATTGAACGCATGGTTGCTGTTTACTACCCACTTAAGGTGCATATATGTTTCAACCGGAGGAAATCTTTTATCTCTATTACAATACTGGTGATTGTGATGTCCCTGATTGCTCTGCCTGTCTTGTTTACAGGCAGCATTGGAACTGCAGATGGTCAAAATGTTTGTATTGCATATGGATCTCGATCTATTCTAGAAACACTCTTTGTAGTTGTCTACGGACTAGCATACTGTGTTGTTCCATTTTTCATCATCTCTGTCTTAAGTGCACTAACCATGAGGAAGGTTTATTTGCAGCAGAAGTTCAGAATTAATCATCAGGATTCAGATCAGGGAAAAATCACAAAAAACACAAGGAACTTGACTGTTACAATGTTTGCTATACGTTTTGTCTTTGTTGTATCTACCTTGCCTGCAATGATCTTGCTACTAATTCAACTGCTATCAGAGTTTCTAGGGACAGACCTCATGACAGACAAGACTCCTCTTTTAATTTCCTTAAAAGTTGATCATATAAATCATTGTATAAACTTCATTCTTTACTGCCTTACTGGGTCTGTATTCAGGCAAACATTGGTTCAAATGTTCCAGTTCTGCAGGAAGAAAAATTCAGGGATAGAGGAACCCTGTCGGACTGTCCAAACACAAGTCTAATAACCGATGTTCTTACTGACACTTCAGTCTCTCTAACCCTTATATTTGATTTCACCTAGTCATTATCTAAAACAAAGCATTTAAGCATGCCTATAGCACTGTAATCCAACAAATTGGATTCTTTACATTCCTATCCTTTAAATTCCTGTCAAGGAAATAGGTATTGTCACTTTAGTTTCAAGAGACCTTGCTACATGTGTGCCTCTACATGGGTACCCAGATTTTTGACCATGTCGCAGTGTCGATTTTTAGCAAAGTGGCCCAGTCGTCGTGTCGATTTTTATGCTTACAGCATATAGTAGGATATAATAAAGCTGTCTGTGTCCGTCGATTTTTAAAGGGGCCGTGTCGCCGGTGTCGATTTTTAAAGGGGCCGTGTCGCCGTGTCGCACGTGTCGAATTTTACCCCATGTAGAGGCACACATGTAGCACTAGAAGTTTTAAGCTGAGAGTTTGTTCACTTTTTCCTTTCATATATTAGCTTATATAATGGCAATTCAGGATCAAATAACCAATATCTCTACACAAATGAAAATGATAACAATACCCATGTGTTCCTATCCAACCCCATTGCACTAATGTAAGGGTCAACAGACAATACTGCACAAGGATATGAGGGAATGTCAATCAGTTCAGATATGTAGAAACATCAGTTAGCTGTGCTCATGATATCATTACCTCTAGTTTCTATTTTCCTGCATTCAGGATTTATTCTGAACTATCAATTAACTACTGGGGTATAATTTCTATAATTTTCTGGTCCATTCTCATGAAAGTAAGTCTGTCAGATAATGGTAACATGGATGATCAGATGTTGTGGTTTGTTTATGTTTGCATCTATTTGAGTTCAAATCGTGAGAATAGCTCTCATCTGATGAAATAGTCTCAGCTTGTGGTTTGGTAAAATCTTACTGCTATGTCATTTACAGTGGTCCATTCTGTTATGTTATGCAACACATGTGGCATGTAATAACGAAACACAGACTATGACATGGTTTATGGTGCTATACTTGTGTGTGTCATGTTTAGTGTTCTTGGGTATGGAGAGGCGTCCTTATAGGCCTCTTGCTTGCATGTGCACAAACAGGTCGGTCACCTAAATGAGCCGACGCCCTTGGGGACTAGCCAGAAAGCTGATACTATGTATCACTGAACCTTGCACTTTATTAAGTATAGCTTTTGCACCAAACACGACTGTAATAAACGTCTCCTGTTTGCAACCTGTAGAGAGTAGATGGACATGGATTGGCAACAGCAATATTTATAGTTGTCGATTCACCTACTCATCTCTCATAATTGATGCACATGCACATTTTGATTAGGCTGGACGCATAGGGGCAAAGTCACAAGACAAATTTTTTTAATCCAGATATGAGAGATAAATGCATTCAAAGAATATAAATTTGTTGTTTGTTATTGTATTAACAAATATAAAGCTAATTAAATCTGCATGATGTTTTGGTGAATTATCTTTATGTCATTATTATGTATGAATACATCCCTGGCAAGTATCGCAATAGGGCTGTATCCCTACGTTATGCCATCTCTACAGGGTTGATATACTATATATAGGGTTAAAATAAAGCATGAATATAGCATGATGTATCTGTAGACCTATACAGCAATAAAAGGGTGATATTTTCATATAAAAAAGTAGTGTTTTTATCTCAGTCTTAGCAGAATCCTCGTGACATTGCCTTAGATGGCTATTTTTGCAAATATCTCATATTAGAAAATTCATGGGACAATCGTCTTTCCAAACGTATATATGTAAGGATTTTGAGATTATATTTATGTATAACTTGGTCATGCTTGAGAATTGTTCAAAAGCTTTATCAACAACTTTTCTGAAACATAACCCTTTCTTGTTGCATTGGTCAATAGTAAGTATAGCACATTAAAGCACTAAGCTGCCCTATAAAGGCCTAAACCTTGAATGGTCTTAAGGTTGTGACTTGTAGTCACGTGTCTCTAGTCACGTGACCTGGGCGGGTGTTTTGCTGGTGCTTTGTGCGTCTTAATGAGGACTAGGCTCAGGTTGACGTGACCAGCGAAGTATGTGTCTACAGCAGAATAGGACGCAGGGATTAGAGGCGGTGTAATTTCCAACTCATTGTGGTTCTATGTTTTGCCACTATTGGTGGTCATTACAACGCACAACAGCAGTGTGATTTTTTCCCCCTATTTTTTTATATTTGCCTTTCTTCCCCTTACTTCCTATATGCATCATCATGAACAGCTCCATATCCCTTAGTTATTGGGATTGATTGAATGCAATTCAATTCAATTCTAAAGATATATATTACTGACTTCAAGTATGTTCTCCAGTCAATGATACTGGTTCAAAGGTCCTCATACTAGAGCGCTAACGTTTATTGCCTTTGATACTTTAACAGTGTATCGTATATGGAACACGATTTTCCACAGTAAAAAATGGAATTTGAGATCAATAATCTGGTTTTGTTATTTGTAACATGATAATATGATTTTATTTCTAGCATTCTTAAGGGAACACAATAGGGTAGATCCAGCAAAACAGTTGATGATGTATATTTCAGTAGATATGTGTTAAAACTAGGCATCTTATATATGGTTATGACCATAGAAAATATCTACATCAAATTTCTTCCATTATTTGGTGTTGCTATGGCTGTGGAATGTAGATGGAACAAATACATTCTTTTTTAGCTTCTTTTCATAAGAAATGCACTTTTGTATAGAAATATTGTGTAATTTAAATTTTTTTGAATTGAAATGAGTTTTTCGTGTGGTTACAGAGGGCGGTTTTTCTTATTTTATTGATATATTAATTATTAAGGTCTACAGAGCAGTTCAAAGTTGCCTGGTTACCAAAAAAAAGAGCAAAAATAAACAGTGGGAGAGAAATCACAATGCTTGTCTAAACACAATTTGGTGTTCGCACTTTTTAACAAGCTCTTTTGAAGCTACCTCTAGCACACCCTTTTTGTTACCTACTACACACTCTTTGCCAAAGGTGTGTTCGTCTCAAAATTGTATTTCAAATGCATGTGTGTAATTCCTCATTTCTTAGAATGTAAATCCTCTGCATTCATCAAACAAGACCGCTGTAATAAAATCCTAATTAGTTACGTAGCTTGCTCTGTTTTAACCCAAATATCAGATATCACATTCAGTAGGATTTCCCTAATCAAGGGTAATTAGGCTGACAGAGACATGAGCCTCTAAGTAGGGTAAGAAGGCGTGGTTCTTATTACTGCTGACAGGTGGGGTAAGGGTGCTGCAGGAAGCTCAGGTAACAAGCAGGAACCCATTAGCAGCAACCTGTGAAACTGACGCTGTCTGAGCATTCTGATCTACAGGATGATAAGGATTCCTTTGATTATCTATGCTCATTATCCAATATTTCACAGACATGTGACAGTATACCCTGAAAGTATATAAGTAGTGTTATAGTCTAATTCTACTTATCATATAGTAGTCTATAGCGCTGATGTAGAAAGACACTCATGCATATTACCATCAGGCTACATCCATCTCCAGCCCTCTGAGCTTTGTGGATGTAGACACCCCAAGGGGAACTAGGGGAATGGTGTCAGTCTGGTTTACCAAATCCCCAAATAATGATGTGAATAACAACTAAGTAGGAGTGAGATTTATCCTGGTACTACATCACTTAGTATCCTGCTGTGGGTAATGTATAGTGAGGGCTGGATAGGATGGGAATGTGTAGAAATACTATGTTCTGTTCTCTCTAGCCACAGTAATCCATGTGTGTGGGGCCTTTATCCCCAAAATGTCCTTTATTCCACAAAAGAGTATAGTTTTGTTAGATAAAGGCTAACCACAGGCCTTTATCCCACAAAATTGATGTCAAATTACAAAAGTCTTTATCTCACATAAAAAATGCCTTTATCTCACAAAACCTCTTTATCACAAAACCTATATAATAATAATATCAGCTCACCTCTATATCACAAAACCTAAGTAGAATGTTGTTATCAACCGGCCTTTATCTCACAAAACCTATGTAAAAGTGTCATGACCTGGCCCTGGTCTCATAGACAGAATTTCCCTCAAATATCAACTATTCTCCTTACATATTAACATGCCTTTATGTCACAAACCTGCATATGGAATAAACATAATGACATCCCTGCCTGAGGCAGGATAGTTATGGAAACTAATATGGCTGGTTAGAAAAAAAGGTAGCCCATTAGAACATTCGAAAAAACAGTTTATTTATACACTTGATTAGTCTTGGTGGACAGGTTACCCTAACCAAGTCAGTTATAGATATTTTTTAGTAATATCTAGGACAATATTGATAATCCCCTGCTGGTTGGTTCGACAACAGAAAATATGTGAGAAAACCAGGCAAGGAGGAAAAAAATCAAACATGTTAAAAATGACAATGAGGTAGGGGTAGGAATATAACTACTGTGTGTAATCGAACGCTAACTTGTTAGTATATCTGGCTGAAACCAGGGGACGCTCCAATCATATGTGAACAGTATAAATACTGCTTCTCACCCCTGGTTCAGGCAGACCTCCTCAGGTCTCTACTATTGAATGATAGACTGAAAGCACCTTCATATTACTGACAGTCCTATACAAACTGATTTAGCTCTATTGTACAGGTTGACTGAATAAACATCTTTGCTTTTTCGCATCCTACAAAGAATGCTGTGGTTCGAGTACTTATTATGCATCACTTCTCATATGACAAACTCTATGTAGATTAGAAGCTGGATGGCTTTAGCTATGAATTGGCATCTAATTCATGAACCTTCTTCAGGCATGGTAAGATCAATGGTCACTGAAAGGGTTGTCATGGTTACATAATATACAGTGATGTCATTTAGCGCAGATGACATATAAATGATTTTAGTTTTTTTCTAGAATATTTGAAATTGACATGTTATAGTAGTCAATTAGATTAATATGTAAAGATATTCCGTACAGATCATCAGATTTTTATTCCCTTTCCTGTGTGTTATTCACAACATTTATCTGTGCACTTTTATCTCTTTTATATCTAGGCATAATTTGTTGGCCCCTCCCGACATCTGGTGACAATTTATGTGCTCTACCACATTTATGAATAAAGCCAATCAATCATGCTGGTGAAATGTTTACCAAGGGAGTGTCAACACTAAAGGCACCAATCCAAAATAAACATCTAAAGATTAAATGCCTACCTACATAATCTCACCTTTCAGGGTGAATACTCTCAACTTACAAAATTTCTACCTGTGTATGGCAGACGTTGCCACATGCACCTCTAGGATAGCAGGGCTACAACATAGTAATAGATAGTGGATATTCACCACAATAACAGATATAATGGAAAATCTGCTTTACTTTCATAACGATTCATGCTTTAATATCAGTGGAAACGAATCTGTTATTACACCAAAGGTAGAGGAGCATATATCACTATTGGACTTAATTATAAATACAATGATATGTGTAGTTGGAACAATATTGAACAGTCTTGTTATTATTATTATAGTTCATGGTAACTTAACAAAGACCTCAGTCTTCATGATCCTGTTGCTGGTTCTTGCTGTGTTTGATAATCTGTCACTGTGGTTCATATTCCTCAGGCAGCCTGGTATATACGGCCTACTCCCTCTGTCCTCAGCACTCTGGTTCTGTCGTACACTTGTGTTTGCATTTATTTTGGCAGAAAATGTTTCCTCTTGGCTCATTGTATTCATATCAATTGAATGCATGGCTGCTGTTTACTACCCACTAAAGGTACATATATATTTCACCCGGAGGAAATCTGTTACAGTTATTACGATACTGGTGATTGTGATGGCCATGATTGCTTTGCCTGTCTTGTTTACAGGCAGCATTGGAACTGCAGATGATCAAAATGTTTGTATCGCATATGGATCTGGGTCTGTTTTAGAAACACTCTATGTAGTTGTCTACGGACTAGTATACTGTATTGTACCATTTTTCATCATCTCTGTGTTAAGTGCACTAACCATGAGGAAGATTTATTTGCAGCAGAAGTTTAGAATCAATCATCAGGATTCCATTCAGGCTAAAATCACCAAAAACAAAAGGAGCTTGACCGTTACAATGTTTGTTATATGTTTTGTCTTTGTTGTATCTACCTTGCCTGCAATGATCTTGCTACTAATTCAACTGCTATCAGAGTTTCTAGGGACAGACATCATGACAGACAAGACTTCTCTTTTAATTTCCTTCAAAGTTGATCATATAAATCATTGTATAAATTTCATTCTGTACTGCCTCACTGGGTCTGTATTCAGGCAGACATTGGTTCAAATGTTCCGGTTCTGCAGGAAGAAAAATTCAGGGATAGAGGAACCCTGTCCTACTGTGCAAACACAAGTCTGATAACTAATATTCTTACTGGCAGTTCAGTTTCTCTAACCCAATTTGAATTCATAAAATATTTGATTTCACCAAGTCATTTTCTAAAACGAAGCATTTAAGCATGGCTATAACACTGTGATCCAACAAATTAGATTCTTTACATTCCTATCCTTTCAATTTCTGTCAAGTAAATGGGCTTTGTCACTTTAGTTGTCAACATATCTTGCTAAATGTAGCACTAACAGTTTTAAGCTTAGAGATATGGACTGAATATAATAATACTCAAGATTGTTATCTTTCATATAGGATATTAGCTTATATAATGGCAATTCAGGATCAAATAGCCAATATCTCTACACAAATGAAAATGATAACAATGTCTGTGGGTCCCCATCAACCCCACTGCACTAGCATAAGGGTCAACAGACAATACTGCTGAAGGATATGAGGGAATGTCTTTCATTTAAGATGATTAGAAACTGCAGTTAGCTGTGCTCATGATATCATTACCTCTAGTTTCTATTTTCCTGCATTCAGGATTTAATCTGAACTATCAATTTAGTACCCAATAACTCTGGATATCTAGCAGTTCATGCCAGAAACATCTGTGGGAAAAAGCCCCGCTTATGGCGCTATAAATATGAATGAATTAAGTTGCAGTTGACAACAAACCCTCCAGGGGGAGGTGGGGGTACCTTGGGGTGCTGCCCCCTGGTAAGCTGGACAAGTACTGGAGTATACAAGCCAGGTGCATCATTGGCAACACCGGTACTGGGATATGAACACTGTTTGAAAATTAATGTCAATCCTTTCAGCTATTGTACCGATAACTTTCCATGTACCAGTAATAATGAACATGTAAATGTTAGTCCCTTATGGACTACATTTGTATAGTCAGGTAAATGTTTAGCTAGAGTGACCGTGTCTGATATTTAACCAATAATGAATGGATAACAGGCATACGAGGGGATGTATCACTATATAACGCCGGAGGCGCGCAGCATCGAGGGTGTTATAGAGTGATACAGCCCCGAGTGTGCCTGTTATCCATTCATTATTAGGTTTATTATACGATTTTTCAACTCAAATGTGGTTATTTACCTTTAAAATGACCTAATTTCGCCATTTTGAACGATAAATACAACTAGATCGAGCAAGGTGGGCGCCATGTTGTGGAAATCTTCAGTAGGGGAGGTGGCGATGAAGGAGCCAGGCGCTCCCCTGTATACTTCAATATACGCAGCGTTTCCCTACCCTTTTACCATGGCCAGATACGAATGGGCGCTAGAGCGTCAGCCTCACACACCAGAGGTCCCCGGATCGAATCTGGGTGGAAACTGACCATTTTCAAAGTGCCCATGTGTATGTGAGAAAAAATCCCCAGAATTATTTTAACAAGTAGGTAAGTAAAGTCCAACTACTACTTTTATCGTAAAAAATAAATTGTAAAAAAAATTTAATTTTAGGAGAAGTTATAACAAAAAGTGTAAAAGTTGCTGTATCTCTGTTGATATATGAGCAAGAGGGCTGGGAATGTGTTTATAGACTTCTTGTTTTATCCCCTTCTTCTGTCTGGCCGGTAAGGTCTAGTGGATAGGGCGTAGGCCCCGGGTTCGATCCTTCGACAAAACGCACAATTTTAACTAAGTCGAAATTTGGAACTAGGAGTGCCTGTTATCGCTAGATAACAGATCTGTGTTATCCAAAAAAAGCACAATCAGAGCCTCAATCGTATGATAATTAACCAATAACGTATGGCTAACAGGCTCACAAGGGGGTGTATCGTAGGATATCGGGCAAGAGGCGCGTAGCGCCGAGTGCCCGATATCCATACGATACACCCCGAGTGACCTGTTAGCCATACATTATTAGGTTTATTATACGATTATTCAATTCAATGTCTTTATTTACCTTATATATGTCCTAATTTCGCCACTTTGAAGGATATATACTTAGACTAGATCGAGCAAGGTGGGCGCCATGTTGATTTTGACATCCCACCAACCCTGGTCTCTGATTGGTCGAGCTGAGCGCGGAGCATTCATTATTTCAAATCAGACATACCCTCAGTATTAACGTATATGAGTGTACTCCCACGGCGCAACCTGTTGGTTTGAAAACTAACAGCTCCCCAGCAGACTTGAATATAGCGTTTCCCTCTCACTGTACCATCCCCGCTGTGGCCAGGCAGCTAGTGCGTCGGACTCACACACCACGGGCCCCCGGTTCAACCCTGGGACCAAAAACGACCCATAGACTCCTTGTTTCGCCCCCTTCTATTACCAGGGCCTCCACGACTTGAACTCTTGGGGTCCCAAGTTCAAATCACCATGAAACCTCGGATTTTATGGGTGAAGAATTGCTCAGGACCACCAGAAACGGTATGATATCCCCCGGAAACGTGCTGATATCACTAGATATCAGCACGGGGATATCACATAAAAAGCACGATGAGTTGCCCGATTGTATAATAACATCACACATAACTTTGGTTAGTCAATCCATCTCATATAAAATACATAGGTCCACCTGATTTCGGGACATGAGGTAATATTACTGACATTGAGAGGCTGCTAGTTGAAATACATTGCACACAAGAAGAGTCAGCATTATTACATCAATGAGCTCTCTTTAGGATATAATTTCTGGTCCATTCTCATGAGAGTAAATCTGTCAGATTATGGTAACATGGATGATCTGATGTTATGGTTTGTTTATCTTTGCATTATTTAAAATCTTTTGAGTCCAATTCATGAGAATAGCTCTCATCTGATGAAATAGTCCGGTATTGGAGTCCCAGCTTGTGGTTTGGCAGTATCTCACTGCTATCTCATCAACAGTGGGCAAATCTTTTATGTTATATAACACATGTGGTATGTAATAACAATACACAGACGATGACATGGTTTATAGTATTATATTAATGCGTGTCATGTTGGGTGTTCTGGGGTATGGACAGGCTTCCTTGTAAGCTATTGTATGCATGTGCACACACATGCTGAATGCCTAAATGAGCCGACACCCTTTGGGATTAGCCAAAAAGCTGATACTATGTATCACTGCTCTTTTGCATCTTAAGGATATGGTCAATATAGCCAACTTACAGACCTGAAACTGGGTCCTAACCCAAGAGGTTCTGAGCTTTTGTAGCAAAAAAGACTGTAATAAACGTCTTCTGTTAGCAATCTATACAGGTTAGTCAAACTGTTGTTGACTCTTTATCTTGTAGTATATAATAAACATCCTTACAAAGTTAGATCCATTCCAACCACATTAGGTAGTGGTCATTTCTTAACAACAGGGGGATGGATTTGGGGGGGACCAAAAATTGTGGACCCCTTGAAGGCGGGGGACCAAAAGAATTGCACGCCTTTTTAGTGAAAAAGCCTGTGCTTGACTATAGCTCAAAGGGGTCGACCGCGCTCCATTTCAACTTGCCTGAGGGCAGGGGGCAAAAACATTTTGACCACTCCGGGGGGGGGGGACCAAAAAAAATTTCAACTCGCTCACACTAAAATCCACGAACCCCCCTGTTGTTAAAAAATGACCACTCCCTTACATGAAGTGATGAGGCACAAGGAGGATTAGATCTATTTAAATGCACAAACAACCAGTTATAGTGCAGCAAATAGGAACTATTATACCTTACCTGCTAAAAGGAATTCTTTCTGGTTCAACAATCAAATTTACCACATTATGAATAATTCTAGTTCAATCTTTCTACAGGAGTGTTTGTTTTCCCTGTTTATCTTGTTGCTTTACTCAGCTCTATCTCATTGTAGCTAATGTATTTAGTGACCAGTGTTTCATTTACATCATCAATTCCAGATGGAGGCACATGTGTGTCCACTTAAAACAGGTTTGGCTGAGTATGATGAGGAAGAAGTGTTTCACAAGGGCCGGAATAGAATGTTCAAACCCAAAGTGTTTCTAAAAAGACATCACTATTAGAATAGACTTATGAGTGTTCAGTGGGTACACCGGTCATAAGTCTATTCATCGCTCATTAGTGGGGAGTAGGGAAAGTGTTGCACATGCATTTACGAGCGATACTTACTAGTGATGGCACCACTATTAGCAAAGATATGAGTGGCAAAGAAGTGTTTCAAATGGCTTAAACGAGTGGAGCTAAAGATAAATTATCTTCACTTCATGTCTTTTTTCATTACATATTACACATTTATATGTATAATTTGATAAATATGTTGTCTATTTTTATTGTGTAGCAGCATTAATGTAATCTGTATGACAGAGGTTTCTCATTCTTGAATATTCTATCCAAGTTACAAGTGCTGAATATTGGTAGGAATGGAATGTAAAACGGTCATTTTATAATGTGTTTCAAAAAGTCTATTCTTTTGGGAGGGGTAGTCATCACTTGTAAGATCACCTTTTGAATATTACTTCTGAAACACTTCATAAAATGGCCAATCTACATTCTATTCCTACTCGTATTCAGTACTAGTAACTAGGATAGAATTGTCAAGATTTACAACTCTTTGTGAAAGACCTTCCAGGTCATGTCTTTGAAAATGGGTTTTAGTGCGGTTTAATTACTATTGAATAATGCATAATGTTTCTGATCATGATCTCAGCTTTTACAATTTCTACCTGTGTCCAGAGGAAAATGCCACTGCTACAGTTGGCTGCAACATATTATTTGACACACACCTATAAGGATCCAGTAAGGCTTAGCGTAATACAGTTGTACACCAGGGTTGATCATACACCTTCCCACACACTAATTCAGCTGTCATATACATTTAGAGTACTGTTCATTTGACATATTACCTGATACAATGGAAAATCTATCATATTTCCAGAATGAATCATGCTTTAATATCAGCGGAAACACATCAAATACTTCACCAAGACCTGAAGAGTCTAAATCATCATTGGACTTCATTTTTAATGTTATCATATGTGGAGCTGGAACAATATTGAACAGTCTTGTTATCATTGTGATAGTTTATGGTTCCTTACAGAGAACCTCTGTCCTCATGGTTATGCTTCTTGCTCTTGCTTTCTCTGATAATATTACATTATGGTTTGTTTTTCTAAGACAAAATGCAATCTATGTCTTTCTCCCATTAGCTCAATCCCTTTGGCTTTGTCGCACATTTTTATTTCTAATTGTTTTAACGGATTATGTTTCCTCTTGGTTAATTGTTTTCATATCAATTGAACGCATGATTGCTGTATATTACCCTTTGAAGTTCCATATTCTTTGTACCAGACGAAAATCTGTTTTGGCTATATTGATATTGGTGATCATCATGTCCGTGTTTGCGCTCCCACTTTTGTTAACTGGTAGGATCGGAACAACACATGGGCAGCATGTGTGCATTACATTTGGATCTGGGTCAGTGTTGGAAACACTCTATGCAGTTGTTTATGGATTAGTGTACATCCTTATACCATTTTGCATCATCTCGATACTATGTACACTGATAATGAAGAAGATTTATTCGCAGCAGAGGTTCAGGACTCAGATTAAGGATTCTGAGAGTGATAGAAATACGTATCTGACCATTACAATGTTTTCTATATGCATAACTTTTATTGTTACTACTCTCCCTGGGGGAATATTGTTTTTTATGCACATGCTCTCAGAGTTTCTTGGGGTAGATAACCTAATGCCTCCTCATACACTGCTCATAATTACCTACAAATTGGACCATGTAAATCATGCAATTAACTTCCTCCTGTACTGCCTCACTGGGTCTGTATTCAGGCAGACATTGGTTAAAATGTGTCAGTCATGCAAAAAGGAACCCCCAATGATAGAGGAACCCCGTTTCTCCATCGAAACACACCTCTGATAAATCATAAGGTGGTTTCTTCTGAATTAAAAACCATTGTAAATGTCCAGCATCAATTTCATGAATATCAGATTTTGAATTCCAAACATCGGATAAAGTCAGTTAAAGATTCATGAAATAAACTGACTTCAATTCTGGATGTATTGCTGTCATTGCTGAATTTCTCTCATTGAAATGATTAATGCGTCTCATTTTTTGTTGCAAAAATTATTCAGAGCTCATTGGGCAGAGACATATTTAGTAATGGGATTACATGGGTTCCAGCTAGGTATAAATCCAGCTTGGGAAAAGGTGATTCAACATAAAATTGAGCATTAGGAAAGACCCCTGCACAATCATACAAAGGGAAAGTGGGTCGATGCTCAAGTACCATTGATATTTTGTCATAAACCCAAAGGGGAGGTGGACATCGAGATTGTGTATAATGAGCTCTATTCCTCAAATTAATGCGCTGCACATGATATTCAATGTGATATCTCCTTACCTCCTTACCATATTCGTATCAAATTCTCAATACAAAAGCATAGAGTTATTGTTCAACCCTGAATTTCTGCATAGGGCTTAGATTCATCACGTCAGTTATTGTCATAATGAATGTATGTGACCCTGGCAAGAGTTGCAGGCATGCTCGGTATCTTTTACAGCTGGGAACACATAAATGCGCCTCCCAAAAGTAGATAGGAATTAGGCATCAGGCCAAAAATGGTTATGGCACATTAAGACAGTGAACCTTGAAGGGTGAGGTGGTACTCCTGTTACACATTCACCATAGGGGGAGAGAGAGAGGCTGCAAGTTTCAGTCTTACCAATGTACTTATTCTTAATGCAGTCCTACAATAATAGTTTTGTATGCATACGTGGCAACAGTTGGAGGGGTATGTATATCTGCTGAAGGTATCACATATAAACTAGTGTGGACAATTTAGTTACTAATTACAATGGGACGCCATGGAAGTAGTACATATCCTTAGCACTGCCATAGCATACCAATGCGGGTTTAAAAAGGGCCCTCCAAAAGCCAACATGTTGCATTTGCATAGGAAAAAAACGCTATGGCAGGGCCCCTCCAGAAAGTACCAGCAGTCCTAAGGTTATACACTTTGACAATAGTTAACCGTGGATCGGCAACAACAATATTTTATAGTTGTTAAGTAACCTAGTAATCTCTCAGAATAGCTGATGCACTTGTATATTCATATTAGACTGAACATAACTGCAATTCCAGAAAAGGAAACTCATTGATATAATTAGATATAAGAGATGAAGTCAATCAAAGAATATAAATTCATAAATTGGTAATCAAATGTGTCGTTTGATATAGTATTCACATATAAATGTATTTTAGTTGTGCTTGCCTGATTAAAGTTACATGATGCTTTGATGCATCATTTTTTTTGTTGTTATCATGCATTAATGTGGGCCTCACAAGTAGCTACCCAAAGCTAGATTCCTGCATTATGCCCCTCTACAGGGTCAATAAACTCCAAAAGGGTGAAAATGATGCATGAATGTCTGCACCATGATGACACCTTTAAGCACTAAGCTGCCCTTAAAGGCTAAACCCTGAATGGTCTTAAGGTTGTGACTTGTAGTCACGTGTCTCTAGTCACGTGACCTGGGCTGGTGTTTTGCTGGTGCTTTGTGTGTCCTAATGAGGACTAGGCTTAGGTTGACGTGACCAGCGAAGTATGTGTCTACATCAGAATAGGACGCAGGGATTAGAGGCAGTGTAATTTCCAACCCATTGTAGTTCTATGTTGGTGGTGCTATTAGTGGTCATTACACCGAACAACAGTGGTGCGATTATTTTCTTTTTTTCTCTATGTTTGCCTTTTCCCTTACTTCCTATATGCATCACCATGAACGGCTCTATATCCCTTAGTTATTGGGATTTATTCAATGCAATTCAATTCAATTTTAAAGGTTTATATATTTTGTTATTTTGAACAAATTATCTTTATTTCACTCAATTAATTTTGTCGTCTTGTTCACAATCTTCTCCTTGGATTTCTGAGGTGTAGTACGAATGATATGCTTTTACATGGATGTTTGTACCAAGTTTAACATGCTATACGAGTGACAAAAGAGTGGTAGGAAAATCAGCAAGCTGTTGTTACGTTCTTACCACGTATACACACGTATATACGATATTTCTTACTACAAGTTTGTGTTCCTCAGTCAGTAATAGTGGATTAAAGGTCCTCGTACTAGAGCACTAATGTTTATCGCCATTCATACTTTAACGAGGTATTGTATATGGAACATGATTTTCCACAGTAATAAATGATTACCTTTTCCCTTACCAATCAAGATGCAAATGAGTCCAATAAAAGAAAAAACTGCTTGGGAATTCAAACCTAGATTACTTGCCAATGATTATGGTTGACATTGTTATTCGGTTTACAAACCCTGTTCAAAGCAAAAGAAGCTAATGTGCTTGTTCCATTCACATTCCACAGCAATCGAGACATTATTTATAAGCCGGAAATGATAATTAAACAAAATGACATTAAAAAAGAGCAAATCAAACAGTTAGAGAGAAAGTACACTGCATGTGTATTTTACACTCTGAGCACATTTCGATGTAAGGACCTTTAAACACGCTCTTTTGAAGCCACTTTTAACTAACCTTCTTTTACACATTACACACTCTTTGCCAAAAGCGTGTCTCAAAGGTTTATTTCAAATCCATGTGTCTTATTCTTTATTACTTAGGTTGTAAATGCTCTGCACTCATCACAGAAGACCACTGTAATAAAATCCCATTAGTTGCCTAGCTTGCTCTGTTTTAACTCCCCAAATATCAGGTATCACATTCAGCAGGGTTTCCCTCATCAAGGGTAATGATTTAAGTCAAACTAGTCGGGTATATAAGTTGGTATTTTTATCCTGTGAGGTACTGTCTTTATAGTTTACATGAGTTGAGTACAGGCGTGGATAAAATACAAGAGAACAATAAACATGTGAGTATCATGAATACAAGTGGAAGATAACATGTATGGTGGTTACACGTGAAAGGTAACATGGTTGAGTAGATATAGAGTCAAGTCAATATGGTATCACTTAAACTTAGTGATCCGAGTTTTATGAAAATAAAAGTTTGTTGTTTAAATTAAAGGGTGGGAAGTGGTGGGATTTCAATGCGTCCGCACCGTGTGACTTTTTAGGTGAAAAGGAGTAGTTCCTCAGTATGCCGAGGGGTGGCGTCTGTGTGTGAGACGCAGGTCTGCAGTTCAGGCATTCGACACTAGGTGACCACAAGTTCCCGCCTCTTTCTCCCGCATCATTATCATGTAAATTGGATCAATTTACTAGTAATGATTTAAGTCAAACTAGTCGGGTATATAAGTTGGTATTTTTATCCTGTGAGGTACTGTCTTTATAGTTTACATGAGTTGAGTACAGGCGTGGATAAAACACAAGAGAACAATAAACATGTGAGTATCATGAATACAAGTGGAAGATAACATGTATGGTGGTTACACGTGAAAGGTAACATGGTTGAGTAGATATAGAGTCAAGTCAATATGGTATCACTTAAACTGCAAATAAGGAAGCCAACTTGTTGGCAACGCGTAGTGATGCCTGACTTGGGACATATGTGCGCATGCCCTGGACTGATGTCCAGGTGCCATGTGAGGCGATGTCTTGTTTATCTGCTCCTGAGTATGTAGCAGCGTGGGTTCCACCTCTTCTTAGAGAATGAGAACTGATAGTCTTAGCATAAGGGCAGTTAAGTCGAGTGAGAATATCCCTCAGGACATTAACTACCTGTGTAGTTGTCAAGGGGAACCCATTTTGGAGCATGAATGCAGGGTCGGTTGGTGCACCCGGTGTTGAGGCAACATAAGCTTCCCAGGCTGCTGTAGGGCAGGCTGGTGAATTAGGTATTCTGGGAAGAGATATCACAGTGGGTGTATTTGATGTTTTGATCGTTTTTGAAGATCTGAGCAGCAGGAGGAGACCTGTCTGGTGAATAACAATTTCAGGCCTTGAGAGAGTGTGTGGACCTCCCCAGTCCATTGCAGTGGGAGACAGGAGGTTTGATGATCTAAGGAAACCGAAATATCCGACACAGATTGCTGCTTTAACTGCCTGAGTGTCACTGGCCTTATTCAGGTAGAGACAGACCTTAATTAGGTCAGAAGGAGTAAGTGGTGGTGCAGGTGTAGGTATATGTGGTTTCAGTTTTTCTGCTCCTTTTGCCACTGCACGTGCCTCTTTAGAATAGAGTGATGTTGAGTCCCCACCTCTATCTGTGATCCAGATAGCTGCACCTGAGATATAATTCTTTCTAGAGAGTGGCGACTTGAGAGAATTGGCCAGAAACTGACGATAGAGACAGGAATCTAGTATGGAAGGGCTCAGGTAATTGATTTTATAACTAAGAGCGAAGATGAGGTAACACTCTGCTTGTCTGTCTCTGTTGACTTGTGTGAGCTCAGTCACAGACGCCGTGATTGAGGCTAGGGCCTGACGTCCAAGTGGGGTGCCTGTAACACAATTCATATTGGTGAGAACATGGGAAGTGGTACAGTGGGTGAGACTTCTACTAGACCTCTCTCAGATATAAGGCGCCTAGCTAGTGCTGCTTTTTGTGGGTCATGGAGGCGACTGAGTGCGTCAGGGAGAGGAATATCACGTCCATGTTTGTGTCTGATATGAATTGTGTGGTTTCTTGTTGCTGCCTCCAGCCAGAGCTGTCGAGAACATGCCGCGAGTATTCTGTCCTTTGTTCTGCCAGTGTCAAGGGCAAACTTGGAGCCAATGTTGTCAGTGTTAATTATCACCATGAGGCCAGCTGAGTGCTGTGGAATGAGGGTCCTGTAGGCAATTAACAGGTTGACAGCCTCCTTGTGGACTATGTCATGAAACTCTTGGCAGAACTTGTCGTCATACTGGAGGGAGTAGTATTGAGTGGAGGAATTTGCACCACCTCTAACCTGGGTGGAATCACACTCAATGATGTACTCAGTCTGTGGTGGGTCAATGAGGCAGACACCATTGGAAGAAGCTGCATACTTGGCAAACCAGTCAACATCTGCTCTGAATGGTTTTGACAGCCAGATAGAGCCCGTGTCTGGGGCTTTTTTGAGGGTGAAGAGTATCCTGGAGATAAACTTTCTACCTGGCTGGACACACTTGCTGATGTGTATAAGCTTTCCAGTGAGCGACTGTAGGTCCTTCTTTGTAGCGCGTGGTGTTGTAGACCATTTCTGGCATTCAAGGAGGATTTGTACCATTTTGTCTGGGGGAATGGTCAGAGTCATACTGACTGTGTCAATATCAAAACCGAGCCACTGAAGGGTGGTAGCAGGCGCCTGGCACTTGTCTGGGGAGAGGGCCAGGCCTAGGGTCCAGGCCAAGGTAAGAAAGAGGTTGTAGTCTTTTGTTGCCTGTGCCTTTGTGGTGGCCACACCACAGAAATCGTCAAGGTAGTTGAGGCACCATGCTCCCCTCTTTTGCATCATGTAGACTACTGCATTGGTGGTGCGTTGACATGCACTAGCTGAGAGCCTGCAGCCAAAAGAGGGGGAGAGTTCACAATAATATTGTCCGTCATATTGGAAACCCAGCAAGGGAAGATCTCCAGGGTCTATGCGTAGCTGATGATAGGCTCGAGAGAGATCAGCCTTCCAAAGGTAGACTGCGGGACCGAGGGACTGGACTTTTGTGGCGAGGTCTTGTACCGAGGGAAGTGTGTAGGGGCGGTACTGACCATCTATCACATTCTTGGTGATGCCAGAGTTAACACCTTCACCATCAGGATAGCTGAGGTCGAGTATTATCCTCCTGTCAGTGGTGTCTTTCTTGCTGGCAGTCATTAGTGGGGCTGTGTTGAACCACGGGGTGAAAGGTGGCTCCTTGAATGGACCCAGGAGGCCACCTAGACTGAGCTCTTTTTGTATGAACTTCTCGATGTGTGCTGGGTACTGTAGGGCAGATTTGTGATTAGAACTGACACTTTGAGGTGGGGCAGGAGCGGTATAGCCCACTGGCCAGCCGTATCGTAGGTAGCGACAGAGTTCATAATCATGGTAGTCCTTTAGCTCCATCTCCCACGCTGTGAGATTGAGAGCTGATGGCACAGTTATTCTAGCTGACATGTGGTTGGGCAAACATGTAGAGCGTGCTGCATTGTAAAGAAAGGCATACTGTGGGTTGCCTGCCCAAACTGCAGGGTTAATGCGGGGCCAGAAGGTGGCCTTAATGAGTGCATAAGCCTGAGGTGTGGGCCCGGCTACATGACTAGGAAGTGGTTCAACCTCGCTGTCAAAATCCAGTGAGAGTGGAGGTTGCTCAGTGTGGGACTGGTGGGAGTGTGCAGAGAGATGAGTAGCAGAGGCACCTGTGACGGGTCCTGCTGTGCTGGCACATGTAGCTGGATACTTTTCAGCAGGGGCAGTAGTAGGCACACCTGAGTAAGCACTGGAACTATAGACACGTGTAGTAGTAGGGTGCTGACCAGCAGGGGCAGTAGTAAGCACACCTGTGTAAGCACTGGATGTGTAGGCACGTGTAGCTGGATACTTTTCAGCAGGGACAGCAGTAGGCACACCTGTGTGAGCACTGGAACTATAGACACGTGTAGTAGTAGGGTGCTGACCAGCAGGGGCAGTAGTAGGCACACCTGTGTAAGCACTGGATGTGTAGGCACGTGTAGTAGGAGGGTGCTGACCAGCAGGGGCAGTAGTAGGCACACCTGGGGCAGCACTGGATGTGTAGGCACGTGTAGCTGGATGCTTTTTAGCAGGGGCAGTAGTAGGCACACCTGTGTAAGCACTGGATGTGTGGGCACGTGTAGTAGTAGGGTGCTGGCCAGCAGGGGCAGTAGTAGGCACACCTGGGGCAGCACTGGATGTGTAGGCACGTGTAGTAGTAGGGTGCTGACCAGCAGGGGCAGTAGTAGGCACACCTGGGGCAGCACTGGATGTGTAGACACGTGTAGTAGTAGGGTGCTGGCCAGCAGGGGCAGTAGTAGGCACACCTGGGGCAGCACTGGATGTGTAGACACGTGTAGTAGTAGGGTGTCGACCAGCAGGGGCAGTAGTAGGCACACCTGGGGCAGCACTGACTGTGGGGATGGGTGTAGGCTTGACAAAGACTGGGCCGAGGACACTATTACCATGGGAACTGGATTTTTTACCTGCAGCTGTGATAACAATGGGTGTGACGGGGGCAGCAGAGGGCTCAGCCCGAGCACAGGTACGCTTGGATGTAGGAACGTCAATGTCAGAGGACTCACCAGGAGGGATGCTACGTTTACGGCCTACTGTTGTAGCATCATGAAGGCCAGATGTAGGCGGCCTAGCCCCGAAAGGGCGGCTTAATGTTACAGTCAAACTCAGTGTGGAAGTGTAGCTTAGTGAGGTTGAGACGGCACCATGAGCAGTGGTGTCCATTGGGAACACCTGCCTCGATGTGGCCATCAGCTTTACCACACCCCGTCCTGTCTGTGCCTGCCTTAGCATTGTAGACCTTGCAGGGGACATCAGTTCTGCCCACAGTAGACTGGGAGCGACCCCTGCGGCGAAAACCTGACCTAGGAGGGTCAGACCTGTCAGCAGGCTTATGGTCAGGGGCACGACGTTGAGAGTAGGCAGAATCATTTGAGGGTTGGTAGGGCTGATTGTAGGCTGGGGCATAAGCCTGAGTGTAGGTCGGCTCAGGCTGGCGGGAGGCAGTAGCAGCAGTGTACAATTTACCATAGCGAAACTGGGATGTGTTATTCCTCTTTGACTCAATCTGGGGGTCATTCCAACCTTGGGGGAATACATTCACAGCAATACTAGACAGAACCTCCTCAGACCACTCTCTTACTTGTGGCCATTTGTAATCTTTAGCATCAGTTACTACCTGAAAGATATGGCGAGCTAGAGCGGCCTTGTGTGCTGGAGGAGCATTGGGTTCCTTCATCATACGGAACAGGCCATAGATGTACTCAGGAGCTTCAATCATATTGAGAGTTGTCTTTAGTCTATTTGGGCCACGAAACACATATTCATGAGGGTGAGTGGGCCTACCTTTAATAGCTCCAATGCGCTGAGCAGACTGGAGGAGGGTGTGGACGTTGGCAGTAATGACAGGATCCGTGGCCTCCTGGAGAGAAGTGGGCAGCATGTCAGACTGAGGGATCGCGGCATCGAGCAGTTGAAAATCAATGTTTACATCGGAGGCCTGTTGTGACGCCTGCGCAGCAAGGAGGAGTGGATTGACAGCGTGGCCGGCGGCGGGCGTGATGGTGGGCAGCTCAGTGTGGCCCAGAGTCGGCGGGACCGGCCGGGGAAGGCGGCCCGAGGAGCGCCTGGGGGCTGACTGAGCGGGAGTCTCGACATCAACATCAGGGGGAATGATGACAACATGTTGAGGAGTGATACCTGCCTGTTTCTGTGCCGGAAACAGCTCTTTAAGCTTGTCAAGCACGGCGGTATTGGACGCCACCACGTCCACGTTGGACTGCTCTAACGAGTCAAGGCGGCCTTCCAAAGCGCCGACTCTAGCCCCGTAATCATCGTCACCTACCGGAGCTTTAGGGGTCCTTGGTATTTTTAGAACCAGTAGACTTCTTCGGAGCCGTAGCTCGAGTCCTAGGCTTTGGTGTCTTGGGCATGATACAGAAAAACGGGGCAAAAGTCGGGAAGGCTGGAGACAGATTTCAATGCGTCCGCACCGTGTGACTTTTTAGGTGAAAAGGAGTAGTTCCTCAGTATGCCGAGGGGTGGCGTCTGTGTGTGAGACGCAGGTCTGCAGTTCAGGCATTCGACACTAGGTGACCACAAGTTCCCGCCTCTTTCTCCCGCATCATTATCATGTAAATTGGATCAATTTACTAGTAATGATTTAAGTCAAACTAGTCGGGTATATAAGTTGGTATTTTTATCCTGTGAGGTACTGTCTTTATAGTTTACATGAGTTGAGTACAGGCGTGGATAAAACACAAGAGAACAATAAACATGTGAGTATCATGAATACAAGTGGAAGATAACATGTATGGTGGTTACACGTGAAAGGTAACATGGTTGAGTAGATATAGAGTCAAGTCAATATGGTATCACTTAAACTGCAAATAAGGAAGCCAACTTGTTGGCAACGCGTAGTGATGCCTGACTTGGGACATATGTGCGCATGCCCTGGACTGATGTCCAGGTGCCATGTGAGGCGATGTCTTGTTTATCTGCTCCTGAGTATGTAGCAGCGTGGGTTCCACCTCTTCTTAGAGAATGAGAACTGATAGTCTTAGCATAAGGGCAGTTAAGTCGAGTGAGAATATCCCTCAGGACATTAACTACCTGTGTAGTTGTCAAGGGGAACCCATTTTGGAGCATGAATGCAGGGTCGGTTGGTGCACCCGGTGTTGAGGCAACATAAGCTTCCCAGGCTGCTGTAGGGCAGGCTGGTGAATTAGGTATTCTGGGAAGAGATATCACAGTGGGTGTATTTGATGTTTTGATCGTTTTTGAAGATCTGAGCAGCAGGAGGAGACCTGTCTGGTGAATAACAATTTCAGGCCTTGAGAGAGTGTGTGGACCTCCCCAGTCCATTGCAGTGGGAGACAGGAGGTTTGATGATCTAAGGAAACCGAAATATCCGACACAGATTGCTGCTTTAACTGCCTGAGTGTCACTGGCCTTATTCAGGTAGAGACAGACCTTAATTAGGTCAGAAGGAGTAAGTGGTGGTGCAGGTGTAGGTATATGTGGTTTCAGTTTTTCTGCTCCTTTTGCCACTGCACGTGCCTCTTTAGAATAGAGTGATGTTGAGTCCCCACCTCTATCTGTGATCCAGATAGCTGCACCTGAGATATAATTCTTTCTAGAGAGTGGCGACTTGAGAGAATTGGCCAGAAACTGACGATAGAGACAGGAATCTAGTATGGAAGGGCTCAGGTAATTGATTTTATAACTAAGAGCGAAGATGAGGTAACACTCTGCTTGTCTGTCTCTGTTGACTTGTGTGAGCTCAGTCACAGACGCCGTGATTGAGGCTAGGGCCTGACGTCCAAGTGGGGTGCCTGTAACACAATTCATATTGGTGAGAACATGGGAAGTGGTACAGTGGGTGAGACTTCTACTAGACCTCTCTCAGATATAAGGCGCCTAGCTAGTGCTGCTTTTTGTGGGTCATGGAGGCGACTGAGTGCGTCAGGGAGAGGAATATCACGTCCATGTTTGTGTCTGATATGAATTGTGTGGTTTCTTGTTGCTGCCTCCAGCCAGAGCTGTCGAGAACATGCCGCGAGTATTCTGTCCTTTGTTCTGCCAGTGTCAAGGGCAAACTTGGAGCCAATGTTGTCAGTGTTAATTATCACCATGAGGCCAGCTGAGTGCTGTGGAATGAGGGTCCTGTAGGCAATTAACAGGTTGACAGCCTCCTTGTGGACTATGTCATGAAACTCTTGGCAGAACTTGTCGTCATACTGGAGGGAGTAGTATTGAGTGGAGGAATTTGCACCACCTCTAACCTGGGTGGAATTACACTCAATGATGTACTCAGTCTGTGGTGGGTCAATGAGGCAGACACCATTGGAAGAAGCTGCATACTTGGCAAACCAGTCAACATCTGCTCTGAATGGTTTTGACAGCCAGATAGAGCCCGTGTCTGGGGCTTTTTTGAGGGTGAAGAGTATCCTGGAGATAAACTTTCTACCTGGCTGGACACACTTGCTGATGTGTATAAGCTTTCCAGTGAGCGACTGTAGGTCCTTCTTTGTAGCGCGTGGTGTTGTAGACCATTTCTGGCATTCAAGGAGGATTTGTACCATTTTGTCTGGGGGAATGGTCAGAGTCATACTGACTGTGTCAATATCAAAACCGAGCCACTGAAGGGTGGTAGCAGGCGCCTGGCACTTGTCTGGGGAGAGGGCCAGGCCTAGGGTCCAGGCCAAGGTAAGAAAGAGGTTGTAGTCTTTTGTTGCCTGTGCCTTTGTGGTGGCCACACCACAGAAATCGTCAAGGTAGTTGAGGCACCATGCTCCCCTCTTTTGCATCATGTAGACTACTGCATTGGTGGTGCGTTGACATGCACTAGCTGAGAGCCTGCAGCCAAAAGAGGGGGAGAGTTCACAATAATATTGTCCGTCATATTGGAAACCCAGCAAGGGAAGATCTCCAGGGTCTATGCGTAGCTGATGATAGGCTCGAGAGAGATCAGCCTTCCAAAGGTAGACTGCGGGACCGAGGGACTGGACTTTTGTGGCGAGGTCTTGTACCGAGGGAAGTGTGTAGGGGCGGTACTGACCATCTATCACATTCTTGGTGATGCCAGAGTTAACACCTTCACCATCAGGATAGCTGAGGTCGAGTATTATCCTCCTGTCAGTGGTGTCTTTCTTGCTGGCAGTCATTAGTGGGGCTGTGTTGAACCACGGGGTGAAAGGTGGCTCCTTGAATGGACCCAGGAGGCCACCTAGACTGAGCTCTTTTTGTATGAACTTCTCGATGTGTGCTGGGTACTGTAGGGCAGATTTGTGATTAGAACTGACACTTTGAGGTGGGGCAGGAGCGGTATAGCCCACTGGCCAGCCGTATCGTAGGTAGCGACAGAGTTCATAATCATGGTAGTCCTTTAGCTCCATCTCCCACGCTGTGAGATTGAGAGCTGATGGCACAGTTATTCTAGCTGACATGTGGTTGGGCAAACATGTAGAGCGTGCTGCATTGTAAAGAAAGGCATACTGTGGGTTGCCTGCCCAAACTGCAGGGTTAATGCGGGGCCAGAAGGTGGCCTTAATGAGTGCATAAGCCTGAGGTGTGGGCCCGGCTACATGACTAGGAAGTGGTTCAACCTCGCTGTCAAAATCCAGTGAGAGTGGAGGTTGCTCAGTGTGGGACTGGTGGGAGTGTGCAGAGAGATGAGTAGCAGAGGCACCTGTGACGGGTCCTGCTGTGCTGGCACATGTAGCTGGATACTTTTCAGCAGGGGCAGTAGTAGGCACACCTGAGTAAGCACTGGAACTATAGACACGTGTAGTAGTAGGGTGCTGACCAGCAGGGGCAGTAGTAAGCACACCTGTGTAAGCACTGGATGTGTAGGCACGTGTAGCTGGATACTTTTCAGCAGGGACAGCAGTAGGCACACCTGTGTGAGCACTGGAACTATAGACACGTGTAGTAGTAGGGTGCTGACCAGCAGGGGCAGTAGTAGGCACACCTGTGTAAGCACTGGATGTGTAGGCACGTGTAGTAGGAGGGTGCTGACCAGCAGGGGCAGTAGTAGGCACACCTGGGGCAGCACTGGATGTGTAGGCACGTGTAGCTGGATGCTTTTTAGCAGGGGCAGTAGTAGGCACACCTGTGTAAGCACTGGATGTGTGGGCACGTGTAGTAGTAGGGTGCTGGCCAGCAGGGGCAGTAGTAGGCACACCTGGGGCAGCACTGGATGTGTAGGCACGTGTAGTAGTAGGGTGCTGACCAGCAGGGGCAGTAGTAGGCACACCTGGGGCAGCACTGGATGTGTAGACACGTGTAGTAGTAGGGTGCTGGCCAGCAGGGGCAGTAGTAGGCACACCTGGGGCAGCACTGGATGTGTAGACACGTGTAGTAGTAGGGTGTCGACCAGCAGGGGCAGTAGTAGGCACACCTGGGGCAGCACTGACTGTGGGGATGGGTGTAGGCTTGACAAAGACTGGGCCGAGGACACTATTACCATGGGAACTGGATTTTTTACCTGCAGCTGTGATAACAATGGGTGTGACGGGGGCAGCAGAGGGCTCAGCCCGAGCACAGGTACGCTTGGATGTAGGAACGTCAATGTCAGAGGACTCACCAGGAGGGATGCTACGTTTACGGCCTACTGTTGTAGCATCATGAAGGCCAGATGTAGGCGGCCTAGCCCCGAAAGGGCGGCTTAATGTTACAGTCAAACTCAGTGTGGAAGTGTAGCTTAGTGAGGTTGAGACGGCACCATGAGCAGTGGTGTCCATTGGGAACACCTGCCTCGATGTGGCCATCAGCTTTACCACACCCCGTCCTGTCTGTGCCTGCCTTAGCATTGTAGACCTTGCAGGGGACATCAGTTCTGCCCACAGTAGACTGGGAGCGACCCCTGCGGCGAAAACCTGACCTAGGAGGGTCAGACCTGTCAGCAGGCTTATGGTCAGGGGCACGACGTTGAGAGTAGGCAGAATCATTTGAGGGTTGGTAGGGCTGATTGTAGGCTGGGGCATAAGCCTGAGTGTAGGTCGGCTCAGGCTGGCGGGAGGCAGTAGCAGCAGTGTACAATTTACCATAGCGAAACTGGGATGTGTTATTCCTCTTTGACTCAATCTGGGGGTCATTCCAACCTTGGGGGAATACATTCACAGCAATACTAGACAGAACCTCCTCAGACCACTCTCTTACTTGTGGCCATTTGTAATCTTTAGCATCAGTTACTACCTGAAAGATATGGCGAGCTAGAGCGGCCTTGTGTGCTGGAGGAGCATTGGGTTCCTTCATCATACGGAACAGGCCATAGATGTACTCAGGAGCTTCAATCATATTGAGAGTTGTCTTTAGTCTATTTGGGCCACGAAACACATATTCATGAGGGTGAGTGGGCCTACCTTTAATAGCTCCAATGCGCTGAGCAGACTGGAGGAGGGTGTGGACGTTGGCAGTAATGACAGGATCCGTGGCCTCCTGGAGAGAAGTGGGCAGCATGTCAGACTGAGGGATCGCGGCATCGAGCAGTTGAAAATCAATGTTTACATCGGAGGCCTGTTGTGACGCCTGCGCAGCAAGGAGGAGTGGATTGACAGCGTGGCCGGCGGCGGGCGTGATGGTGGGCAGCTCAGTGTGGCCCAGAGTCGGCGGGACCGGCCGGGGAAGGCGGCCCGAGGAGCGCCTGGGGGCTGACTGAGCGGGAGTCTCGACATCAACATCAGGGGGAATGATGACAACATGTTGAGGAGTGATACCTGCCTGTTTCTGTGCCGGAAACAGCTCTTTAAGCTTGTCAAGCACGGCGGTATTGGACGCCACCACGTCCACGTTGGACTGCTCTAACGAGTCAAGGCGGCCTTCCAAAGCGCCGACTCTAGCCCCGTAATCATCGTCACCTACCGGAGCTTTAGGGGTCCTTGGTATTTTTAGAACCAGTAGACTTCTTCGGAGCCGTAGCTCGAGTCCTAGGCTTTGGTGTCTTGGGCATGATACAGAAAAACGGGGCAAAAGTCGGGAAGGCTGGAGACAGATTTCAATGCGTCCGCACCGTGTGACTTTTTAGGTGAAAAGGAGTAGTTCCTCAGTATGCCGAGGGGTGGCGTCTGTGTGTGAGACGCAGGTCTGCAGTTCAGGCATTCGACACTAGGTGACCACAAGTTCCCGCCTCTTTCTCCCGCATCATTATCATGTAAATTGGATCAATTTACTAGTAATTAGCCTGACAGAGACATGCGCCTCTAATTAGGGTAAGAAGGCTTGGTTCTAGTTCCTGCTGATAGGTGGGGTAAGGGTGCTACAGGCAGCTCAGGTAACAAGGAGGAACCCGTTAGCAGCAACCTGTGAAATTGACGCTGTCTGAGCATTCTCATCTACAGGATGATAGGGATCTCTTTGATTATGGATGCTCATTATCCAATACTTCACAGACATATAAGGACAGTTTTGAGTCTTACATTCTTCACTTATTGATGTACTAGTATACTAACAGCCTACAAGAAGCAGTATCATTAAACTTTCATAGGTTGTTCACATTCCGAAGGATTATATTCAGAAGATTTAAATGTGAATGTTTGTATGGCCTATTTGTACATTTCTGTGTACATTAAAAGCTCTGGAGGCACAAAACAGCCACTACAGTAAAGTGGTGCACGTGTGATGTCCATGTAGACCATAATATTAATTACCATCATTGACTAATTAGTTTTTGCATCACAAATATCATATCATTATCTCACCCTTTGGCTTTATAACTTTGCATATTGAGTTCTTACGGAGAGGACAACGGTGGGTGATATAGTGAAGTATGCGAGGTTTTACCGTACTTGGAATTTCCTATTGCCAAGTGGGAAATACCTGTAGCAATATAACAAAAGAAATCAGAAAAAATACCAACACAAACTGCATAACAGGCGTAGGCAACTTGAAATTGGAAAACATTTCTTGTTGCAGGAAGGAACAAAGCTCTATCAAAAATCATCCCATCTCATGTCGTTGAGAAACAATTAATCCCATTTCATTGAGATTGTATTTGTATAGATGTCATGAACAGATCTAGAAAAAACATAAAATAGTCTAGAGTAAATTAATTCTCAGAGATTAGACAGTTTATCCTGTATTGAATGGCAAACTGTTTTAGAAAAGACTCATGTTCTCATTGTATCCTTAGTTTTTAGTCTTTGCACAAATGTTGTGTTTTACACAAGAAGCGTGACACATGTTAAATATTTCCATATAAAATCGAGATTTGCCTACAAAAATTGAACATGACTCTCTTGATAAGAGACATAAGTTTAATAAACGTAGCTGTAGTCGCATCTCTGCTTATGCTGAACAGCAAGTTTTTCATAAAGGAAAAAGCCTGCATTGTGGCGATATTCAACTCATATTGGTTGAAAGGTTACATGTGTAGTGGTTTATATGTTCTATGTTAAGGACCCGGGTTAAGGAACAAGTAAAACGGCAGTTGCCAGGTGCAAGAGTACCAAATTTCTCTGCATATCTCGAGGAGGGCGGAATTGCCACTCGTGCATACTTTGATTTAGTTCAGGAGCCAAATGGATATGGAGTGGTGAGATCCCAATACAGTGGTGCCATCTATGGTAGTTGGGGAGACTAGTTACAGGCTTCAATGGGGCAGAGTGCTAATAAGGGACAATATTTAAAATGTTCTTTTCAACCACAAGCAATGAAGCTCCCTCAATGCTCCATCAGCAAGTTTATACAGCACATGTCATTCTATTCATTTCCTTTTTTAGATTTAGTGGAACTACCCTTAAATTTTTTAGTAACTGCCTAATCATAGGCTTCATAGACAACCCAATGCCATACCAGGTCAACTAGCCTAGATTTCTCTATTCTCAAAAAAGTCATGCCTCCAATATGTAGCAGGTATACAGGGGGAAGTCTTTTTGATATGGGTGTATCCTGGATTAGCTGTTATATGTTGTAGTGTTTGAGTCTGACATATACCCGACCTGTCACGCACTGGTGGGTCACGTGCACAGGTGGAGAAGGTTGGCTTTCCTGCCTAAGACAAGCAGGATAAATGCCTACAACAAAGGCACTATATACTGCAACCTAGTAAACGGCTACTAAGATATAGAGTTATAACGATCATGATAGTCAAGCAATGAATGCCAGGAATGAAAAGGATATGAATGTTCAGATTATGATTTACAAGTAGTAGTTAAATCATAGCCAGACCCCTGTACGCAGGATATTGGCAACAGTCAAGGATAATCACGACCAAGGCACTATCCTGAGAACAGGGCTCTGGCTGTGGTTTAAATGACTTATGCCAGAGCAGTGGGGAGTGCTTTCTCACCTTTTGTATGTCATATACAGCCGGGACATTTCTTTTGTTCTGCCGGCCACACGTGGTATAACATAGCCTATGTCCCATCTGCCACATACACATACAATGTCGGACTACATCTTGCAGGCATACATGAAATGTTATACTGGATTCTACATAATGAGCGCACAGTGTGCTTAAAATAATATTTTAAACTAAAAAAAAAAATTAAAAAATTTAATGTTAAGAAGCGCACACCCCCACACACATTTTCCCAAATCATTTTTCTCTTGGAATACCGTAATCAATGATATAAGCACCCAGTGCATTCAACAATTCATCCTAGACACATGCTTAGTGGTTAGGAATATACTTGGGCTCAAAATTTGATATATTTTTGAAGTTTTATCATCTAAAATCGTCCCAAGAAATTAAGAGAAGTGTACTTTGATCTGTATTCATATATGTCCCTAGATACTCTGAGAGCAAAATCTAAAAAACAAATCATTATGAATGGTACTGTAGTAACAACAAAGACAAAATATATAGCAAACATTGCAATAGTCAGATGCTTGTTTTTTTACAGTGGCCTGGGAGGGTCAAATCTTTTTGTAAATTTTGAAATTGCAAATTCACTTCAACTTGCAAAATATCAACTTGAGTTGAAAGTGAAAACTCTAACTTCAACCATTAACTGTCACCTGCACCTGTCAATTCAAGTAAAGCAACTTGTGACTGCTTTCTTTCAATCAATTCAGGACCAACAGCTTGTGACAGGTATCTTTAAGCACTGAGGTTCACTCTATGTATCTTATGAATGCTATCAAGTCTCAATAAAGTATCAATCAAGTGTCAATCACATCTCAATCAAGTGCCAATCAAGTGTCAATCAAGTGCCAATCAAGTGCAAATCAAGTGCACAGCAAGGTTCAATCAAGTGCCAATCTAGCTATTTACTTCTTCTGAGTGCCAGGCTGTGAAACCATGGATCTGCAGAATTTCTACAGATCTGCAGAATCTTTCTGTGTTCCACAGGACCATTCCTGGGAATCATCCAGATCAATAGACACAACATTAAGTGTTAATAACTTAATATATGGGGGGATGTATACTCTTTTTCTCACACCAACAATACATCCGAAAATGGTGCGCTTTAAAAATGATCTTTTTTAAATATGAAAAACTCAGACTTCTACCATTTTTCTTATTCCTGCGTGCCACAACTTTCTGAGGTTGTGGGTCTGGTGGCCCATCATCTTATGCAAATTTGAGTGTTACAGAACTAAAGCAGTCAAACAGACAACAATTCGCAGGTTATAGATTTTCCTCAAAGACATTTATGGTAACTATTTTCCCATGCCCTTTTGTTTACAATCACTTTTCACTGAAACCAGGTGAAACTGGTTTGTTGCCCCCCATCCCTCTCCCACCAGCATAGCACCCTCTTAGTGCAAAAAGGTTGCAATCCAGTGATCTATGATTATTGGTTTATTATCATCCTTATTAGGGGAGACCTGTGGTTGTACCTCCTCTAGCCCATCCAGTGTTCCCAGATCAAATCAGGGTCAGGAGATTTTACATTTTACAAAACCAATACCTATTTTGGCAGGGCAGAGGGGGGGGGGGGAAGCAAAATTTCATACAATATATATAATATTATAGGGATAAGGTGAGAGAAACATAATGTTGCTGAGACCTGGCTATTAGATGGTGCTGCATATTCCCAAATTAGAGACTTCTTTCTAGTATATTTTTTTGAAAATTGGCTAGACCCCCCTACCCCCTGTAACACTTTGTAACAAACTTCATGACCCCCCCTCCCCCCCCCCCCACTATGCTGTAATGTAATATTTGAATGGCCCCCTTTTGGTGAGAGCGATGAGAAGAGAGGGTGAAGGCCATACCTAATGACATACTATCCTTTTTAGATGCAGACTCCCCTCAGTATGTAACCTTTCAGCAACTACCACCAGATGTCAGCACTAATAATTTGGGGCACAGTCAGTGGCACTACAGACACGAACAGACATTTTAACGATATACTTGTTGGGTAATATTTAAAGTGGTATTCTTGCCAAGTGCATTCCAGTGCTGTTTTAGTTAAATTTTAGTTAAATTTTATGTCAGTGGTGAGAATGAAGCTTTAATTTATAATTAATGCCGTAAATTCCCCTGTATGACCACGGGATATACGCGAAACCGAAACCCCAGTGCAGGTTCTGTAAAATTCTCGATGTCTAGGTGTTGGTAATACATTGGTCTTTGGTAGTGCAACATGTATAAGTACAGTACTAGATTCACAATTTTTAGATTGTGCGGGTTATAGGGTTCTCCAAAAGTCAAGGTGTGGGTTATTTGTGAGATGCAGGTTATATGTGGGAATTTACGGTCTTGCAGTGATCATACTGGGCTGGTGGTCCATTAGGCCATGTTGTTTGGATAACTTGGATTACAGACCTGCCGCCGAGATTTTAGGCATTTTGCAAAAAAAAAAAAAGTTTTTTTTTTTTTTTAACCTTTCCCCTCCGAGATTTTTTCTTAAAAAAAAAAAAAAGACATGTTGACCAGCAAAAGGTAGAATGAAACCTTTCAGATTGGGGATATTTCTCAACATATCTTCTTTAGATTACCCAATAACAGAGAATATACAGGTTTTCCATGCTTTTTTTTTTTTTTTTTTTGCCTCTACCCTTCGAAATATTTTGTAGTCCGGCTCCCCCCGTAGGGCAGCTTTTTTTTCTCTTTTTTTTCCTCCGCCCTTCCAAAAAGTTGGAGCCAAAACCCCGTATTCACAGTTATCAAAATAAGGTGGCCTGACAACTCAGCCTATACACATGAGGCAAAACTCTCCACGAAAAAACTCAATTCCGTGCCTGGATTATCTGCTCCATCAAAGCCCCACTCATGCCCTCTTAATGGTTGCCATGATGCAACAATGCAGTGCTGGTGAGCATTGGGGCATCATGTCTTGTTGTTGTTGTTATTTCTTTTATTTCTATCCTGAGAAGAAACATAACCTTATAGATTGTATTCTTGTATTCCACAGCATTATTATTATATTAGGATGTCCGTTAAGCGGTAGATTAGATCCACATGCCCTAGTAAAGGGGGTGGTAATGGGATGTGGGGCTATCCAGGGTATAGCTGGATAGTCCCACTACCATTATGTTAGGTTACAATGAAAGTTAGTTAAAATTTTGAATAGTAAATAGGAATTCTATAGCTCAAGGCTAGAGCGAGGCTTGATGTTAAAGTCTGTGTCATTTGTACTTAAGGTACTGACAGCCTCTATAGCATGACGATAATAATGAAGTAATATAAGATAGAAAGTAGAGATAGAAAGTATAGTGCAGAAGAAAAAGTAAAAATTTGGTATAGAAGAAGATCAGAGATAAGAAAAAAAAATATATATATATATATAATGGATGAGCGGGGGCCACATCAGTGGCACCCACTCATCATTTATGCAAGGGCCTCGGATGTTATACTACAGGCTGGCAACATAGCAATAAATACATATATAAATATATGTGTAAGTAGAGGGGGTACGTGTGTGCGTGTGGGGGTTTACTCACCCCACCTTCCCGGGGGAGGGGGCGAATGAGGGATATAGGGGGGGGGGGTCATACATCTGGTAAGGACGCAATTTTCTTATCAAATTCCTTTGTCAACCAGGTATTGAACCCAGTGACTGTCCTATTTAGTCTAGTTGAGACCTTTTGTTGGTTCCATAGCATGGCATCTCTATGACACAGGCTCTTCCTATATATGGGATTTTTTACCCTAATTATTTTAGAAGTCTAGCATCATGTGCTCTTGTCCTTAAAGGTCGCTTATCTATCCTATCATCTTTCAGAGAGGCATCAAAGGCATGCTTCAAGAGATGTATTTCCCTTCTATCCTTCATTAGATTTAACTCAGCCAGTTTATGTAGCTTTTCATGATTTCTTGTGCCTTTGTTCCAATACACAGCCCTTAATGCATTACTAATGGTAGGCTGAAGAGTATCAAGAAGGGTGGCTGGAGCAACACTGTAAATAATATCACCATTATCTAAAATAGGCAACATCATGGTCTTTACTACATCCAGCCTGGCTTTTTCAGGCAGGTTTCTGCAATTTCTTCTGAAAATAAACAGTTTGTGTTCAGAATTCCTCCTGGTAATCCCAATCTGCTTTTTCAGGTTCAATTGATTATCCAGGGTAATACCAAGATAATTATATGACGGGGTAATATCTATCCTGTCAGTACCTATCCTGAGCTGTGGCTTTCTGTGCAGTTTTCTAAGGGCTTTATTTGCAAAAATAACACATTTTGTTTTTTTGGCATTCAGGGATAGTTTGTTCTTAACACACCAAATTCTTATGTTTTCCAAGTCATTGTTAATAAGCATTGGTACTAGATTCGAATCAGGGTTATGTGCCAGGTGGACTTCAGTATCATCAGCATAATGCTGTACCTGGAGATGCTCTAGGCAGTGTCCAAAGTCATTGATATATGTTAGAAATAGCAATGGGCCTAGGACAGAGCCCTGGGGTACACCACATGTAATAGGATGGGGTTGTGAAATAATATTATTAGCCTTTGTGCGTTGCATTCTATTAGTTAAGTAATTTTTGAATAGATTTATACTTTTCCTATTAAATCCTAAGAATTCCAGTTTTTTGTATAGTATATTGTGGTTTAAAGTATCAGAGGCTTTTTTGAAGTCGAGAAAGATTGCTGTTGTTATTTTGAGTTTATTGAGCTCTGAGTAGATAGTATTTGTTAGTTTCTCCAGACTGTTAATGGTTGAACGAGCGGGCCTAAATCCATCTTGATTTTCAGATAATAAGTTATAATTATTTAGGTAATTTATTGTTTGTTTATGAATTATTTTTTCTGTTAGTTTTGCTGGTAGTGGTAAGGTGGAAATGGGTCTTAGGTTATTTACATCTGTGGTGTCCCCACCCTTGGGTAGAGGTTTGACTAAGGCTATCTTCCAAGGGTCTGGAAATTTGGATGAGTCCAGGACTAAGTTTACTATATGAAGAAAGTGCGTTGGTAGGGTTAGTAGGGCATCTTTAAGAGTCTGGGTATTTACATGTTCAAGGCCTGAGGATTTGCTTGTATTTATTCTTTTAATTAATGGAATCAGATCATCAAGTTTTACAGGATTAAATAAAAATTGGGGACCAATTTTATTACCTGAGGGAGTCCAAGGTAGATCAAAGTTTTCAGCTAATTTATCTCCTATTGTTGCAAAATATGAGTTAATAAAATCAGCTGTCTCTTCTTGATTTATTTGCTCATTTGTTTCCTGGTTGACTAGACAATATGTGGGGTCATTTACTTTAGGGTTCATCAATTTATTTATACTAGCCCAATAAGCCTTTGGATTACGCCTATTTATCTCAATTTCATTGAGGTGATAATCACTTTTGGCCTTTCTACAAAGTGCCCGACATCTCTTAACATGAAATTCTGATATTCTTTTATCATCCTCACCATGTGTCCTCTTATATTTGCTTAGGGCTGCATTTTTGTCATTAATTATCTGTAACAGTCTATTATCAACCCAGGGTTCCTTTGTCTTTTTACATACAAATGTTTTTATTGGGCAAGTAAAATTTAGGAGGTATACTATTTGCTTCAGTAAGATATCCCAGGCTTTTTCTGGGCATTTGGTTTTCCAGAATAAAGTCCAATTGGAATTTTTTAAGCCAGTAGTGAAATTATCCTTGACATATCTGATATAGGATCTACCAGTAAAGGTAATCGGGATCTTAGGGGGAGACAGGTGCCTTCTTGTCAGATATATCATTTCATGATCACTAATACCCGTGCCTATTGTTCCTGACTGAGCAACATGTAGCGAATTTGTAAAAATGAGATCTATGGTGATATGTTCCCCGTTCATATTATATCTTGTTATATCAGTAATAAGCTGATTGAGACCAAGACCCGATGTCATTCTGAATAACTTTTCTTTTTTGGGGTTAGCTACTCTACTGTTGACATTAAAGTCCCCTAACATAATAATCTCTGCATACTTATTTCTATCTAGGGACTGAATTTTTTCCTTCAATAGTCCAATGGCAGTAGGAAGGTCATCCTCTTTGTCAGGTCTATACACATTCAAGATTAAGAGGGGTTTTGACATACCTTTGGAAATTGTGAGCATCTGCATCTTTATCATTGTGATCCATTAATCCTTTATTGTATCGACTGTAGGTAATATCATTGCTCAAGTAAACCATGAGACCACCTCCAACCTTGATTTCTCCTTTTTTATTTAATGCCTGCCTATCATTCCTTATAAACTGGTAACCCGGTACTGCTATATCACCATCCTCATGATACCATGTTTCTGAAAGTGTTAGGCAATCAATCCCAATTTCTTTTATTTCAACAAAATATTGATTTCTATCACTAAAAAGGCTCCTACAATTCTGATGGGCTATATGGATACCACGGGAACCATTTAACCTAAGAGGAGAGATGATCGATCCAACCTCCCTCCCTCAAACCCCCTCCTCCCCCCTTTGGGTAGTAGGGTTTTCCTCCCACACACACACACACACACTCCCATTTCCCCACCCAGACCCGGGTCTGTGCTAATTTAACTACCCAGGTCCTATTATGGGTCCCAATAATTTTTGTTGCCATCCCATAGGAGAGGGAGGTCATAGAGGGGTCAGAAAAGGGGGGGAATAGTGTCCGAAATAGATTATAATATATAATATCTAATAAGAAATATTATGAGCCAGATATAGTTTAAGCGAGTCCCCTGTATAGAATAGCAAACCAATACAATACAATTCAATAGGCTTGTCAAAGAGCAGCATTTATATCTCAATAGTAAACAATCATGTTGAAGAGATGAAAACCGGTAGCAGTGTTATGTATAATATCAAATCCAGTCAATAGGACACAACAGTCTATAGAAGCATACCGGTATATGCTTTCCATGGCGATCAGAGTTCAAGCCCCATGGAGGCAATCAAGTCGGTGGGCATTAGCCAATGTTCGTTATACAGTCGCCATTATGTACAGATACAGTGACTTCATACTTAATTAATTAAATGAAGTTAAATTTGTAAATTAAAAATGATTAAGTGCAGGGCGTTTTGAATAATGAATACCCGGTATAAGTTCCACATACGAGCAAGTACCCTTATGCACAGTGGTTATACTGGGTGGGGGAGTTTTATTTTTGACTTCAATAAAATAAGATAAAATAACGGGGGGATGTTTTTAGCCATTGGTATACCCCCTGCTCGGTCAAGTATCCCAACAGGTTTAATATACACCAGCCAACAACATATAATTTCCAAATAATTATGTGACCAGACATGACCATCAAAATGACAAGATATACACTCAAGTAGACCTATACCTGTATCAGAATCAGATCATGCTCGTATGTGTTAATTGCTAATGAATTTAATTTTAGGTATTTAATTCTAGTTAAATGGTTAGTAAGGGGGGGTATAAAGTGCATCTCACGTGTCCTTTACTAATAGAAGTTCGCCGCTGTTAACTTGTTGCAGTTGTTGGTGATACAATGGGCAAAAAGGCCGGCCCATTCATCTTTAGTTGTACTGTCTCCATGGATCCCATCAGGCATTTTCCCGTATTTGTTTTCCCTCGTCAGCTTTCCTTTGCCTTTGGACTTATGAATGCTATTCTGCAACCATGGGCCTATTAAGGCATTCTCCGCATTGATATTGACTATAACCCTGTTAATATTGGGCATGCCAGCATTAATAACATTTTGCTGGACAGTGAATGGATCAGTATTGAGGCAAACACCATTTTCATCTAGGGCATATACAGAGTTGTACTTCATAATGTTAACACCAACAAGTTGAGCGAAGACCATCCTCTGTGCTTTGCAGTCTGTTACACTCCTCCTGAATGTCTCTAGCTTCAAAGTCAAGCAGTGGGTCAGTAGGCCGACTTCAGTATAGATCGGAGTAATAACCTTGTTGGTATGCTTGATTGAGAGGTCATTGACACCAGCCCAGACGATTAGAAGGTCATACCGTAATCCATTGAGTTCTTCCATTACAATAGGTAGAAGGGAATCAATTGTTGCACCAGATTCATGTCTAACCCTTATGTAATAGTCATTAGCCTGGCCTGCTAATTCCCATATGGTTCTAATCCGCTTCTGTAGGCCTTTTCCCCTACTATCGCTTACCACCAAAACTGAAAACATATTCGGTCTGCTCCAATATATTGACCAGGGTTGGCGTCAGCGCGTGTTACTGTGTGAAGTTGCAAGCGTGCACTGTGACTTTGGTCCGGCGAGTTGGTATAACACTGTGAGTTCTATACATAATAGCGACTTATGTAATCCGGCGGGGTCAATGCGTCCCGGCTAGGTTTCAGTTAAGGCTGCTCGCACCTTACCAAGGGAGACTCCACATTTGTTATTACCAGGCCTGTTTATTGCGTCTTCGTTTTTTTCAGATCCATCCAATAAGGTTAGGCCTGATCCAAAGTCGTTGTTTTTAACACATTCAATTAATTCCCTATCACCAGTGCTCTTGATGTATTCCTTACAGTCAACATTCTGGCTAAACTTTGCCATTTGGAGCTCCTCTAGGGTTGTGTAGGCCAGATCTTTATCCCATTGGTCATCATTTGGTAGGTCAGCGGTGAGCCTCTTGGCTTCATATGGGCATGTAGAGATCAGGATACTTCTAGCCAAGTCTTTTTTCTTGTGAAATAGGGCTTTTTTGTGGCTAAATCCTTGTTCCACACTTTGGTACTGGTAGCCATCATGGATAAGGGTCGCTGGGTACATATTACTCAACAGACTGTGCCTGCTTTGAAAACAGACACTATTATCGCTCCAGATGGTTTTGGCATCAGCCAGCTTGAGTCCTTCTGGTAGGCTATCCAGTGAGTTATAGTCGTATGCTCTACCATTGAGCACCATACCCTTCCCTTTGACTTTGGCATTTTGATTCTGAGATTTGGCATGTGCTACAGCCACCTTAACGTCACGAACCTTGTCCTGTTCCAGGGGAGTCATATCGTCGCTGATTGAGAGGTTAGACCATTTTGGCATGTGTGGTAGTTTGGATATATTGGTGTATATTTGACCTTTGGCCCCAGACGATTTAAATGTTATTTTAATGGTCCGGGTCTTTTGCTGCCCTGGTCTACCCATGCGGTGTGCATCTAGTACTTCATCTTGACAGGTTAGGGTAGTACCCATATCAAACCACAGGGTATCAAGTGCTACTTTTAGATCAGGGAAATCTACCTCACTTAATCCTCTCATAATTATGTTGGGTCTGTGTTTGTCAAGTTCATCCCTCTCTCTCAGTACACCCTGGTGCTGAATAATGTCAGAATTCGTATTGACTTTTGCTTCAACAATGGTTAACCTATCACCATACCCCTTGTCAATTCCTCCTCCAGGGCGAGTTTCAATGGCCTCTAGCCTAGTTTTAAGGGACGTAATGGTTGCTTCTTGGGCTATCAATTTGGTAGCTTGGGCTTCAATCAATTGCTTATGATTATCAACCTCGGTGAACAGTGTTTTGATGTTAGTTACATTATCATTGGTCACCTTAACCATGTTGTTGGTGTTGGAGACTAAGGCATTTATGCCATCGGTCATGCTATTTAGCTTTATGAGTAACGACCCTTCAAGTTTTTGCCCCTATAGGTTCAATGGAACGGTCATCATCAGTACCTGCCTTTTGGGATGCTATATCCAGCTTTGAGAGGATCTGAAGAGGTGAGGTTGGGAGCAGCAGTTTTCCTAGGCCGAACATGTTGGTAAGCTTGGCGGTAATGGATCCAGGTGTAGCCGGCTGACTAGCTGTAGGTGGTGGTTGACGCTGGGGTGAGACAAAGGGAACCTCTGTATTGTCGCCCATGTTGAGCGAAGACCTGTTAAGTACCGCAGGATTTGCAGTATTTGCAGTAAATCCCTCCATTTTTGCAGTAAATTACGTGCAAAGTAGTTGTAGCTTAGGTAAGTAGGCTATTCTTCCTTAAATCCAGCTCAATCCATTAAATTTCGGACATTCCCTCGGGACCTCCTCACGACACGTCCGCTCTGTCTGAGGCCATCTTGCCACTTGTCACAACGATGATGAATGAACATGGCAGTTTGAGGCATGTCTTTTTTTTTTGAATAGGTTTATTGACCATAAATTCATGTAAATGTAGAACACGTTCTGCCAAAATGGTCAGTGGAGTGGGAAACGTATATAACTGTGAGGATATTCTGTTTTAAAATAATACACTGGAGAATAACTTGAGAAAGACTTCACCCAGTGGTTTCCATATTATACAACTGATTACTCAGATAATTAAATGAGAAGCTATGGCACCTAATTACCCTTGTGAAGATTAAAATATTTTCCAAAATAAATGCTTTTCGATTGAAGTTTTATATCATTACTTTATGCTAGAATTTATATAGCAACAGTGTGATGAACCTTGCCCCCACCTTAAACTGCACAAAGTTAGACACCACTATGATACTTTGATCACCTCAAGTGCAGCACACAAACACTTCAAAACACTTCATAACGTTTTGATCTTTAGACAATGTATGATAAGCTGATAAAATACCACCGGCAACACCAGGGATGAATTTAAGACAGAGTTTATTGAGGAAACCCAGGTAGTGACAACTTGTTCTGCTTATGTGCCTTGTCCATTTGTTTGCTGGTTGATCGTGAGTATTAAGTTTCATCAACATCTTATTGATATGAATGTTGGAGGAAATACTTTGCATGTTATCAATTTATTTTGCAAAAGAAAAACATAGACTTTTCATTCCGCAGGACATTCACATTTCAATTCTGATCAGGTGTGTGTGGTGACTAAGGTTATATATAGAACGGCATAATACCTCAATACATCATGCCCTTGGCTGTCATGATGTATGAATGCTGCCCTGGTAAGTAAATTGCCGGTACTGCATATGAGCCTACAGGGTTGAGATACTCCTAAAGGGTCGGCATAATGCATTGATGCAGCTTAAGGTAGTATTCCACTGAAGGAATCGGCCGTCATTCTGTTCGACAGATGAAATTCTCCGATAAGTTTACCATTATAGACTTTTATCGGATGACCAAATTTCTGCCGACCGACGTTGGTGGAATACATGCTGTAGACGATTTACTCACACCATGACAAACAACAATTATAGAAAGTTATTGTTCACACATGGATAAGATGTTGTATTTGATATAATAAGTGCATAGTATGCTTTAGGAATTATTATAAATACGTTGCCAACAGTTCAAAAATTGAGCTAAAAGATTTGACACATTTTTGGATTTTCCCCCTATAAATATCAAAAAGACATTAGTTGGTCGCTGGTACTCATCGCAAACCAACAGAGGCCAGATATCTAATGTATTTTAAAGAAAAGCAACACAAATAATAAAAAAATACTCATGCACAGTGGACATAGAAGTGCCTCTACATGGGTAAAATTCGACACGGGTGACACGGCGACACGGCCGTTTTAGGCCCTTTTAAAAATCGACAGACACAGGAAAGTTGGGGGTAAAAATCGACCCACATGGATTTTTCTCTAAGTTCTTATGTATCTAAAAATCGACACGATGATACTGTCCTTCTGCTAAAAATCGACACGGAGACACGGTCATATATTTGGGTACCCATGTAGAGGCACATAGAAACAGGAGAGAGAGAAGATCATAGAATTCCGCTATTGCTTTTCCCAAAAACGGATCCCTTGATTAAAATAACTATGGGCCCAAGGTAATAGAATACAACGGTATTCCGCACTGTATACCCATATGATAACCCCGATTCAATATTGTAGAACAATCTAGTCCAATGTTTGAGATATCTGGTCCTGAACTTTTCACACATTGCGACGGACAACCTCGACCAATGCCCCACTGGCAAGAATGGGAGACTGTAAGCATACAGCTACACACTATTCAGGCTTGTTACCACTAGGGCAACAGCGGTATCTGCGAAATCAGGCGATATTTTTTGATGCTTTAATTTTCACATTTTGCTTCATTTTGCCTCATTAGGCTTCATTTCCTGGCAGTGTCGCCCTAGTTATCACCAGGAACATGGTGACAATCGTGGCGACGCTGCAGGGAAATTAAGCAAAATGAGGCAAAATGAAGCTAAATGTAAAATCAAAACACAAAAACAAGATCACCTCATTTCGCAGGTCGTCCTAGTGGAGTTAGGTGTCTCTTATGACAACGTCGCCAAACGTTTTCCAGGGCCCTGGGACGCCCGCCATGTCAAGTTCCTGTGCTCAGTCCCATCCAGGGGGGGACAAGGCCGCGTCTCCGCCTGGTGTTAAATGCATGCGTAACATTGCCCACTGATCTGTTGGCTCTTGAACTGGGCCTGTCTGACAGAATGTCATAATACTCTAAAAATACTGCTAAGACTTAACCCTTAGAGACTGATACCTCTTAAAGGAATTTCAATGCATCAAATAGCGAAATCTATGCTAGTTGAGGTGACATTAGGTTGTCCAGGGAGTCAGAAGTTAGTCAACTTTAAACTGTTTCTGCAAACTTTTAAGAGAAGATATACTGAATCTATGATTGAAAATGAATAGAATGATAAATTGTTAATAAAAATATCAAGTGGAGCATACGGGAGCATCAGTGCTTGTGCTTGAAAAGAATATTTTAGATTGTGTCTAATGAGCACACAATGCCACTATATTCTTTAATAGCTAGTTCCCCTAAATGCCAGTGGTGTCACACCACTGACCATCCATTTGGCTGCAGGCCAAGACAATGTTACGCATGCATTTTCACCAGGGCGGAGCCGTGGCGTTGTCCCCCCTGGTCCCATCCTGACGTTGTTATGTGTGGGGTGTGTGGGTGGGCAGGGGGGAGGGGGCGAGACCAACACCTGTGCTTGGTTTCAACAATACTACCCCCAACATAAGTTTACTCCCTCCCGACATAACATGGAAATAGGCATATTTATCAAGGCAAAATATTGTCTATTATCAACACCCTACCATAATATATAGCCTAAAATTATACCATAAAGGAGTGGGTGATTGTTTGGGTGTGTGCTTATTATGGGTCGAAAACTGTGCTGTTAAATGCAATCGAGATATCATTCATGATCTCCCTTCACACAAATATGGGAACCGAATCATTTGTTAATGTGCATTTTTTTCATAAAATGGCTCATGTGCAAAAAATGACAATACTTCATGAGTAATTGATACTGTACTGTTGTAAAAATACGCTGGTGACGCCCCCAGTGCTGTATTAAGATTAGGGGCACTATCCAGACGGTAACTTATAATCCAGAGACATTTAGTGGAACAGACTATTATGTAGCCCTGTGTAACTAACTAGGTAAAGATTGAACAAACAGAAAACGATAAGAAAAAGAATAAAGGGTCTTTGACCACAGGAGGGTTCCTCCTCCTGTACTCAAATACCAACAGCAGGCCATAATTTGTTATTTACGGAGATGGCAGACATTGTTATTTTGCACATTACTTCACAGGAGTCCCATCAGTGTGTTGATAACTGAAACCACATTGGTTTGATGCAATAAACTATCATACACTTGGTTATCATGATGCATGAATTGGTGAGTAACTCACTAATGCTGCATTCAAGCATCATGCCGACCCCAAGGGATTAAACACTCCTGAAGTGATGCACCAATGCAGCACATGCCGATTACTTGCTGGGGCTGCATTGGTGCATTATGATGACACATGTCATCTATTAGCAACATGCATCCTTAAAGGGTTTAACAGTTAGGAGACATATGCTAACATACAACTACATATGTATTTAGATGAAGTAAGATACATTCATATGTACGTATACACTAGATACTATACAGGGACATCAAGATGTACCTTGCCCCCACGCTAACTTCACAAACTCACACACCACTATCACACTTTGATCACCTTGAGTGTATCCACTTCAACATATCTTGATATTTAAACAATAGCCGATAAGATAACATAATACCACGGGCTAGTAACAGGCAACACATACACAAACATTGGGAATCAATATGCAGGTATATTATAAACCGGTAGACTAACATATTCTGATGAAGTCTCTTATTTGTATGTTCGGGTGGTATGTTTGCTGCTTGAGTGTAATTAACTCCCACTCTGCCCCCCCCCCCCCACTCTATTTAAGCCCAGAGTTCCAGTTCTCACTCAGCTCTGACTGTTACTGCAGGGGCAGCAAACGCTTCACCTTTAAGCCTAATCAATATGTTATCAATTGCAACAAAGAAGGTACATGTATATGATTATGTCCAATGTCGCCCATTCAAGAATATAACTAATTAATGTGCTGTTCGGCTATCATAAAAATCAATATCCCTTTCATATATAATTCCAAATAATAAAATGATAGAGCTACAATCTACTCACACACAGGTTTTCTCACACACAGGTCTTCTCGTTGGTTTTGTGATAGAAGTGCTTCGTTACTCAGACAGACCAGTATTCTCAGACAACATGGAGTTTGGCAACAGACTACAGTAAATATACCCGTTACTTGATCTCATGATTAGAAACAGGATGCCACAGTGTGTCAGGATAATGTAGTTTGATAATGTAGTTTTCAGAGAAATCTTCCTATATACCTATATACCAAAGCAGCAAGAAAGGGTGACTTTTTTTAATGGCTATGTTTGCACACATCCTCTGTCTGGAGTTTAACAGGACAATTATCTTTTAAGTTACATGTATTAGAATGCAAGATTTTGAGTATATATGTATGTATTTGTCATGCTTTAAAAAAGTTTTTAAAAACCTCAATAACAACTTTTCTATAAAGTCACCCTTTCTTGCTGCATTGGTCTATAGCACCACCCGTCTGAAAAAATAGTCTATTTTATGTAAAATGGGCCTCCTTGTGTAACATTAACATGGTTTACATGATTTGTTCTTCCTGAGATTATTTACATATGTTTCCATGGCATCACCAATATTAAAAAGTAAAATAGTGATTTAGATAGAACGGGTGCTCATCAGTAATACCAAGATGTTACAATACATTAACGTGATCCATGTCTCATCAAACAGTTTGGGTTGTTCTACGTTCAGTCCGGAGTCTAAGGTGAAGTTGAGAGCTGCCTTGGCACAAAACAAAAAGTTGAAGTACTTTAAGTAAGTATAATTGGTGCTACTGAATTAATTAGGCTGCTCTTGGAATCTGATGATATTAATTTTACCAAGTCACACATGAACTGACTCTAGGTAATGAAGTTAAGCTTAGATTGCGGTACAATTCGTTGGGACGGTAACAACGTTTCTAGAGTTACATATTGATGTAACCACATGGCATCCATGTTGTGCAAGGTAGACGTTTGCATGTGTCAGTGCAGCAAGCATCTTTCAATGTATTCGTTCTTCAAACATTCTATGCTTGGGAGCTTTATATGAATACAGACGGAAACTATAACACTGTTGGCCATCGTGTAAGAACCATTAAGCATTCACGGCAATATCATGGCCATAATCAGCCATTAACTTGGTGCCTGATGCCAGTGTAGACACTTCATGACGCAGAGTGCAGAGCACAGGTGACGAGATGGGTGCACGTACAGTAGCAATTGGACTTTTGTATGCACATGATTTGAATGTAAAGGTAGGGTTAACTGTAAAGGCTTAGAAAAGCACACATGCACTAAGAATTTAATTTCACTAATAACTTGCATTTCAGACCTGTGCTTATTAATGAAAATCATCAATTAGCCTGCATATATATATATATACGAGACTTGCAATTATTTGAAGTCTCCTAATTAAATTAACTCATATCCATATGCATTTCTTCGAAACTGCCATTCCGGGCATATATAAGAACCACCAAAAATGTATGCAATTGTTAACGATACATAAGTTATATCACATTAAATTGCCCTTGTTAATTAAGAAACTCACATCATTTTCTGTGCTGATATTTAAACTTTCCTGTCATCTATGTTTAAGATTCGACCAAAGCAAACTGGCCGACTCATCTGCAACTGCCCTCTGTGAGTTTCTCCAAAAGAAAGAAGAAATGATATACCTATCGTAAGTTCTTATCTAAAGTTATTTCATCTACATCTTGCTCTAATACTACAGACTAATAATATTTCATAAATCTTTAAAATCTTGATATCATTATTCATCGAAGGGTGAGATCAACTGATAAACACTTACATTTCAAGAAATCAGTTTATATTGCCCCCTTTATGGGTACAATTCCAGGGACCAGTGTCCCCCTCTGGGGCCTGGATCGGCCGCGAACACAGAGCAGGGAGCCTGAATATATCTGCCCCCCCCCCCAAAAAAAAAAATATATATATATAAAATAAAATAAAATAAATTGTCTAGACCCTATAATACTGATGCATATAAATCCCAACCTTACCTGCTCCTCATGGAGAAAGTATGGGCCCAGGGGCCGGGGTCCGTAATCAGAATTTAAAAGGACTCAAACACTACTTTTCTATACAAGAGAGGTAGGGGGTACGTGAGGAAGGAGGGAGGTGGTACGTGAGGAGGAGAGGTTGTACATGAGGAGGGGGTACATAAGGAGTGAGGGAGGTTTACCAGGGGGAAGAGAGGTACGTCGGGGGGGGGGGATATGCCTCAAGATGGAGGGAGGTTCTTCAGGGTTCATCAGGGGGAGTGAGGTACATCTGCTAGAGGGAAGGTGGAGGGCTTTGAACATTGGGGGCATTGATTAATGTTAAGAATGTGTTTGTTGCAGGTTTACGGCTTCTGTTTTCACAGACCGTGGCTTCTCTCAAATGATGAGCAGCTTGTCAGATGACACAACTCTACTGGTGCTAGAGTGAGTATGACTGCAATTGTTAATGATACATGAGTTGTATCACATAGAGTTACCCTGGTTGACTAAGAAACTCACATCCCATTCTGTGCTGATATCTAAACCCATGGTAATAATACCAAACTGTTTTGTTCTCTATGTTTCAGCTTTAACGGAAGCCAACTGACTGACTCATCTACAACTGCTCTCTGTGAGTTTGTGACTAAAAACCAACATATCAAAGGCCTCTCGTAAGTTTCACCTGATGTCACTTCATGTTCATCTTCCTCTAATGCTACAGACTCAATAACAATTCACAAATGTTTAAAATCTTGATATCATAATTCATCGAGGGGTGAGGTAAACTGATAACACTAACATTTCTACTCATCATGAATGGGTTTTAATGTGTTAAATTTGCAATTGAGGGATGCATAGTGTTTTAATACACTCTGCTCTTTTTTGCCATGATGCATACATGTAGCCGCAGTGATAAATTTGGCAGGACTGCAATCCTCCATGGCTCATGACGCTATGGGATTGATACACTCTATACCCAGTGGGCACAGCACCACTTAATAAACGTTGCTTGAGTGGCTAGTGAGCTTGCAGCCCTTAGTAGTAATTCGGGCAACACTCAGTAGCTGGTCAAGTTCAAATTGGTATTTGAGTGAAAATTCAAAAATGGTCTGTATTGAACAAAACCATCACAAATTGGTCATGGATGAATATTATATTAAGAAACTGTATGGTTCTAACTTTTCATGCCCTTTTTAGACATTCCCAAATTAGGGTTATTCAAGCACCGACCAATAAGCTTCTAATAAGTGATGCATATACAGCACTTCTCAAGTAGCCATTACTAAGTGCAGCAATGTAGCCCTGATTAGTAGCTGCATTGCAGAGCAGCAGTAGCAGTACTTATTAAGGGCTGTTTATGTAGTGCCTTATAAGCCCTGCAGATTAAGTCCCTATTAGTCAGTGGTTGAGCATGTATACCTTAATTAGGGCTGATTTTGCAGTGTTTAATAAAAGCTGCATGTAAGTCCTTGTTAGTAGCTATAACTGCAGGGCTTCAAAAAAATTTCACTTGCTAAGGGCTGCCTGTGATGTGCCTTTTAAGAGCTGCTGATTGAGGACTTATTAGTCAGTGCTTGGACATGGCTTAATAAGGGCTGATTTTGCAGTGTTCAATAAGTGCTGCACTTAAGCCCTTAATAGTAGCTATAACTGCAGGGCTACATAAATTGTGCTTAATAAGGGCTGCTAGTGATGTGATACTTAAGAGCTGCATGTTAAGGAGTTGTGGATTAGCTAGCGAGACTGGTGATGCCTTTTGAGCTTTTACACAAGATAAGAGGCAGCAAGGGTTGTTAGGGAAGTAATGTATTTGTGGATTTATACACAATAATTATGGTAGACAGTCTTAAGGGGCATGTGGGGAGGTGAGTAATGCATTGGCAAGTTTATAAAGGAGATAACACACAAGAGGGTCGGGTATAGTGGTGGGTAAAGTATTTGAAGGTTTGTGCACAAGATAATACACAAGAGGATCGTGTAGACAGGTGGGTAATGTATTTGTGGGTTGGTGCAATAAGATATTCAAGGTTAAATTGATGTAAAAAAGTTGATTAATGCAAGGCTTTTAAGCAGTTTTTCTATGGCTCTCCTTAACCCCACAATAAATATTGTTCCATAATAAAATGCAAGGAAACTATTTCTACTGATATCCTCCATATGCATGCTTGATAGACCTAAAGCATATCTCACATCAACAGGAATATCATGAAAAGCATTTAGAATGTGTGAGACTTTAACCAATTTATCTCATACTATTCAGTTATAATTTGCAGCACTCACTAGCCATTTGGGCAACACTCACTAGCAGGGCAAAGTTTAATCCCTGGTGACCTATTTCCTACTACTGTAGACAGCCTGCAGAGGCATATGGCCATAACAACAATATGAGAATTCTATAACATAGCTATAACTCAGATAGCAACCTTCCTTTACCTTAGGGTAAAGCTAAGATACACTCCTGGTAACATCTCTTATCCATATAACCTGCAGCACTTACTAGCCATTTGGGCAACACTCACTAGCAGGGCAAAGTTTAATGTCTGGTGACCTACTTCCTGCTAGTGTAGGCTGCATGCAGAGGCATGTTACAGCTTAAAGCAATATAAAAGTTCTATTTTTAGCACATCTGACTTCATCCCTGGCTGGTGGTTGGATGGGGTAGGATGGAGGTGGGGTGGCAGGGGTGGGGGGAGGGGGGGGTGGGGGGTGGGGTTAGTCCCCTCCAACTGACAGCCCACCAATTCAAACCAACTCTAGCCTGTGGAGGATACACACCAACAACTAGTACTGACTACCTTCCACTAGCTGCATCATGTTGGTAAGTTTTCAAAGTTTCCCTTTATCAATTACTTCCTAGGATTTCTATCATGATTGTGTGGTATTGTGAATGAGAGGAAAAGAGGGAAATAGATTGAGGTAGGGAAGCTATACTATAGCCTTGTATGTATGGGTATATTTATGGGGTCTGCTGTGGAATAGTTAGCATGTATACCCTTTTATAAATTCTGATTCACTTTCCCTGATAAAAATGATTCCATAATGCATTGAATAAACCCTTTATATTAATCCTTCATGTTTATGTATTTCCAGAGCAGCTGCTGTAGGTGGTCTGAGGGAAATACCACAAGACCACCTACAGGATAGCTCACACAGATACACCAGGAAATAGCACACATTATCCTCTAATTGATGACCCCCATAATAAAGTTATCACCAGTGAGGGTGGTTCCCATGGCTATATAAGGTGCTAATCTGTAGTACTGCAGTAGTATTATATTTTAGTACAAATATGAGCCCTGTGTTAATATCTCATCTGATGCCCTTACTAGGTGGAGAAGGGAAGGGCTTAATAAGTGCTTCAGATTAGTGACTAAAGATCACTGCTTTGTAGGGCTCTCTAGCATATCATTTTAGCACATAAATAAGCCCTTAATAATGAATGCAATTGATGCCCTTAATAAATGAGGATACAAAACGTTTATTAAGCACTGCATTGTAGCCCTTAATAGGTCCTCAACTGTAGGGCTTAATAAGTGATGCAGATTAAGTGACAAATAAGGGCTGCATATGAAGTGCTTTGTAGGGCAAGCTAGCATATCATTCTAGCGAGCTAGTAAGCACTGCGGTGAAGGGCTTACTAGTCACTTACTAGGTGGTGTTGTGCCCACTGGGTAGTGGCCCAAAAGATGTATGAATCGAGCCATGGAGAGTAACCTGTCAGTGCAGAATCCATGCATCATGGTTGTATAAACATAGCACATTCAAGTACTGTGTGGTCCTTCAACAATAAATATGTGATAGAACGGTGAAACAATTAAGGAATCTTACTCAGTTCAACAGTGTGTCAATAGGTCTTAATGAAGTGTACTAGAAGTCACAAAAGAAACACATTTACAGCTTCATTGCCCCAATCATTTCTAGCCCCATGACACCTGGCCCCATGGTATATGGCCCTGGGGTCACTTTTGCCATTTGGCCGCTTGATATTTGCACCCCATCTCGTCTACTAGAGTACTATAGTGCGCCATGTCCATCATCACTTTCCATTCATGTACGTCATGTGTGCATCATTCCTTCACCAGGAATATTTTTCTCATTTTAAAGTCAGATATGCGTCATATATCTAATTTCTTATCATTTTTTAGACCAAATGTTTGTCATATGTGCGTCCTATCATCACCAGGAATCATATTCTCCATCTTTACTATTTTCCTAAGGATTTCCTTTCATGTACGTCATGTGTGCATCATCCCTTCACGCGGATTTTTTTCTGCTTATTTTCCATCATTCAAATCATTTAAAATTACTGTTTGTCATGTGTGCATCATATGTATGTCCTTAATTTGTTTGTTTGTGTAGTTTAACGTCCCACTGACTATGCAGGTGAGACTTACCCAAGTTTCAGTTTTTCACAAGTAAGAAGGTAGGTCGAAAGCCTACCTCGGATGATCATATCCAGGATGATGGAATCTATGAGATGAGCCAAAAAAAGAAATCCCGCTCCTACACATTTTCCGAAGCAAGGGTTCTTTAACCTCCGACACCACATAGACATGGTGTGAGAGGGACAGGCCTTTGTTATGCTGTAAGTCTACCACAGCATGGGAAAGAGCAGCCATAGGTATAGTCGGGAAGCAATGAAAACTCCAAGCTAATACATACTGTGTGCCATCAGTCTGGAGTGATATATCCCAACTCGCCAAACTAGCCTCCCCCATTTTTTTTTCTCATTTTTTGTATTTTTTTTTTGTATTTTGTATTTTTTGCTTAATTTCCATTTCATATTTTGTCCCATAGTTGGGTTTCCTTTAAGAATTTTAATACATTTTCGTCATTAGTGGTGTTGAAAACACTGTACATAGATGTTGTGTCTGCAAGATGTTTTAGATCACTACTGAAACATTCCCCAACACTTTACCATGATATGTGTACTTCATGTGTGCATCCTGTGAGCATCAAATATGCATCATTATATTTACATGTGTGTCATACGTGCATCACATGTCTTCAGAAACACGTTTGAACTATTTCCAAGAATGTAAGTTAACATTGTGTGCATCGTATGATGCACATATTGCACTCATGATACACACATAATGACGCACATGTGACACACAGATGACACACATGTTGAGTGAGACCTATTTGAGTAGATAACAGGTGAGGGGGGATGTATGATTGGGGACCAAATGAGAATGGGACCACATTCCCAGGGGGCAATGTAACATGGGGCTATATGACATCGGGCTAGGTTTGTACCAGGGGTTCTGGGCATGCTGAATTCATCATAATTATATTGAAACATTAACCCTTTGACGACAGCATAGTGCCTTAATGCATCATGTCCTTGGTTGTCATGATGCATGCGTGCAGCCCCGGAGAGTGCTGCATTCAAGTATCATGATGACCCTATGGGATTGAGACAACCCCGAAGGGTCAGCATGATGCACCAATGCAGCACTAAGGAGTTACTCGCCGGGGCTGCATTGGTGCATCACGGCAACAAATGTCAAGTTTTAGCGATATGCATGCTTAAAGGTGTGTTTTTTTTTGTATTTTTTATCAAGGTATACAGTAATTATGTAAATACATAATATGCCTCTGGGTTCGGCAATTTTAATGAGGGATGGGATGAGGATGAGTTATTTTCACAATTCAATCAATATAAATTAACAGATATGTTCACGAGAGTCACAAATATACGATCATGTCTTACATACAGGATTATGGCCCCAATACAACATCTAGTGCTGTAAAGTACAATAATATGCCAATGCATGGTTTACAATATATTTTATCATCACCTCAGAATATAACAAATGATACATGTTTGATCAGAGACCACTTTTACCAGTTTTATGTGAATGTACCTCGGCGAAATATTGGCATGGCACATAGATAATATGATATAATATAAAACAAAAATAAATAAAGGTGAGAGATGACTAAATACAATATAGTAAGTGAATTATAGATCTCTACACTAAGACCATATAATGGTCATTTATGTAACGTTTAGGATAGTTTTTCTTTATCTTTTCTGAAAAATATCCTTCTTTTCAATGAGGGTATATTTTACCTTAAGGTTATTCCATCTCCTGATGGCATCTCTATGAAAGCTATTGTGTACAACCGGGTGTCTGGAGATCCTTTGTATATATCTTACACCATTGGCTAGTCTGGTTGCTCTAGGCCTAACATCAATATGTAGTGGGGTTTGTCTTATAACAAATGCATAAGTCATCAGATGTATGTCTCTTCTATGGGCGAAAGGAATGCACCCACTCATTTTCTGCATTTGTTTAGTGCTGCACAGGTTTTTTTTCTTCTAACTTAACCTTGTATATAATTATCATGGCCCTATTTTGTAAATATTGTATATCTTTTTCAAAATGAATCCTGTGATTGTCCCAAATAAGATCACCGTAATCGAAAATTGGTATCACCTTACTCTTAAATAATTTGAGGGCTCCATGAATATCCACATATTTTCTAATTTTGGCCATTTGTATGAAATTGGCGTTATTTCTTGTACTTTTTATTTGTTTTTCAAAAGACAGTTTATCATCAATCCAAATGCCCAGATAACTAAATTCATGTAACGTCTCTAACATTTGTCCATCTTAGTAAATATCATCAGCAATAGCCACATCCGGCTCCAGGGTGCCAACTGCTGTATGGCCCTTGAGCAGTCAATATGAGAATTGATAGTATGTCAATATGTATTTTATTAAGTGTACTTGAAATCATGAAATAAAGTTGAAAGAATCAGATCATAATTATATCAAAATGTTTCTAATGAATATATTTATAGCACCTTATACTTGAAATGATGATATTGTGGGCCTTCTGAATATTATAGGGGCAATGGACATTATTCCACAATACTATAAACACAGTTCTTTGTAATCCCTTAAAGCAGGGGGAAAACTTTATACACAGTCTCTTATAATACCTCAGAGAAGAGGGGGGACATTGATTCATGTTTAGATTATGTGTGTTGCAGGTTTGCGCTTTCAACATTTACAGACATCGGCTTCTGCCAAATGCTGAACAGCCTGTCCGCCAACACAACTCTATGGGTGCTGATGTGAGTGTGAATGCAATTGTTGATAACACATGAGTTATATAACCTTACATTGCCCTGGTTGATTAAAGCAGAACCTTGACCTCTTCAGATCTCCTCCGAGTCTAGCATAAAGTTATTATTTATGGGTTAATCATCTGTTTTTATTGAAGCAGAGGAAGCATAATGTGGCATAGAAGGCCCCTCTATAGCATACTGGAAGATTTTAAAATACAGATATTGAACTTTCTGTGGCAGGAAGGAAATGCACCATTGCAGAGACCAGTGCCAATATAACCTCTTGTGTGAGAAGAGGGAACTAGAATGGCTTAGCATTGTATAGCCTTTATGCTATTTTATTTATAAATTAACCTGTCAAGCTGCTGACATGTTAACATCTAAAATTCGCTACTCTGAGCTAAAGTGGCTGCTTTAAGAAACTCGACTCGCTTGATGTGCTGATGTTAAAAACGTTGTCAAAATACCAAGCTACTCTGTTCTCTGTGTTGCAGCTTCACATACAGCGAACTTACTGACTCTTCTATAAAAGCTCTCTGTGAGTTTGTTCTAAGGAACACACATATCACATATCTACAGTAAGTTCTCACTTAAAATCAGTTTATTTACATTTTTGTTTAGAACCACAGACTATAGATAATAATTCACAAAAATCTAAAATGTGGAAACCATTTTTATCAATGGTTGAGACTTATTGTTAAACACTAACATTTCTACTAATAATGAATGTCTTTCAGTGAAATTAATAACTGATCAAGTGTGACAGAGTGCTTTAATGCACTCTGCCTTTTGTTGTCATGATGCATGAATGCTGCCCAGTGACAAACGTACCAGGACTGCAATCTTGCACGAATCATGACCTTGTGGGATTATTACACCCTTGCAGGGTCTAAAGGATGCATGAATGCAGCCATGCACAATTAGTCATCAGTACAGAATTCAGCATCATGATTATATTGCCATATCACATGAAAGCCCTATGTGGCCCTTGAGGAGTCAATATGTGAGGTTTTTGTGAAACACTTCAGAAATCTTGATCAGTGCAACAGTAACTGTTCTTGAAAAAAGCTTTCATGAAGTTTAAAGGCCAGTCATTCATCACCAGCTGGGGGATGTTTAATATGTATAAGGGTGGGGTCATATTTAGAATATATATCAGTTTTGTGATATAAAGGCAAGTTGATATGTGAGGAGAATAGTTGTTATTCGAAGGAAATTCAGTATATCAGACCACTATATAGATTTTGTGATATAAAGCCAGTTGATATGAATATTACATAGGTTTTGTGATATAAAGGCCAGTTGATGTTAATACCATGTAGGTTTTGTGAGATAAAGGCTTTTGTGGGATAAAGGCACTTTTTATGTGGGATAAAGGCTTTTGTGCTTTAACGCCAATTTTGTGGGATAAAGGCCGGTGGTCAGCCTTTATCTAACAAAACTGTACTCTTTTGTGGGATAAAGGACATTTTGTGGGATAAAGGACATTTTGTGGGATAAAGGCCCCACACCCTCTGTGGGGAGACCCACAAGAAGATGAGGCTGCAAGTATTATGAGTCAAAACTAAAAACGGTCCGTTTACGTAAGCATATTTTTGCTATATTTGCTGTCATCGAAAAATCCACCCGTGCCCCCAAATATTGATAAATGACTCATCTCATACTTGAATTCAGGGAAAGGAAAATCTAGAAAAGATTGGGTCATATGTTACAATGTTAGCATGTTTCCTATCTAATGTACATATATTGTAGTTGAAATTAACAGTCATTATGAAAACCAACCACGACACTATAAACACAGTTCTTATTAACGCCTTAAAATAGGAGGGACATTGATTCAAGTTTAGATTGTGTGTGCTGCAGGTTTTGGGTTTCGACTTTTACGGACGTTGGCTTCTCTCAAATGATGAACAGCCTGTCAGACAACACAACTTTACATCGGCTAAAGTAAGTGTGAATGTAAAAGTTAATAATACCCTATAATATATATAGAGATGGGCTATCAGACTGTCGGTTAAATGTTTAGAAATGTTGATTACTTCTACCTAGATAAAGAAATATTTCCAGACCACGGTGCCAGCTGACTTGATCTGTCCATGTAAAATGTACAGCCACATGATTTAGAAGGTTTAAGATGTATGTATTATTATCCTCATAGAGTAATTCCCACAATAGCATTGCATTAGATGAAAGATTTATTGATGTAGATGGTACAATATGCTGCAGTATAAGAGAGAAACGCTTACACATTTCTGCAATTCTTTCTACAACGGAAGGGCACTAAAATGAAATATCCATTGCTGAACTCAAATACAACGAGATTCAATAGATAGTGGCCATAGGGACCTGCCCATAAATTGAACAAATTACGTATTCTTAGATATCTGGGCCCAAACTTCTAATCCGGGCTGCCCCAAGATAATCTATTTGGAGAATGAGGTTATCACGTGGATGGTAGCTGTGGTGATGTAGGTCAAAGGGACGCTGGTAGGCCCCGACTTACTACTTTGGCGCGCTGTTCCAAGGGTCTACTTGTGCAGGAATGGTGTCAAGTTTGGTGGGAAGGACGTTGGGGTCGGGGGAATGGCATGATAGAGCCACTGGAGAGTAGACCATGGTCTGACATGAAAAGCAGGGCTTCAGAAATGACACGCAATACCGCCTCCCCCAATCCCAAAACAATAATCCTAGTCACCAAAGAAGCCGGCATCACATTTAAATGCCCTGGTTGATAAAGAAACATAGCTTTCTGCATTAATGTATAAATCGATGGTAATATCATCAAACTGTTCTGTTTACTATGTTTTAGCTTCAATAACTGCAAACTCACAGATGTTTCATCCACGGCTCTCTGTGAGTTTGTCAGATGTAATAAACACATCAGATCTCTACAGTAAGTTCTGGCCTGAAATGACATTACATTCAGGTCATCCCAGTATATTATACAAGATCTACGTTAACATCTTTCTAAAATGTTGATATCAATATTCCGTATAGGCTAATTAAAGCATATTCACCATGTGATAAATATATAATCATTGTAGACAACAGTATCTTATGAGACAAGAGAATGCTAAGGCCTTTGTTTGTCTCATGTTTCAAAATATTTGTAAAGGATACAGATCCTGTGTATGGCAGTATGTTAATCATTTTTCATCTGATTCAAACAAAATGTTTGCAGTCTATTACATGCTAGACCATAGTAAGATATGCCATGTTCACCGTAATTATCACCCATCCCTTACATAGCGCACAACCCTTGTTTCTTGTGTGCAGGGGACACATTATTTTAATCAAATATGTGTGTTACAGATTTTGGAAGTCAACGTTCACGGATACAGGCTTTTGCAGATTAATGGAATGCCTAGCACAGAATGAAACATTGCAGACGCTAGAGTGAGTGGAATTAAGTAAAGGTTCCCCATAAGATGTGACCTAGTAATATTTCTATGCGGAATTCCCGACATATATATGATTTTTCCTCTATGTCTTTTATTTTATGCACTTTTGTACTGTGTTTACGTGGTACTGCTCGGTATTGGATAACCTACTGATTGGTTAGTACTTATAATGTCATGAATACGTGTTGTGCTGTGGGGGTCAACACAGGCTGTGTCTCACGACCTTGGGCCAATGTTTTTGTCTCTGACCGGGTGCCGTCTCTGACCAGGTGCCATCTCTGACCGGGTGCCATCTCTGACCGGACATCACTTTGGGAGTTTAGTTACCTTCTACCAAGAGCAGGAGGCTAATTATGATTACATAACAACTGCCGTAACGTTTTTACAAATCCTTATATATGTGAGTATAGGTTAACAATTAAAAAACTCTTTCTCTGACACAAGGTCAGAGACGGCACCTGGTCAGAGACAGCACCCGGTCAGAGACGGCACCCGGTCAGAGACAAAAACATTGGCCCAAGGTCGTGAGACGCAGCCCACACATCTCCAGTCAACTGACCTCACTCAGTCTATGAAAAGCGAGTTGAGGCATAAGGGTACTCTAAGACGACATTGTTCCCTTTTGTCTGGCTTTCACATACTGATTGATAGCCCATACAGTGTCATAATGACCAGAAAAAAAAACTACTAACATCCAATGACATATCTTTAGAACAACAGTATCGATGTGTGTCATGGACGTGTAAACGTATGTTATGTATTCCTGTTTCAGGTTTAATGAGTCTACCTTTGATGATTCATCCGTGCAGGATCTATGTAACCTCATCAACAACACAAACAGGAAGCACCTCAGGTAGGGTATATGCTACTTTCAATAATGAAACCACCCTTCAAAACCTGAAGATGGTCATGACCACTCGGATGGGTCATATCTAGCCGTTAGCAAATGATCTTCTTAGAACAAGGAACTTTCAGGAGGAAACCCCCTTCTGTTTGGAGCAGGATTGCTCAACTAAAACATTGAATAGGTTAATAACCATGTGAAGGGAAGCGGATTGTTTCTAGAGACGAAATTCATGTCTCAAGGCTTTAAATAGACAGCATGTGGGACACAGCATCTTCTCTGGGAAATTCCCTGGGTAAAGTGAGATCATGGGCCTGTTCTCCCTATTTTGTCAACAATTGAAAGTAGTGTAAACATATACAGGACAGATCTATGCTGTCGCATATTCAGTATGAGGTTACTGAGACCCCTAGCCCATATAAATAGTCCATCTTCTATTTGATATTGATTATTAATTAATAATTATTATATTACAGCTATTCTGATCTTGAATATCCCAGTACTGATCCCTCAAGCTTGCAAAGTGAAGGTACTGAGGATGACCAAACAGAACAGCAACATGAAAGCGCAGAAGATAGGTAAATAATCTGATATATATGTTCTATACATCAGTTATGATTATGTGGTTATTGAATATGTGCAGATGTAATTATATATACCTAAATGATCATATCTAAATGTTATAATATAAGGAATTACAAGTTGTTTCAATAAGAAAATTATCTATGAAAATAATTAGGTTGATTTGTATATTTTATTGTTTATTTATCCAGATCTACTGAGGTCCCTACAACAGAGCTGACAATGTCAGCACAGCTGAGTGAGGAAGGCAGTACTGTACAACATGCGGGTACAGACGTCCGTGTTGAGGTACCTGCTGGGGCCGTACAACCCGGGGAACACATGGCTGTATGTGGTAGGTGTACATCTTAATTCTAAATCTTAAAAGTAAATTGTATGTTCAAACCAGCTAGATGTACTTTCTCACTGATAGTTTTGTCCAAACATTCTCCTCTAATATTGCAATACTTTGCAATTCTCTCATGCCATTAGTGAAATATTGGATGTGTGGCATAGTAGGTTGCATATAGACCTAACAATTTATTTTCATCCAAAATCAAACATGGTGCTACTCTGGAAAAAGCAAAGCCACATATTTTATAAGACTTATAGTTTTGCATAACTAGCCATGTGCAGCACAATAAAGGTTTGTCTTCTTCATCTGTAGTAAATGTACACCAGGATGTGAGAGAGTACGCTACCTTGTTCCGAACTGAGGAGGTCGTGGCGGGACCTGTGGTGGAGTGTATACTCAGTAGAGACGTGCAGCTTGAGAAGCCTGTCAGTGTGTCCATCCCCCTGTCTTTTACACCACAGAAAGAGGCAGACATCAGGGTGCTCTACAGTCATGGAGAATCATTTAATGTAAGGCACAACTCATACATTTGGTATTATACGATCTATTGTCATTATCTATATCGATTTGGCCTAGTTGTCCTCATTAAAAGGTTTCATATATTTACCAGGTGAATATCTGCACTTATTACATTTAAAAAAAGATTGACATCAGAACATAGGTCTATAGCGAAATAGAAATGAGCTTATTTTCATTTAATGATTATGGTTTCACTGTAAGAGGGTGAAAGCAATATGTGTCATTCAAGCACCATTCTATTTGATATAGTGATTCTTAATTACTATTCTTTCATTAATGTGACCAGGCAAGGGAAAAGACCTCTCCCAGGGGAAATTAGTAATTAAAGTTGATGTCATAATCTTTAAAATGAAATGTCATGAGCTAAACAATTTCTGGTCGTTTTGTGCGAAATCACTTTTCAAATATTAGTTCATATCACGAACTGGAAATTGTAAATAAGCAGTAAATCCATTGTATTCCATAGTAAATAATGATAATTATGGAAAATCGGTTTTATTTTGAAATAACCAAATATAAATGAATTTGTTTCCAGAGGACATTTTCGTGCTCTGTGTTCTGTTTTTTGGGTAACTGATAGGACTTTCTAAGAAATATGGATTATTACCCCCACATTTTTTCAGGGATGGTTTCCATGGTGAACAGAAAGTGTCACACGTGTTAATTCTTCATAGAAAAGTTCTTTTTGCATTTCAAATATTGAATGTTCGCATCAAAGAAGGAATAACTTCATGAAGATTATTGCATTCTACATAAAAAATGATCCTAGAGAAATTGTTCATGTATTTGACACTCTTTTGCAACTAAAGTGTCCCCTAGTGGCCAGACCAAGAACTAAATATACCTCCTGAAGGAGTCTTTTCCCTAGATGGGTCACTAATGGGAATCATTGTTATCTGGATTTGTAAAAACATTATCATTTATGCTTTAAAGTGTGTGATTAAAAAGTATTTCTTGTCCACAAAACACCCATGATTATACAAAAGAGCTCACCATACAGTGCTAACTCTGCTTGCAGGATACCTGTGAGGATGAGGAGACTGAGTGGCACCTTGAAGGGGACTGTGTGCACATAACTACCACACGTGCTGCTAAATTCCTTGTGACCATTGATAACACCAAGATCCAGGTCCATGACGTTCTACTCACCTTGGCAGCCCGTAAGGTCAACAGACATATTGCACTGCGACTGATGGAACACATTAACTGCAGGGGGAAGGACTGGAAGGAGTTTCGAGAGTCTGTAAGTAATAGGATGCATAATGATTGTCTCTGTATATTATATGAGAGAGCTGGTTTTGGTAGCTAGAAATAGTATTTGTATGTTTGGAAGCAATTCACAAACCTAACCATAATTATATGACTGCCCTTTCTGTGCTTATTTAACCAATTTCATATCAAATAAGAATCAAGTGAAATAATATTGAGAGAACTACTCCTTTCATTTGTCAGATATTTAGAAATCTACTACAGGGAAAATGTTGGCACCTTTCAATCGATCTTACACATTATTTATTCAAAGACTTACCCGAACGGTATGACTGAAATAAACATGTGCCAAGTCCATCTGCCGATCAACAATGAGCTAGTCGTGGAGTGCCCTCCTACACGGATACAACTGGCGGTCACGGATGGCTGTCTATGGACTGTCAGGGATGTTGACGCAGCATTCAGCACTGATTCACCTACACAGGTAGCTGCAGTAGTATACAAACTCACACTGAAAGCAAGTGTTTTGTATGAAACTGACTCTCCTAATTTTTCTGGGGTATCAAGGTATCGATGTATCTCACAAGTACCTTTTACATCTAAAACCACAGTCAATACATTTTGGATGGCATGAGCCTTAGTTGAAAAGTATCACAACCGTTTCAAAGGTTCAAAAAATCCAACTTGTAACACGGTATAACTATGCATAGTACATTTGTAAAACTTGACATACCATATTCAACGTAATAAGCGCCGTCCCCCTAGTAAGCGCACCCCCCCCCCCCCTTTGGGGCATTTTTAGACTAGAACAAAGGCTCAAATTTCCCGATTTTGGAGACAATTAAACTATTAAGTAATTAAAACGCCATAAAAATAATTTTACAGTAATACACTTTGGTATTTTTTTATGTGGTAACATTCTTTTTCTTTCGTTAGGTTACGGTTGGGGTAGACAGAAGTAAGGTGCCAACCCTTAATCCATGGACACAAGACAGCAACCACATTTACGAGTTTACGCTAGACTGTAAGGAGAAGCAGGAAGCAGTATCCTTCACAATGAAAGTCACGTTCAATCACACAGATGATACGCAGACATCGCATATATTCACCTCCATCTTTCCCCAAACTGTAGAAGTCACTGATACAGACAACATTACAGGTTCGAGTAATAATGTGCCCTAAGTTGACCTGATACTGAAATCATTATTGAAAATCTATCATTTTAAGCCATTTTGGATTGTTATCTACCGGCAATCAATATAAGATGTCTTAACTAAGACTACATTATCAGACGAATTGGACAGTCAGGCAGAATATGGTAAAACACATAACAACATTGCTTTAATATTATGTATGATGTTTAAGCACATGATTAACAGTCATTGTAGGACATAATTTCATGTGAATAAAATTGATGTACATGATCTAATTATTAAATTCATACTCCTCAGTAGGTAAAGAAGTCTGTGGTGTGCCTGTGTGGGATGAGGACAGTCCCGGGGGGCAGCAGCTGCTGAGTGACTCGTTAAAGAAGAACATCTACACACACCTCCCAGCGCTGAGGTCAATACTCGACATGACCGACTTGTGGGCCAAGCTGAAGCAGTATGGTGTCCTGGATAGGGAAAAGATACATAGACTTGAGGTAATTATGTTGTGATCTGTAAAATATATGTACACAGAGGTGCATGCGTAAAGGACAGGGAGGTTATTCCATGAGGAGAGCCCTAGGTCATTCTGCACGCTGGCTAAAGACATAGTGCAGAATGACCCAGGGCTTGTTTATTTATTTCCATTTTGTTTTTAAGCTTACACGCCCTCACCATTTTAAATGGTCCATACAGGGAGCATATAGTGATACTGGAGTTTGCAATATGGCCAAGGGCTACTGCACCCATTGCTTTAACATTGAAGGATGGTATTCACCATGAAATAAATATATATATATATATATATATATATATATATATATATATATATATATATATATATATATATATATATATAAATATATATATATATAAATATATATATATATAAATATATATATATAGCATGATGTTCAACTGAATAAAAAAGGGAAAGAAGGAAAGTTCCACCTTTTAACTGGGCGGTTCGTTAACGACTGCATACATAGACACACCGTTCAGGAGTTTGGCTTAAATTATTTGTGAAGTATAAGCTATAAAAGACATTGTTGTAGTAGGTGTCATGTCAGTAAAATCTTTGTTTACTTTTATTGCATAGCTTCAATCAACTCCAGAGGATACTGCAGAGAAATTCCTAGAGTACATCCGCGATGGGCCCCTCTGGAGGTACCACGCATTTCTAAGGATTGCAGCGACCTCAAACTATGAACACATTGTCACCCTACTTGGTGAGAATATCAAGTTCTATGCACCAACACCCACTGCACCCACTGCACCTACAACCACCCTACCAGAGGAGGTACCCACTGCACTCACATCCACCCTACCAGAGGGGGAGCCCATCACAGCACCCACACCCACACAACCAGAGGAGGTACCCACCGCATCTACACCCACCCTCCCAGAGGGGGAACCCACAGCACCCACACCCACACAACCAGAGGAGGAACCTACCGCAACTACACCCACCTTCCCAGAGGGGGAGCCCCACGTAGCACTCATTCCCACCCTACCAGAGGAGGTGCCCACTGCAGGGATAGATCCATGCTTGGCGAGGCTGTGTTACTACCATGGCTCCAGCAGCGGTAGACCTCACCAGTGGCATCTACACCAACCCCACAGATACCCGTACCTACAGCAGCTACAACAGCCCCACCTAGTGAGGCGCTACCCCTACCTGTCATAGTTACACTGACTATAGACACTGACACTGACAATTTCTGGCTGTTTTTAATTTAAGTGTTTTATTCGAGAAAATGATACAGTTACAATAATGATAGAGTAAATGTATTAACCTACGGCCGCTATGATTGCAGCTAATTCTAAGACATATAAAATTTAATGGTTCACTGGTTGAAAACAAGATATGCAAGACATGCAAGACACTGGTTGAAAACGAGATATGCAAGACACCCATTAACCTTTGCTAGGTACAGTGGCACAGGGGGCAAAAAATTAGAAATGATAACGAAAATCTGAAAATACACAAATTCTTACTCCGGGCCTCCCATTCTGCTCCAATTCATTGTTTTCCTCCTCCTCATTTATATACAGGCATGTTGTCCTTCTCCACGTTAGAAGATATCTGTCACAAGTTGGTCTTCAGCAATTACCAGTTGACTGGTGAGAGTAACCAGCTAGAGATGAAGTTTGCATTATTCACTCCATATCTTTTTACATTCATATTTTTCATATTTTGTTTTTGAAAGTTCATATTTCTTTCCCAAAAAAAACATAATGAATCGATTGTTTCCTATTCTGTATTCCTAACCTGTAACATCCTAAAAGGAGCATCAGGTACACACAAAAAAGTAAAGGTGTCAACTGTGTCTCCCACGTGGCTCTGGCAAAAATGGAGTGTCACACAGCTATTGACTCTGCTATTGACACTGATAGTAGAGAGTAAGCTCAAGTTGACACTGATAGTAGAGAGTCAACTCAAGTTGACCCTTCATATAAGCAGAGTCATTAACTGTTTGACTCTCTATTTTACCAGAGCCATGTGGGAGACACCGTTGACACCTTTACTTCTCTCTGTGTATTTATCTAGAATGTGAATCAGGACTCATATTTGTCATATTTATTATTCATCGCTACCATTTCATTTCGCCCAGTATACATCATGTACCTGTATACCCTTACTTGACTCTGGTAGAGAACTTAAGCCGGATGCGTCATACTTTATTAAACCTGAATCTCATTGCTCTGAATCCCTTTGATTTGGTCGGTATATGTTGTAATCATCAAATTCAGATTGCACACTTTAGAGGACCCAAATTAGGCCACTCAAAAAATAGAGATGGTTTCTCATCACCAAGCTCTGAAAAATATGACGAGGGCGTTTTTTATTTTATCTTCTTTTTTTTAACTGAGGGCTAAAGTGTATAAGAAAATTAAGGCTTTTTGTAAACAATTTTCTCATTTTAGTGATTAAGAGTTTAGTGATCCACAAAAGCTGTCATATTGTAAGTTATTCCTAGCTCACTGCATTACTGACACTCTAAGCTTTAATTTGATACCAAATATGCTATTATTTGTGTACTTTTTGGCATAAAATTCACTAAAAATCTTTAAAAAAAAGTTTTCCCCAAATCACGATTTTCATGATGCGCGCGGTAATGAGAAACCAGTTTATTTTTTTGAGTGGCCTTATGTTGGCTTGTTTGGGGTGCACTGCTAAAGATTCATGGCCAGACATCTCCAAAGTATTCCACTTATTAGCTCTTACTGCTCATTGATTTAGAGTTTATAATGTATCATTATTACACATGAGGATTTTACAAAGAATACACATCAGATACATGCTTCATTGAGCAGAGTATGAACATGAAGCACAGTGTACTCATTGCATGTATACAGGTAATTAGGAGATCACATCAATACAAATGACAGCAGCTAAATATATATACCTCATGTTATCATGAATTAAATGCCTTGTACTACTGATCAATTAAATGTGATAAGGTGTACATATTGTAGTCTTTGAGTCTAGCTATCATTCGGGAGCTTGTAATAAGCGACAGCATAATATATATAAAAGAAATAGTAAAAGTGAAGATATGCACAAGAGAGGATGTATTGTATGGTAGTATACGCCTAAGCATTTTATTCTGGGCTGAAATGAACAACATTTCTCTCTGTTGATTCAGCACTTATATGAACTGTTAAGACCATATGTACCATATTGTAAATGCATTAACGTAGGATTTGAAATATGAAATTTGATGATACTGGCATATCATCAAGACTTTTTGAATGTGTAAAGGGGGTTTATATAAACATATAAAAGCAGTAAATAGGTGATCACAGATGAAATGGAAAAGTTATGAATCTATCTAAAAAATGTCTTCTTCCTTAACTATAGGATCCTTTGGCCACTCTGACAGCTGATAAACATGATGAATAAAGGTATAATGACTAGGTAAAGCATGGCAAGTCATGAATTCAGTATAGGAATCCATTCAGGAATTTAGTTAAGTTGGTCACCAGGTGGCTTTCGTGTAGCCGACCGCAATTGTCTCCAATGTTTATTTCTGCGATTTTTGGTGTCTACTCCTTATTTTCTTTGAAAAGGTAATGGTTTAAAGTGTGGAAATTCATAATCCATCATTTAACCTCACTGGTATAAGTGTATTTTAGAGTCTCACTGTTACCACAATACTGTTAGGTTTCTTCCTTAGGGAATAGGGAGTTATTCACTCGCACCCATGGTGATACATTTATTACAGTCAAGCATAAAAATGAATCATGTCAGAAGAGTCCCCTGTACAGGAGAGCCATGTTATGGCATTAGTTACCTTTAAATATAAAAAATATCGAAGAGTGTGAGGCTTTTAGACTGAATAGAAATTGGCAGGGAAGCACCTCCTCCAAAACCGCCTTAAAAAAAATGGTGTTCAGATCTTTATCTGTGCCGTCTAACCAAATACCTATGTCACTGTTAACTGCTATAAGTGTTAAATGGATATTGCCACTTGTTATTCAAAAGCCTGGTTGTTTGAAGCAACACTGTATGTATTCTCACCAGCTGAAGACAAACGTGTACTGGAGTCACACATATTGTAGAGGGATACATTTATTGATTGTATAAATATACAAGCGTTACATTGTATTATTAGATACACAACAGTGAGTAAGTGTATGTTCATGAATATTTGCAAAATGGGTATTATATTATGAATATTTTACAATTCATATTTTCCAGCTATTTGTAGTTCCCAGTGGGCACAGAACATTGAATCAACATTGATAAGTGGTTGTCAATGTTGATACAATGTTGATTCAACGTTGATTCAACGCTAAACTGGATTTTGTGCCCACTGGGTTAGACTGGTATTTATAAGATCTTTATACGTTTTCTGTATAACAATAAACGGGAATGGTATGTCTATATCTTCTCATACTAAACGAAGATTAGCTAGAAGTTTCATTGGTCATTAATCTCCTCTTCTATGTTACCTGATAGCCCTGGAGCTAGATTTCCTCCAATTTTAATATGTTACATGGAGGTAAAGAAAACTATTCCAGCTACTGATATGCACACTCAAAAAAGTCAACGTTATTGTCGCTAAAACCACTCACCTGAAAGTCAGGTTAATCATATAGACCTGTACACAGTGCAATATTCAAAAGAAGTTTAAATGTAATATTGAAGTTTTATCTGTTACCTATCTATTATTAATATCTATTACCAATGCCTCTTGTGTTTGACATTTGCCATAATAGGGAAATTTTGACACAAGGATTCACATAGCCTATATTCACCTCTGTTGTCGGCAAAGAGCAATGTCTGTCAGAACCTTGAATTGGGATCCCAGGTGCTACATCTCAACACTTTCAGATCCCCTGTCCACTATAGTAAATTCTCACATATAAAAGCTGCAACTAGTTCGCCAGATTGCCAGTAGTCAGAAGCCAGGGCACGATCAAAACCAAAATAGGGCCATAAGGTCGTCACTGCTGACGACTTCAGGGTGATCACTGTGCTGGTGTCGAGAGCGATCACCCCCTGGTCATTAGGGTCATCACCAGTGACGACCCAGGGTCGTCATATTGAGGACCTTTAGGTCTTAAATAAGTCATCATTAGGACGACCCGTGGTCATCAGCAGTGATCACATATACAATTTTTTCTGGTGTGAGATTCTTTCATCAATAAAACATGTGTAAATAAAAAAGTGTTGGCATACCCCCCCCCCCCTGATAATTAAGCCCTTGTGTGGGTATTAGTACTCCTCAGTAGAAGACCTAGGTACTTGTGTGTATATTACCAATGGCAGTCAGTCCTAAGACTTATATAAATGATTCCATGTACATAAGAGGTGTCTATGCTGTATGTCTTCTCTGTTCTGTTATTAAGTGTCAAATTCCTACATATAAAGGTTTAAAACATTCAAATATAATTCTATACAATAGTCTTCATATTCTAAATGAGTCATGCAACACATATATAGTCAATATCAAGGTAAATGTCAATCAATACACAACTTGATGTGAAAGCAAATATCATACCATTGCATAGTAAAGACCTCTAGTGGCAGGAATATGGTGATCAATGTGACGACCTTTGGTCATCTAAATGGCATGACGACCCTAAAGTCGTCTGCAGTGACGACCTTCCCATTGGGATGAGTTTTCAGTGCAGCTGATAGAATTGGCCCAAACTCAAGAGATGGCTTATAGCTGAGTTTCCATATGTATACCAGAGTACTAGAGTCGCCATAATGACACCCACTGTGTACCTTATAGTACTGTAGCAGTGACCAGGGACGGCACACTTACTGCCTCCATCTAGAATTGATCATGTAAATGAAACAGTCGTCAGATATTGGTGAGCAGAAAAGCTCAACACACCAGGTACATGTCTATCGAAAAAGAGCAAGCTAATGCAAAGAAAAATATTTCGTGGAAAAACACTCCCCTCCCACTATGGGCTCGATGCATGACTCCCTTCGTGACATTCACCATCATCGTAAAGATAGGGACCGTGTATTGCACTAGGTGGCGCCCTGATGTGAGCCTACACAGAGCCTGTGCAGAGGGAGCCCCAGAGGTACTCTGGAGACTCCCTAACTCTTTGATTCACTATGAACTAAATATTGGGAGTTGAATAATTTAATATAGCTCATTTGAAAGGGGAAGTAATGGCCAATAAGAGGACACCACCTCTGGCTACAGAAAATGTAGTGATCTTGCTAATGTAATTTAATTACATAATTGTACCACTTAAATAGGGTAAAAATGACATTAAATAATGAATATCCAAAATTATCCGCACCACAGGGGTAATTCTACATCACTTGTGATTGCATATTTGTAATTTTTACGTTTTTTCATGGAGGCCCCCGAAGGCCCCATGAGATATAAATGTTGGTTACTGGTTAGCTATCTATAGCTATACCTGGAGAGATGGGGAACATGTATATGAAGACTGGGGAGGGGATGGAGGAGTGGGGACCCTGGAGGAGGGAGCGGACCCTGGAGGAGGGATGCAGGTGCTGCTGGAGGAGATTTCTGGGACCCTGGAGGAGAGATGGAGTACCGGAGGAGGGATGTGGGACACTTGATGATGGATGGAGGATCATGAAGGAGAGATGGGAGGCCCTGTGGGAGAGATGCCAGTGGATGCTGGAGAAGGGATATAGGACCCTGGAGGGGTAGGGGACCAGGTAACCTATTTTTTTCCCTGGGTGTCAAATCCAATATCTATTGTTCTCACCCCTCCTCCAGGGTCTCTCACCAGTACTCAGTAACTCCTCCAGGGTGTCCCTACAAGGCTCTATGGTGACTTGTCCCTTCCACAACATGTCCCATCCACACCTCATGGTACCTTAACTTTTTCCTCCAGAGTGTTAGATCCATTCCCTGTTGTGTTCATCCCTCCTCCAGGGTCTCCCCCCATACCATTTTGTTTTCAAATTCCTCCTCCTGGGTGTCCCATCAGAGCTATATGGTACCCAATCCCTCCACTATGGTGTCAAACCATGCACTTAAGCTGCACAACCCTAGTTTCAAGGTTGCTCATTAAACCATATATGGTATACGTTCCCTCCTCCAGGGTGCCTCAGCTAGCCTTTATTTAGGCTAATCATCACCCCTGGGTCATCTTTCAACTTATCGGCTAGTTCATTCCTACATCTGTGTCCCTCAGTCTCATCCAAATGTCCCCGATGAGTATTTCCTATACCCACTGTGATGCAGTAATACCTTCTCCAGTGTGTTATATTTTCCTCCAGGTATCCCATTTCCCCCACATAGTCCATATACCCTTTTGCACTGTGTACTCTACCTACCTATTCAAATGTACTTTATTACCTTGGGCATTACTAAATGTGAAAACCCACCCTAAAGTGTGATATTCCACCTGTAAGCAGAGAGAAAGTCTCAAATCACAGATTCAAGTGGGAGATCTACTATAACCTATAGTGCTCAGAACAGCCCATATCCAACATTTCAAATCCATTTTTCTCAGCTTCTAATCAAGTTAGAAACAAAAGTAAAACTGATCTGGAATGCTTATAACATAGAGCAACGGATATCAGGACAATGAAATTTTGTTGCATGGCTTAATTTTTTTGTGCTGTCCCTAGTAAAGAGTCAGACATCGCGCGGGTTGAGGGTGAAGAGATGTCACCAAGAAAGTGATACCCAAGCTTATGCAACAAGAAGTTGAGGTTTGAAATTTGTACATCTTTTCATTTGGCTGGAAATCATGGCAAGGAAGCTGTTCATTATTCAACGAGATAAGAGATGTACAATGGTTGTTGTTGGTATCTTAATAATCACAATGAAACTTCAGCATGTAGGGATATAACAACCAGTAATTTAGCACAATAGATTGGAAGACTTGAAGGACCATTTTATGAGTATTAATGTTAATCAAAAGTTGGTCAGAGCTTAACAACATCCATAACCCTGCCTTAAGGACGGCATGTCGCTAAAAGGCAACATTTGTCCTCATGATGCACCAATGCAGCCCCAGCAATTAACTGGCCGGTGCTGCATTGGTGCATCATGTCAACCTTTCGGGAGTGTCTCGACCCCACAGAATCAGCATGATTCATGAATGCAGCACTAGGGAGTTACTCACCAGGGCTGCATTCACGCATCATGACGACCAAGGGCATGATGCATTAATGCATTATGCCACCCTTAAAGGGATGGCAAACTTAATAAAGCATCATAAATAATGCCTAGTTGAGGCGGAGGGGTGTCAAGTAAACTCATTTAAGCACATGTGTAGGACCCTCTGAAACCCAAAATCCCTCTTTGAAAGGATTCATATAATCTAAAGGCCATAGGCATTACGGCCCATTCCCTGAAGCACATATCCACTGAACTTATCATTCAAGACAGAAGTCTAGGACTAGTTAATAATGTACGTAAAAACACAAAAACAATTTCATTCTTGAAAACTGTCTAGAGCCCTATTCGGAGGGCTAAATGCTTGGTTCCAACTCTTTCAACGCCCACATGCCTTAATACACGGGGACAATGCTGTATGATTCAAGTATGGGTTTGTGAACCTTTAAAGCTGGGCCATCAGGGAATAAGTTCAGCATTTTGATACATAGACTATAATAACAGTTCCACCAGAGGGCAGTAGTGTTTGGACAGGGGACCATGAGCATTGCCCAGCTATAACATATTTACTTGTGCCTATAAGAGCTGAGCTCCCAGAGCCCTCTTGTGAATGAAAACTGAACTATATCCAAAAGTGCTTTTGGCCTCACTTCACAAGCTTTAATGTTATCAATACATTATTTCCTTTAGAAACAGGTCTGTATGTCAGGATAGCAATATACACTGAAATACAATGAAAACAAAGAAATCTGTAGACACAAGAATCTAAATTTATTTCTGTGTTTTCTTTTTAAGAATATAGGAACATTATTAACAGAAACAATAATTGGTTTGTTTGAGAGTATATATATATCAATATACAAACATGTGCCTACACTATGCACCTTTGTACTTTTTCTTCATGCAAATAGGGCCAGACGTCTACTTATTGTGGTAATTGTCTCAGGTGTTGTAATATATTAGCATGGGGGCAGTAAGAGATATGCCTCCACAATAAAAGTTGCTTGATCGGCTACCTGCACATCCATAGTCCCGTGCTCTAGGCCCTGACCTACCGGGGCATGTATTTGGAGAGGTATCTGAACTGTAACCAGTGGTGAATGTGCCAAAGTACCTAAAGTAGTGGGTGGCAAAGAGGAGTGTTCTTGTGAATGTAGACTAATCGTATGTATTAATGTCTGAATGGTATGTCGAGAATATGTATTCCCTATGAGGGAGTGTGGAAAATGAAAGGGTAATTCTACATCATAGATGAGCACCATGGGGATTCGAACTCACAATCTCAAACTTCAAATGGGGTAAATCCCGTGATTTAACAGCATTATACATGTAAAATCACGTCTTGAAATCTTGGGATGTCACTGAATATTTGCTCACAGAATCGCCAAATATTCCCGGGAATATCTTGTGACTTGTTACCAGGGTAAACATCACAGTTAATAATATTGTATAGCAACCCCAGATTCTCTCTCACCGACATAATTATGTACAAATGTGAACATGCGACATTTTGCCTGTTGTCATCATAAATATAAGGTCCTTCAAGGGTTATTCTTCTTTGGGCTTGACGATGGCTGGTGCCTGATATTCTTCAGAAACAGTTTTGGTGTGGTGACGGCGGTGTGTCTGTGGTAGTATTCAAGGAGCCGTGTCCACAACGGGCTGACAGACAACAACTCCTGGTTACCTGAAAGGTACATTGGTATATTTCTTCATACACAGCTATAGACCAATGGAGCCAAGAAAACGGGATGAAGACTTTGACCATTTCGGAAGCGTGACCAACAAATACATAAATATGACTTTAAAATCTTGCTTTATGATAACATTATTTTGAGAGATGAATGTCCTGTGAATCTTATGACATGAGATGTACAGAAACATATACATTACAGATAATGATATGAGAATTCTTCTAAAACCAACATAAACAACTTTATTATAAAAAAGTCATCCTTTCTTGACCAATGGGTCTATAGCATACGTCCTAAATTTTAGAATTAAAGACAAAGACGATAATGTTCTTCTGGAATATAACCACCAATTATTGTGTTTTTGGCTGTAACATTATAATGGATATTAGAAGAACTGTAAAAACAGTACTAATGTGTAATTGGGTTAATTTGAAGAATTTATTTAGCAGGTACTCTACAACTGGAACTTTGATTACTGCCTGGAACACTACTCCCAAATTAATAACATAGGCGATGCATTTTGACATTTAAATAACATTTATGGATGTATGTACTTAGTAAAGGTATTTTGTAGTGCATATATATATGTCAAAGAACTAGAAAACACAAGTCTTTAGCGCATTTAAGGGCCATATATAATCAAATGTATAAGGCCCTTTAAATACTGCCATGCATGCATCATCATTACCAGATAGGAGTCATTAAAGAGTAAAAGGCACAATTCAGGTCATTTCCTTACCAATGATGATGAGTCCCTTTTTAGCCCTGGTTATGGCCACGTTCATTTGGTGCGGGTCTCCTATGCTGCCCAGGTGCTCTGCCATCCAGCCTTTGGGTGGACGCTGCTCAATCAAGTCAGGTGGCAAAGAGCGAACAGTTGACAAAACAACATAGTCAACCTCACTTCCTAAGAAATAGAGAAATGAGTTATTGGAATGGCCATGAGAGTCGTCATTGGTGTGTGGATTGAACATGTTGATCCATTATACACTCTTGTTTTGGCTCTGCAGCTCTGCATGGCTTAAGAAGTTGCATTCACATTGAATATCAAATATATTTCCCTCCTTGTCAGGCAATTCATGATACATTCTAGAGACTTGTCTGAGAATATAGAAATCTTTTCTTCTTCTCTTTTTCTCGACATTAAGTTGCTCTGAAACCTTATAATTAGCTTGTGCAGCTATTTCGGTGAGGTCAAAATAGACCATTAGATGATATCTAATGAGGATAATGTTCAATATTGACATTTGCTTCAAGCTCACCTTGACTTTTTGTCACAGTTGTGACTTTGGGTTTCATCTTGTGGAATCGCTCACGTATCTCCTTACATTGTGCTCGGTAGGGGCTTAGAACCTGGATGTCACCATGAGAAATCTTCCTGTCCATCACCAATGCCTTGACAATTTTTGCCTTGAAAGCACACAAATTTCAGATTAAACAAGATTAGAAGGAATTACCTGTATTTTCAAATGCAAAAATAAATTTAAAGATTTGTCTTGTTTTGAGGGAAAAAAGAGAATTTCTGAGATGGTTTATCTTGGAACCCAGCTGTAACATCGACTAATTATGTTCTTCTACCTGAGGTTGTGAAATAGATATTCTTTGTCAATCAACATCTTTCCTGCACATGTTTATATATTTGTTTTGAAATCATCAAGGATGAAGTGCTTATGATTTCTGAAAGTCAAAAGTTCATTAAACTGTTTACTGTGATTAACTTAACTGATTGACAACCAATGGAATTCAACATCCTTGGTAGAGTGAATATCTGCTGACGCAGGTCCGTTTCAGAGTTTGCATAATCATTATTTATATATACGAAATATGCAATTCTCTCACCAGTTTTTATTGTGCTTTTCTGATGATGAAATTCTCTGTCAGTAGGGGACTAGAGAAACACGATGTACCAACTATAACATAATAATCATTTTTCTGTACCGTCCATTTAGCTTCCTGTGGGTTGTACTTGGACTGCTGGTTACCATCAGCCGTGGTGATGACCTGAGTCTTCTCTTCTCCCCGGACGTCTACAAAGGCTATGGGATAGCCTGTACCCCCAGGCCACATGTCCCTCAGGTCTGATGGCAGCAGCTGCTTGGGTTTGCCGCACACTAAACGGCCATCGTAGAACAAGTCTGAGGGCACCTTTGCTATTGCTTCATGCTGTAAAATTAAATACTGACTAAGACCTCGGAATCAGTTAGCCGTGATTTTAAAATACTGTAAAACCATGCGTATAAGCCACATATTTTAGAGTACTTTACGGTTGACATTACCTAATCAAGTTTATTTGTATGACAAGCTCGTGACAAGCAGTTTTTAAACTTCACAAGCCACAGTGGAAGCCTATTGACCAATGCACTGATAGGATATGGCAATTATATTAGATTATTTTTCAGAATTCTTACTACAGGGCTTTTTGTGAAATAAAACGGAATAGTCCTTTAATGTCTCAATATTAATTGTGGCAATGATGCACCAGTTCAGTGTGGGTGAGTAATTAACTCAAGCATCATGACAACACAGTGGACAGTACATGAAGGTATGGTACTGCCCTTAACCCTTTAATGATGGCGTAATGCATAAATGTATCATGCCCTTGATTGTGATGATGCATGGATGCAGCCCCACCTATTAACTTGCCAGTGCTGCATTGAAGCACCATGCCTACCATATTGGGAGACCCTACTGGATGTTACATGCCAGCGCTGCATTGGTGTAGCATGACAACCAATCTCAGCTCTTAGGGACATGTCGACTTTAAAGGGTCAAATCATCAAGTGATATACACTCACCATGCGATACTGAATGGTGAGCATGTCTGTGTCCTTGACGTAGCGTTCAAACAGAGACTGCTTCAGCCCCAGACGCCGCCCGACTTCACTCTGCACGATGGGCTGCAGCTGGTGGTGGTCCCCGATCAGCACCACTTGTCTTGTGTCACACGACGTGAGCGGAACTAGCGCCTCAGGCTCTGTACACATGCCTGCCTCATCTATGATCACCTGGGGATGATATGCAGTAGCTTACTTATGAAAAAAAAGGTAAGGTTTCTTCATCACTCAGTTAACATCTGCACGTTCTAAGAACTAATACACATATAATTTTATGGACCATGGATATGAAATGGGTAACTTAAAGGTCTCAGGTTCTGAACTGAACCAACAAGCCTCTGAATCAAGGTCATGGTACAAACCAATTGAGGTCAGGATTCCATGGTATTTCTACTGGTATAGTCACACTTTGATTTAGAGGATGTATCTAGCTGAAATCATGGTATGATCAAAACATTATATATGGTTATCATTCCTTCTCTACCATCAACTTGCTTTGATGTGGAGATGAATGATCTGAATCAATTCTAAGAATACTTACCTGGTTTATCTCGGAAGCTAAGGCCTTTTTGATGGTGAGTGCAACAGAACCTACGCAGGTAACAAGGATTATATCCGCCTTCTTAAGGACGTGTGTTGAAGCCTTTTTCACCAGCTGTTTGTAAGCTGACACCTCCATGCGCCAATTTCCTTTCTCCACCCTCGTCCAGCTGACGTCCTCAGTAGCTAGTCTTTCAAGTTCTGCCGCAAACTTTCGATCGTATTGCCGGATTTCATCTGCATGTCGAGGACAATGATTGTCATCTCGGATCAGCTCATGGAGTGCTATGTCAGGATACCGACACTCTTGTTTGAGGTTTTCCCTTTCAGCTAAGGACTTGAGGCGCCGTGGAGGCTTGTGCTCGGTTGGGATCGGATAACTGAGATTCACAATATCTTGACTGTACACACGAACCAATTGCAACTCTGCTGCATTTTTCAGAAAGCCTACAATTTCAAAATATAACCAAATGGTTTTCATGCCTATGTTGTTTTGTATTTCTTTTTCTAAAGATAGGAGAGAGCATTAATATCAATAATGAATCTTGATTTTAACAGCTGTTTGTTGTGTTGTAAATATAACAAGAATTGCGGTTGTTGCCACGTAAAAAAATGCCTCAGGCATTTTTATACGCGGCAACAACCGCAATTCTTGCATTTGAAGGAACACAATGTCTACATGGTTGATATTTTTGTAGGGGACCCATTCAAGACACCATATACACAGGGCGGAAAGATGATATAACTGACAGATGTGACACAACAGGGGAAAATGTGCAATTACAGGGATTTAGTGTAATATACAGCCACTAGGTGGCCACCAGTGCAGCAGCACTAATAGAACCATTGAATTCCTTTAGTCCATGTAAGGGGGGTAGGTAGGATTATAATCAACCTCAGGAGCATTGAAATGTGTGTTGCTAGGCAGGTAAACAATTAGAATAGCTGTTGCTAGGCAGCCAGCTGTCTTAGCAACAAACCAATAAAACCATTGAATTCCTTGGGTCCATGTTAGGGGGGGTAGGTATGATTATAATCAACCTCAGGAGCATGGAAATGGGTGTTGCTAGGTAGATAAACCATTAGAAAAGCTGTTGCTAGGCAACCATCTGTCTTAGCAACAAACTAATAGAACCATTGATTTCCTTGGGTCCATGTTAGGGGGGGTAGGTATGATTATAATCAACCTCAGGAGCATGGAAATGGGTGTTGCTAGGCAGATAAACAATCTGAATAGCTGTTGCTAGGCAACCAGCTGTCTTAGCAACAAACTAATAGAACCATTGAATTCCTTGGGTCCATGTTAGGGGGGGTAGGTACGATTATAATCAACCTCAGGATCATGGAAATGGGTGTTGCTAGGCAGATAAACAATTAGAATAGCTGTTGCTAGGCATCCAGCTGTCTTAGCAACAAACTAATAGAACCATTGAATTCCTTGGGTCCATGTTAGGGGGGGTAGGTACGATTATAATCAACCTCAGGAGCATGGAAATGGGTGTTGCTAGGCAGATAAACAATTAGAATAGCTGTTGCTAGGCAACCAGCTGTCTTAGCAACAAACCAATAGAACCATTGAATTCCTTGGGTCCATGTTAGGGGGTATGGGTATGCTTATGATCAACCTCAGGATCGAAGGTTGATTAATATTAATTTTATCATTTCAATATGCATAAATTTGTGTTGTGACACCTTAAAACAAAATGGCGGCACCCCTTAAAACAAAATGGCGGCACCCGTACTGACTTCCTGTCAAATGAAAACAATATAATGCCTCAACCTGGTAGTTCGCAAGCTCACCACCAGGGCCCCTCCGGGGCCTTTCGGCCTTAAAAAAACATACACTGTGAAATTTTCAGGAACATCTATATATTTCAACTTTTTATGCCTATGTTTTATAGCTGTGTTTTGATCAGTAGAGTAGGCCCTAAATGATAACATTAATTTAGCATGTCCAAAAAGAATAACCACTTACCAGTCACCACCTCAACAGACTTGTTTGAGGGGCCGCAGTACAGGACCTTCCTATTGCAGCCTTCATCTGTGTTCAGTTTGGCAAACTTGATAGCAATCCTGACTCCAGTGACCGTCTTCCCGGTGCCCGGTGGTCCGTGGATGACAGAGAAGGATTTAGCGAGAGCCTTTTCAACCGCTTGTTGCTGCACCGAATTTGGGTCCATGTAGCCGGGAATTGACTTTAAATTTGCTTCCTTCATGGACCTCACAATTGTTGATGTCTCTATGGATGACACAGATTTGATAATATGATTGATTTTCTCCCTTACTTTCTGGTAATTAATTGCAGGATATTTAAATCCATGAACGCAATTTAAGCGAGGGTAAATTCTGGAGATAGTAGCAGAGTATCAACTTCGTCCCCACCCACAGATTTGATAATATATCTGACTGTTATGTTGATAATTGCATGGGCGGCCAAAATGAATTTACTCTACCAAAACCTTCTGGCACCACTACCAAGCTCTGTGTATAAAAGGTTTCTTACAAAAGTTACCAGTTATGCTACTAATTCACTCGGGTCATGGCATGACAGGGTTTATAAGGCATTATCATTATTATTAGCATAACATAATATTCATTTAAGAGATCTCCAGACTTGGATTTAAAGCTCTGAAATTAGGTTGTCATCACACCTAGTTCTTGTGGTTTATGTCCAAGTGCAAGACATCTGGCCATCTCAGACTTGTCCAGGTTATCCACTGCGGCAAGGATTCTCCTACATGAAGACATGGGGCAGGTAAGAAAGATTAAAGGGAATTTTTGGTTTTATTTATGTGTTTATCCGGTAATTAATCACTTAAATGTAAGTATCTGCGCTTTGACCCAGACCACTTTATTCTATTGGTCCGAATGTAGAAAGGTTTATCTATCAAGACAGTAGAGAAACAGAATGGGACGTCATGATATCTTATCAATTATCTTATAAATTAGAATTGAACCCCTGAATATTTACTTATATTCTGAAATGGGTACATAATTACTGTTACTAAGAGTCTTATGCTTCAATGTAAGGTGTGTAAAAACAACCAGATCCAAACTGTGTTGGAGAATGCACAAACATCGGCAAATACCGTAAATTCCCGCGTATTACCCGCATCTCCCTTATAACCCGCACCCCCAGCTCAGCAGAATCCTATAACCCGTTTTTGGATCTGAAAATCTCCATTTTAGTACTGTTCTACAGTAATAAAAACCCTCGTGTAGCCCGCACCCTATATAGGCATGTTTGGTATCAAATGAAAGCTGAGTCTGATTCGCGTATAACCCGCGGGTAGTACACGACAATTTACGGTACCTAAGATGTGCAGCCACCTGTACATGATTCATGTACTCTTAATGCAAATGAGGTACTCTGTCTGCAGCTGGAATACCTTATACACACTCCACATAGCTGCCACCTTTTGTGTTGTATAAGAGACATGCTGCAGTCTGTACGAAAACATGCCGGACACCGGCTATAGCCGGCTAAAAGCCTGCTGGACCGGCAAAAAGTCTGTGCCGGTCCCAATGATTGGCTGTGTTCTTGGGCTACATGTCAGTTTTTACGGCTTGTAAATCAGACCATTATTAAGGTTTCTAGAGTTAACTAGAGAGTCTGAATATTACATTAAAAAACACACAAAAGTTTATAAACTATGATTTTAATATGATTTAGATATACCAGTTATTTCTATTTAACATTATTTCCTCTCTCTATATATAGCAATTCTGGCTTACTACTACATTTCTAGATACAAACATTTCCCTGGGGTATCCGGGCCTGCAACCATTTAGCTGGGCCTGCAGATTTCCAAATCTGCAGGACCGAATGTCCTGCACGGAGAAAAGCTTTTCATATAGACTGTGAATCATGCTGATTGATCTAATTGTGACTGTGATTGTGTGGGGATTTTTGTATAGCTATAGCACGCACTGAGTTTTAAGACTTTTACATATGACACATTACAACATCACCATACTTAATCTCATGCCACAAGTGTAAATTAGTCATCAGAATATTTGGGATATTACCTTATATTCATTGATTAATTGATTAGTCGTTTATTTAGACTGTCAGACAGTGGAGCCAGGCCCCGTTAGCGAATGGTAGTTCATACTGCAGCATACGGAAGATGAATATCCAATATGATACATATATTTGCCTTAGTGGCTAGTTACATATTACCAGTCTTATTAATAGTAATATATTAAGGTCCTAGGAATTCGTGAGTATACCTGTAGGGTCCTCGATATATATTTCTCCTTAGATGATAACTTAAGTTAATATAGTCTACAAATGGTAGTCATAAATTATTGGTGCTAGTTTGTTAACTCACTTCATTGGTAGTGGTTCTGTTGTTGCCTCAATAGTTGCCTGCTTTTTGGATAGGAGCTGGAAGTCTGGGAAGGGCATGGAGGAGTGATTCACAACCACTTTTATAGTAGTCATTTGGTCATACACATGCTCCTGACCTGTGACAAGGCAGTGTGCTACAAAGGTGATCTTGTTCTCTGGATGTGCCTTTCTACCGATGTCGGACCCAAGGATTTTCTCAGGCACAGCTATCTCCTGATACCGTACACATAAATATCTATAACAGCGAAAAAATTATCTGGTCATCAAAGAAATATTTTCATCAACCAACTTTGATGGACAATATGATTTCAGATTCACAAAGCAGCTGCTAAACAGATGTTTCAAAATTATGTCTCAGTGTTGGAATACGCAGAAGGTTATTGAAGGTAGCAGTAAAATGTATTAATTGATATTATTTCATTCATACTGGGAATTTATATGCATAATTATGCCTGTATTCACCTCATATAAAATTGACCTTGTATTTTTAAAATATCACTTGCCTATGGATAGCTGCAATAATACCAAATTACTGGTGTAATGCCATTTATCATAAAACTATGAAAAGGTGAGACAGCTGTTAGTTCTTAGGGTATGTCAGTAAGTGCAGGTAAATACAGATGCAGTTAAGGCTGTGTCTCACGACCTTGGGCCAATGTTTTTGTCTTTGACCGGGTGCCAGCTCTGACCGGGTGCCAGCTCTGACCGGGTGCCAGCTCTGACCGGCCTGAATAAAATCGGGTTATTTAGGGCAGATGTAGATAGAATTTGTCTGAAAAGGTTAATGGTTGTTATAACGCTCTAAACTAGTCATTAGTTGTCCATTTTTATCATCATCTGCCCTAAATAACCCGTTTTTATTCAGGCCGGTCAGAGCTGGCACCCGGTCAGAGCTGGCACCCAGTCAGAGCTGGCACCCAGTCAGAGACAAGAACATTGGCCCAAGGTCGTGAGACACAGCCTTAAGCGTATACACACTGCATCACTCAATACTCACAGTTCTTCTCCAAAGTTAAACACCTGATATTCCTCACAGAACTCCTTGAGCAGATTGAGTCTCCCGGTGATTGTCCCTTCCAGGGTCCTACTCCACGTGATGTTGACGTCTTTCAGGTAGAAGGAGTCGTTACTCTTGATGGCTTGGTGAGCTGCTTCTGCCTTTAACACTGGCACCCATCTATCCTTGTAGGCTGTTGTGTTGGGATAATCCCTTGTCACCTACGGTAAGATAATTTTTTTAAATCTACACCCAGAAAAACGTTACAAAAATGTTACAAAAATTACCAAATTTTACTCGGAAATGTCCTTGGAAAATTTCGAAGCTCACTTTGATTCTAGTCTAGAGAGAAAGACAAAGAGAATTAACTAGTGTAAATTCTCATGAATATGGCTTTCTTGTGTATAAGCCGCTACCAAGCTTTAGATCCTGGAGACAAACAGGGCATTTGTTTGTTGCAACTTCAGTAATGTAGTATACTTCTAAAAGCTCTTATAAAAGCCACACCCTATATATACATAGGAATGTTTGGTATCAAATACGGCTGAGTCTGATTTGCAAACAAGCCACGGCTTCTACCCGAGAATTTATAATATGATGAATTCATGGCCCTTACCCTCAGGGCAGCTGTCTTGGCAAAGCAGGTGATGGGTTCTTGTCGGTGTTCAATGCAGATGTCCAGGTCGTCCGTGAGGGTGAAGAGTTGTATGTGCGGTGTTAGTTGTGTGTGTCGCAGGCTGGATGACAGCTGTACCCGATGGACCTGTGCTGGGGACACCTTAAGGACGAGTTGGATGTTCTCCTCACACTGAACCCCACTGCTGACCTCAGGTTTGCGGCTGCTGTATCAAATAAAGGAAAATGGTAACCCTCGGCTAAACTTTAAATATGTGTTGGATTATTATAAAAGGATCTTCATTGAAATTGGCCACATATATGAAAATACTAAGATAGTTACATGATCAAAGACGGTTCAAAACATAAAAGGAGGTGACTATGTTATTTGCTTATAGGGCACTAGAGGGCTGGATGATGTATTTGACTAGCATACATGACTAGCATTTAAAGGACAGGTAACACGTCGAGGATATGTAAAACACATTTGTGACTGATGGGAGGTAGCTATTTAAGGCAATCATCTATTCTTAAAAAGTCACCCATTCAGATAAGTCACCTGGTAAAAAGGGTCGCCCTGTCAAATATGGCACTTAGTCAAATAGGGCACTCTTTGCACCTGTATTGAATTGCTCAGCCAGAATTAGGTAGTTTTGTTGTTAATCACTGTTCAAAGTAAGAATATTGCCTATCTGCAAAGGAAGCATACCTGATGGACAGAAGTAGCTCGTTAACTTTTTGCCGTAAACCAAAGGAATCGTCTCCTTTGATGCAGCTGACAAGTCCTTGCCACTGTGGGGCAGGAATCCGGGTGACAAAGCTGCAGAAAACAGGACAAAGACAGAAAAACAGAGAAAGTCTGTAAGCTTGTTTGTCAAAAATGTCATGCCATGATGCTATGAAATGTAATATTCATAGATATGTATTTTATTATACCAGTAGGGTCACCGCAAAAGACAAACATAAAAGAATATATCCGACAACATGACGGGGATTTGGTCATTTACTGGCTGACCCCTTCAAAAATATTATTCCCCTAGCAAGAAGGAAATCATAAAAAAATGCAGTTCTTATACCACAAATTTATCTAAAGAATCACACCGGACTCACCGGTGTGGGTCCAGTTTCATCGGACGAGAACGTGATTGAGCACTGAGGACATATTCTCTGTGGTACTTTCTGTAGTTGTAGACCCGCTCTTCCCAACGAAGCTCAACCTCTTGTAATTCCTCATCATATATTGGCAAAGTCTGAAGGTCCAGATGGCTGTAGGGCAGAGACCCAACTGATAATGGGATCACGCAGAGAGTAGGAAACCGGAGAATGATCCTATCCTCTTGAACACTTTCCACAATTGGATACAGAACCAGGGGCTGTTCTTTCATCATGACGTTCACCTGCAGTGACTGCAAGTCTTGGTCATACAGCTCTTGTCTGATTGAAGCGCCGTTACATCGGTCACAGATCCTCTGGATGTCATCTTGGTTATATGTAGGAGTTGTTTCCTCAATAACCGCTTTTACAAGTCTTTGTGACACAATGTCAATGTACCTGCGGATAGGTGAGGTAAAGTGTAGGTACGGTGCAGTGTTCAGTGTGACGTGGCAGTATGGTGGATCAACATCCGCAGAACACTTGTATTCCGCCCTAGTCTCAATGTCTCTGTAGGCAAACTCGGCAGCTGCTAGTTCCGGTTGAAACATACTTGTAGCCATCAAGTTGCGTAGTCCCTTGTCATCATTTCTTGCTGAAGCATCCTTCAGACGGGATAGGAACTGATAAGAGATAGCAATGTCATCTTGTATCTCTTTATCTCCAGTGCAGCCACATGCTTCAGTACATTGACATGATCTTGGGGGTGTAAATGATGAAATTGCTCTTTCCAGTGTGAGTGATTGCTTAGCACAGTTGTAGTATTTAGTGCACCAAGCGTGCAGAGAACTCTCATGCGGTGGATGTTGGACCCGCAGCGGAACAATGTTCGTGAATTTGCCGAGGAGCAATTTGGCAATGGTATGATTGGCTTTGATCATCATTTCCTCAATCATGCAATGTGCATCAAGACAAATTTCTTCTCCCGGATTAATTGCATGACCACTGTCCCCTAGACGATCATAACGCCATTTCTTTGCAATGTGTTTAAGTAGCTTCAAACTGGCCCCAAGGTCTTTTGGAAACCTAGCATTGTTTTGACAGTCAAGAATCTGTTGTGCCTCGTTTTAGGTTAGCTGGTGGTTGCTACGTATGACACTTTTGCACACTGTTGGCGGAGATGTAGGTTTGAAATCAATCGGGTTAAGCCGAAAGATTACAGATACTGTCATTCTTTCCTTATCCTGCTTTAGACTGCAAAGGTCCTCACTGAGTGGTGGTGGTAACATGGCAACTGGGGAACCCTTTAACTGGTAGTGTGTCAAGCAGCGTAATTCAGCTTCTTGGTCAATATGGCAGTCTTGAGGTACAAACTGGCTAACATCTGCTATGTGAATGCCAATTCTCCAACCTTTTTCTGTTTTCCTCACGCTGATTGCATCATCAAGGTGGACTGAGCCCTGGGGATCAATAGTAAATGTCAGATCATCAACAAAGGTACGGAGCCTTCCCCGTTCAGCATCTGGCAACTGATAACCTTCATTATAAAGTTCCTCCATTTCTGATACTGTGTCATTTTGGTATTCATCATGCAGGTTGTATTTCAACTTCAGAAAGGTTTCCCCATTGTCCATCCCAGTTGGAGCCTGCATCACATCGACTGCTATGCCAAGAGGTAAAGGATACTTTGCCTCCCATTTCAGTAATTGAACAAGGAAGAGCTTGCTTGATGGGTTTGCATAATCAAGGGCCTCAAACCTTTTGACTTGTATTCCCCACTTTATGCTCTTAGAGTAAACAGCGATCTTACCATTTGGGTGATTGTCATGAACTAGATTAGTTATGAGGGGAATGCCCTCGTTCAGCGGTATGAATAGTTTGGGGTTGAGATGATCAATCCTACAAATGCAGAGTTTGATAATCATTCCTTTTCTCAGAACCCCTACAACTTCTCCTTCCGGACAGTCATCTTTTGAAGCGACCATTTTGAGTACTTTAACCAGAACCTCATCTCCATCAAATGCTCTGTTACAAAGTTGACGACTACAGATATTGATTTTCTCAATTCTGTCATCATGGTTCATATTTTGAGCAACCCCTCCTTTGGATCCATGAATAGTTATAAGGCATCTCTTGCAGGTTTGTGGGTCTTCCTTGAGAAATGCAAGCATCTCTTCTTTGGTATACTGCTGGTATATGTTGGCTCTGCTGTCATCATCATCTTCATCACTGCTGTAATCTTTATCATCATGGGACACTTGACCTGAAAAGATGTTCAGGTTGTAGGAGCTGAGGATTTGTCCCTTCTTCTGTTAGACACCTTTGGTGCTTTAGATTTATAAATTCTTTAATCATTTTGCATAAATGAGTTAAATGTGTAATATGCTTTGCAGAGGTCTTTTTTTTTAAATAACCTGCCAATACTCAATATGTATACTTAAATCTTAAAATTTAACAGTGCATTTTCAATCGACATGGAGAATAAGATCTCGAAATAAATGCAAAGAATCAGTCAAATCGTTAACCTTTAAGGGTTATTACACTACACCTTTGACTCATGCAGTAACTCTCAGTCTTAAACAATTCCTGTGAATCTCAGTCTAAATATGGGTGCACCATATTAGCACAACATATTATTCTTCAAGCATAAGACGTTTGGAGATGATTTAACCACAGACAGGGACTCCTTTGTATCTCCAGGGGATGCTTTTTAAGAAACCACCATGCTTGAGCATCCCCCAGGTAATGCTTTGTAAGAAACCAACTACCTGCCCAATGGTTAGGGTAGGGGTTAGGGTTAGCTTGGTTCTTTCTCATTACAGTAAGGGCTAGCTGAGGGTTAGCTATCTATCTTGGGGACCAAGGGAGTCCCTGTCTTTGAATAAAGAATAAGATATCCCCTGACATCTTCTTCAAGCATAAAACATTGTGCTAATGGGATAATAATCAATTCTCACGTAGTGTCCGTCTCGGTTGTTTCGGCATTAAGGCGTTAAGGTTGAAGTCGGGTTTGTCGAGGTCCATCTGCCACAGTTCCTGTTCCTCCTCGTTGTGGCAGAACGTGCAACGCTCCTCCCCCCATATACACGGTGCACCCCTGTCATACTGCTCACACAGTCTGAACTGACCACCGAAAGGCCGGTCCGGATTCAAATTAGCCTGAAAGAGACGTTAGGGATCATTCAGACTATCTCAAAATAGCATATAAACACCTTGAGACTTCTTATAGGTATTTACAACATATACTCAATGCTCAATCCAAATATGGAAGTGATTGACGCCATATTGATACTGCCAGCCTTCCACAGAATGGGTATCTCTACATTGAAAATGACAGAGTTCTGTCCTAATGACATGACATTTATTAAAAATGGTGTATGGACTCCTCACCAGACTTAGTCATAAGTTGGGGATATATCCATATTGTAACATATCAAAATATCAGAGTGGGTTATCATTATAAATTCTATGATAACTTAGGAAATGAAGTGCGAACATATCATTCAAATGGAACATTCTATACTATAGCCTTCAAACCATTGACTATCTCATCAATAGACCATGCTGACACTTGCCTGGTTACCTCAGCCAGTAGAGTGCCTGCCTCTAATTCAGAGGGTTGAGGGTTTGAGGCTCTCTTGAGGAAACTTATTAAAATGTTTCAAAAAATCAGGCCTGAGCCAACAAACACCAGGGAGAGTATGTGAATTTCTAAAGATTCAGAAAACGTCCACCAGGTGGGGTTAGTGAGTTTATAAAGTTCTGAACATCTCCACAGGGTCCTGCCACCAGTTTGTCCGAATTATCCTTAAGAAAAAGTAAGGATGAAATGAAAATAAAAAGTTTATTATGATGAAAGATAAGCACTACATGAGAAATACACTTCATCATTGGATGTGTGGACTAATTTTCTCAAGAGGTACACAAACATCTTTCTTGCGTAGGGGCACAATGTCCGGGTGTGTCTCCCCACAGGGGGTGCCATAACCGGAAGTCATTGTGCATTGTGCCCTATATGCTCAAGGGACTTGTCATTGCAATCCAGTAACGTAGGGAGCAGAGAGTAGTCAGACACGGGTTGGTAGTGTAACGGTTAGCACCCTTGTCACCGGTGCGAGAGGTCTGTAGTTCGTTTCCCTTCATATCCAAGGACTAAGTTTCCCTTGACCTCTACACTTGTATCATATACTTTTTGAATCTCTCTTTCAATGAGTGACCTATCAGTGTGCTTACTATGTCCGGCCGTGGCCGCACCTTGACTGCCGCACACAGTAGCCTAGGCCTCCTCCTGGCGGCCATTAGGATGGTGCCCTGACAGGTGTGTGGCAGCTCAGGGAGGTACTCGAACCCCGTACAGCCATCCCCCGTCACCACGTAGCACGCCGAGCAGGCCGAGCTAAACACAAACCGCGCACTGATGGCTTCTGGTACCTACAAGTGAAGACATGGTTACACATTACCGTAAAACCTCACTTATAGGTCGACCTCACCTATAGGTCGAATTGGAATTTTGAGGGAAAAAATCGACCTATAGGAAAAAGCTTTCAACTTTAGTAAAACCTCACTTATAAGTCGAATTGGAGTTTGAGATTATTTGAGGGGGCCCCAACCCAACCCATACCCCCCATAATCCCCAATAACCACCCTCTTTCTGTAGCCAAAGTGAGTAATATTCATGATATTCTGTCCTAAAGACGACCCCCAACATGTGGTGTGATGAAATAAGTCTTACATGGAAAAACAATGCCCGAAAAAATGTGTATCTTACAGCATTAAAATGAACCTTTTTTGGGTCCCTAAATAATTTTACTTTTTTTCAAAACCTCACCTATAGGTCGAATTGGACTTTAGAGGTGAAAATTCGACCTATAGCAAAAATAAATTCCAAATAAAAATCGACCTATAAGCGAGGTAATTAGTTTTAAGTGGCATGGTCCGATTTTTTTCATATATTAAAATTCTACTTAGATGTGTTCCAAATGTTAGAACAATAGCATATTTGGAGGATAGGGAACAATATAACACCAGCTATGGCTAATAGAAGTCCATTTAGAGTGTCCAGTGTGGCCCAGGTTCAGTATTTTACAGTGTATTTTCAATGGGGGGAATTATAGCGTGCACTCCAAAAGTCTTAAATTGAGCATAAAACTAACAATGGAATGAATTCTAAGCTGAATTGTGGGGAATAATGTTAAATAAAATAGGTAGGTCATGTAGTATGGCGATATTGAACAATTTTGTTCATTTTTAACTAAATTAATTTTTGAGCCCTAATCATCGGACATGTCACTTTAATTTATTTTGAAAAGGTTTTTTTATGTTTCCTTCCTTTTGACTCATGAGTTTCCGCATTTACAATTGATTTACCCTGACCCTCTGGCTGGTAATCTAATAATAAATGTGTTCAAATTATCACAATTTAGTTCAAAGATATATCTGACTGATCATGATAAGCCTGTATACACATGAATATTTATAAATAATCTATCACAACGTCATGGGCAGAAAATTTGATTGTTTTGTGTTGAGAAAGTTACTATAGTAGTATAGTATGTATCGGAACGGGACTATAGTTAAGTACTGTTTATTACTCAATCGACCTGCAGCCAATCAGAGGCCTCCATTTGGTCACGTGACCGGAAGTGACCTACTTAGGGGATTAGTGGTGACATCACGTGACCTAGTTAGCCAATCAGAGGCCGCCATTTGGTCACTTGACCGGAAGTGAGGTCATATGACCTACTTATGGACCGGAAGTGACGTCATATGACCTACTTAGGGGACCGGAAGTGAGGTCATATGACCTACTTTAGGATCACGTGACCGGAAGTGACCTGATGAGTCACGTGACCGGAAGTGACGTCACATGACCTAATGGCCAACCGGAAGTGAGTGACCTGATTGAGGATCACGTGACCGGAAGTGACCTGATTGATCACGTGACCGGAAGAAGAAGAAGAAGTGACGTCACGCGACTTAATGAAGAGATGAGCGTCTTTAAGGGGTCACGCGCTTTAAAATGTGATATCTTTTTTTTTGGAGGAGGAGGAGGAGGAGGAGGAGGAGGAGGAGGAGGAAAAGGAGGCGAGTCTCTTATTTTTTTTGGTAAACTAATAAAAAACACTACGATATAAGTTTTCGTTTTTTTTTCATTTTTTATTGTTTTACGAGCGACTGGAAGTGACTTATTGAACTAGGTAGAAGCGTTCTTTAGAGTGTATAAAGGGGGGGGAGGGGAGGGGAGGGGAGGGAAGGGGAGGGGGGCCCCTTTAAGATGCATGGGGAGGGGGGCGCTTTTAGGATGCATGGGGCGAGTGGTGGGGGGGAGGGGGGGAGGGGGGAGGGGGGCACTCTAGGGGGGTGGGGGGGCACTCTAAGGGGTGTTTGTCTCTTTTAAGAAAAAAAAGAAAAGAAAAAGATTTCAATCGAGAGACACGCTTCTTCCTCTCGAGAGGAAGAAGCGTGTCTCTTCGTTTTTTTTTGTTTATCACGTGCTTCGATGAGGCGATCAGCTGCGACTGGAGGAAGTGACACTTTAAGAGGGCGCGCGTCTTAATTGTTATGATATTTTTTTTATTTTTTTTTACTTACTAATAAAGAAGACGTATGAAAATAAAACACAACAATTCACATGTCCGTCGTTCTCGTTGTTTCTTGCTTGATAAAGTCAAGTAATATCGCGATGCCGAGGTCAAACTTTCCCATGTCCTCAGTCAACACTCGAAGGAGTTCAAAAGGTGTACCGCCGGCACCGTCAGCTTCATCTTGCCACATTTTCAACACTCGGAAGGCCCACTCAGCGGGACTTCCTCCGTATTCGCATTCTTCAGCGATCTTATCTAACCTCTCAGGCGACAATTTTAAATGGTCCCCCACCTCTTTCCACCTGCTACCTAGACGTCTGCCGAGGGTGCCCAAGTGCTTATGCATCGCGCGCGAGTCGGGGTTTTCGAAATCCAACCCCTGTCTGTGGAGAAGGGACATCCACTGAGCCAACAGTTCCACGCGTCTAATGCGGGTGAAGACGCGACCGAGCTCTCCCCATCTATGACGATGCGGGGTTTCACCCCACCAGACTCGGAACATCGCCGTACACAGCTCCTCCGGTGTCTTGACACTGCGCTCTACTAGAGCATCCATACGGGCGGCAGTAACTTTTAAGCTACTGCCCAACTCTCTCCAACAGCCGCTCAACTCTTTACCTAGTTGATGAAGCAAGGCGTCGCTATAGGCTAACCGCCGCTGTCCTACCTCTCTGTTCTCCCCATCGGTCTGCCTCGCGCGTCTCACGTCGTCAAGCCGCATTAACTTTTTTTCAGGTGGACAAGGCGGTGAAGGCGAGCTTGAAAGTGGAATAGCTTGAGCCATCTCGTCTCGTCTTGGCGGCGGCGGCGGCGGCGGCAGCGGTGGCTGCGGCGGCGGCGGTGGTGGCGGCGGCGGTGGTGGTAGTAGACGTTACTGTGGTCAGAGGCGATATGGTTTTTTTCCAACAGAAATCAGAGCTTTTTATACAGAGGGAGTTTAATCCCATTTCCAACAGCACTCCAGCTGTGTAGCGACCTGTCCGCATGACGCTTTTTCAACCGCTCCGCTCCTTAAGAGCTTAGATGACGAGGGGTGTGTCATCGCTATCCGTGGAGACCAGCTGAAAACGGTGTTTCTTCCTCATCCATAGCCTTACCTCCTACCCCCTACCTGAGGACGTCTCCCTCCCTCTGACATTCATTGTAACAAACGTCAGAGGTCAGGTGAAAATCGGATTTTTTTCATGCACAGCCTTAGTCAGCTGTCACCCCTCCCTATTGAACTAGCCGGCCGCCGCCTGGCCGGCCCGGTCTACTCACCACGGCAGGAGGTGGTGATTTTTTTTTTGTCTTACACTTAAGTCGCTCACCACATGCACACGCCTCTACTCACAGACAGACACGTTCGTCTTAGGGGGGTCCTGCTTCACGCCACACGCCTCCTGTAGTTTTTTTTTGTATACACACTCTAAGCTCATCACCGTTAATCCTTTATACAGCTAACGCGCGCTGAATGGCTGAACAGGGTGGTAAGTGGCTTAGCTCATGACAGTGGATCCCTCAAAAAAAAAGAGGGGAAAGGGATCCAGCTGAAAACGTCATACCTTATGTCTTTGTGAATGGCCGCCGGTCAGTCGACGGCAGCAACCGCTTAATCCTTTATACAGCTAATGCGCGTTGAATTGCTGAACAGGGTGGTAAGCGGCTTAGCTCATGACAGTCGATCTCTCAAAAGGGGGGAAAGGGATCCAGCTGAAAACGTCATGCCTTATGTCTTTTGTTTCTCTTTGTGAATGGCCGCCGGCCAGCCGGCGGCAGCTGAACAGGGTCAGTAAGTAGCTTAGCTCTAGAAGCGAGAAGGCGTATATAAGGGGTCTGGAAACCTCCATTCACTCACTCATTCTTTTGCTGCTCTCTACAGTCACCACCATGAGCAAAAGACAACACCTAGCGCCGTCCAAGAACAAGAAGACTATGCGGAACAGCGCTCGTTTAGCGTCAGTGCCTCCTCTTGCTACTGAAAATGAGACTACCGCCGCAGCCGCTTGGTCTTATCACCCTCCCGCTGTAGCGAGCGCTCGCGGCAGTAGTAGTAGTAGTAGCAGTAGTAGTAGCAGTAGTAGTACTAGTAGTAGTAGTAGTAGTAGTAGTACTACTGGTAGTAGTCGTCGTGCTAGCGACGTTGTTACACTGGCGACGGTACACGTTGCTGCTAAGCGCGCTGCCGCTGCTACTGCCGCCCTGCCTGCTGCGGCTGCTGCTGCTGCTGCACTTGCTACTGCTGCGCCTGCTACTGCTGCGCCTGCTGAGGCTGCTGCGCCTGCTACTGTTGCGTCTGCTGCTGCTGCTGCTGCTGCTGCTGCTGCTGCTGCTTCTGCTGCACCTGCTGCTACCGCTACTACTACTGACGACAACGCTCCTGGCACAGCGCAGTACTGGCAACCGGGTTTTTACCTCCCCACTACTGTTGATGACTTTGATGACCTGCCGCACGTTGCACAGCCCCTCTCCTCCACCACTACATCGACCGACGCCCTCGACGCCGCTCGCGCTGAGAGTGACAGCTATTCGGACACTCAGCCCCTAAACCGAGAAGAAGAGGAGGAGGAGGAGGAGCAGCAGCAACAGGGTGAGACAGAGAACGACGCTGACGACGAGGCGTACGAACAACCCGAAGGGAAAGGGGTGGGCGGTACGTTTTTCGGCTTCCCTCTTCGACCTTTCGACCTCACTTCCTCCACTAGTAGCGTCCCGTCCGGTCCGTGGCGACTGCCCTCACCGCCACCTTACGAGGGCGGCGGCGCTTCATCTTCTACCGCTACACTCAGCACCGACGGCGTGTGGCTGCGCTGTTCCAACAACGAGGCCTCGGATACCACCAGCGCTGACGCTGCTCCTGCTATCGGTTCTGCTGCTGATTCAGCTCACGCTGATGGTGTTACTCATCCTGCGGGTGTGAAACGTTCTAAGGTGAGTTCCAGAACAACAAGGCCTAGTAAGAAGAGAAAAATACAAGAAAAAGAACGAGATGGACGAGAAGAAGCAGAGAAAACCTTCTCCCGTCTTTTCGGGTTAGAGTTCTGCTTAGACGGAGCTTTGACGCTGGAGATCTGGGAGGACGTGGCTAGACTGTCTAGGAGGCCGCGCTACACAAAAGACGGCCAGGTGAAAGAGGCGTCTCTGACCAGAAGCAAGCGAGTGCACTTCACGGCCGACGCGCTGCGCGAGCTAATAGCACGCATCGCCGATATCCGCGCAGTGGTGCGCATACGCGACACAGCGGCCGCGCAAGGAAAACCTAATCACACCCCCTGGTTCGCAGTGCTGGATGAGGAGGGCGAAGTGTACGCAGCTGTGAGCTACTACAGCGGTAAGAACCTCGTCCACGTGCGCAAGTACGAAGGTCCTGACAAAAAACCCACACAGCAGGGAGTGACGCTGTCCGCCAGAGCGCTCAAAGAGTTGGATGACAAACAGAGATCATTCTGAAATATCTCGGCATAGATTCGGAATGAGAGACGCTCAACGCTCACGCGCGCACACACACACACACACACACACACAGCGTTTGACGTACGCTGTATGAGACAGACAGACGGATACACAGACAGCAGACAGAAAGATAAATAGATAGATAGATAGACAGATAGATTGATAGATAGATAGATAGTTAGACGGCTAAGTAGTTGGTAACTGAGTGAAAAAAAACATGACACAGTACGTATGCGAAAAGTGTTTCAAAATGTTTAAAAGACCGTACAACCACGAGAGACACGTAGAAAATTGTAGAGTAGTACCTAAGTTTTGCCCTTTATGCGGCGAAGGCGATTGCCGAAAGATCGCCTGTCGACGCGAATCTCTGGACGGGGTGACCGTCCCTCCGCGCATATGTGCTGTACCGAACGGGGAGGAAACGTTCACGGCGAATTGGCCTGCGATACAAACGGGCGTCAGGATGCACGGGACTCGCGTGAGTGTAACAAACTTCAGGCTACCAACCGGCGAGTTGAGTGACGCTGTAGATACTATGCGTCGCATTCACTTGACACAAAGATTCAGATACAAAGTGGGTTTCTCGGTAGGCTTACTCTTACAACACAGAGAAGACAAGAGCAAACTGCGCTACTTTCACGCCTCCCAGAACAACGCAACTCTCATACAACCGCTCCCTACTATAACTAATTCAGAAACTTTGGAAGAGCTCCTCTCAAAGATGGAAAACACCGTCGCTTGCGAGGAAGTACGGAAACTTTGCGACGCTGACACCAAGTGGCACGTTCTTTTTCCTACCAATTTGAACATTTGCGTTTACATGGGACCGGGGGAATTCCCCATAGGCGGTAGGATCACTCAGGCCGGTCGAGTTGGAAAGAGAAGCGGCGTGTTAGATTTTCCCAACAAGGACAACCTCTGCATCTTCCGCTGCATTTCCTTTCACTTATACAACACCAGCAAGCGCGCTTCAGATTTGTTACGTCAGTTCTGTCCCGCTGCCACACCTGAATCCTTTCCGGGTCTGAACATCCGCGACTTACCCGCGTTAGAGAACTTGTTTGACGTACAAATAGCGGTTTACACCGCGTCGCGTCAAGTGCCGGGGCGGAAGTTGAGAAGACGCGTTACTCTGATCAGACCGCCTTCCAGAACTCTGGCCGCCCGAGGTAAAGTCAACCTACACCTGACGGCGAAAGGCGGTTTGCACGTCTCTCTCGTCACGGACTTCAACGCGTACGCGGGCATATACGAATGTTGCAAGTGTAAGGCGGCGTTCACCACCGAGTTCTTGCTGAAGAGACACAGGAACCAGCTTTCCTCTTGCCGACAAGTCAAGTTGCGCTACGTAGGTGGCATCTACCAAAATTCGAGAACGATTTTCGAAGCGCTAGCAGACTTCTCCATTTTTCCCCCCGACGGACATTCCGGAATCTACCCTTACAAGATCGCCTTCGATTTCGAGGCTTTCTTCAGACCGTGCAAAGAACCGTCGACGGAACACGTGTCCCTGCTGTGGGATCACGTCCCTTTGTCGGCTAGCGTCGCATCCGACTTTCCGGGGTGGGAGGGGCCCGTCTGCTTCGTCAGAGAATCCGACGCAGATTCCGACCCCTTGTTGGACCGAGTTTTAAATCACATAAACGAGAACGCCAAAGTCATCGGGGAAGCTGTGCTAGAACTTTACCGACCGACCTTAGCGAAGTTAGATGCGGCGATAGGTGAAGCTCTCCTGCTGGAGGAGGCGACGTTCACCCCTTCTCCAGGCGGCTTCGCTGCGGCTCAGACCAGACACCCGTTAGTTCAACTGAAGAAGCGTCTTCTGAGATACATCCGTCAAGCTCCAGTCGTGGGCTTCAACTCGGGGCGTTACGACTTGAACCTGATCAAAATACGCCTTCACTCGTTCTTCGCCTCCGGAGACCGAAGAAACCAAGAATTCAGCGTCATAAAGAGAAGCAATCAATACTTGGCGGTTTACACACAGCACACGGTTTTCTTGGACGTAGTCAACTATTTGGCACCCGGTTACAACTACGCGACCTATTTGCGAGCTTTCACCAGGAACGAAGAGAAAGGTCACTTTCCTTACGAATGGATGACGTCTACCAGGAAACTGGCAAACAGAACGCTGCCACCGAGATCGGCTTTCGACAGCGAGCTGACGGGCGTCAAAATGTCCGAATCCGACTACGCCGCATGTCAGAAAGTTTGGTCCGACGAGAAGATGCAAACTATGGAAGACTACTTGATCCACTACAACAACAAAGACGTCAAACCTTTCATAGAAGCTCTGAAAAATCACGCTAAATTTTTCCAAGATCGCGGCATTGACATGTTGAAAGACGGAGTTTCTCTCGCCGGTTTGACTTTACGGTTCCTCTTCCAAAACCTAGAAGACGCGTTCACAACGTTCCCCCAGTTCGACGCCGTCCTCCACGCTCTGATCAAAGAAAATCTAGTCGGCGGTCCTTCCATCATCTTCCATAGATTTCACGAGAAGGGCACCACGCGGATAAGGGAGCACAAGTACGGCGAAGAAGCGAGACCGTGCCAACACATCCTAGGACTAGACGCTAACTCTCTGTACTTGCGCTGCATGAGCGAAGCGCACTGCACGGGCTATTACGCGGTGAGACGGCCCGAGACCGAGTTCAAGCCCGAAATTAGGCAAAGAAACTCTCACAGCGCTTTGGAGTGGTTACGCTTCGTAGAGCACGACCGCGACGTGAAACTGCGCCACGCTTTGAACGGCGGCGAGATGGTTGTAGGCTGTCGGAGAATTCGCGTGGACGGGTTTCACGCGGCCTCTAATACGGTTTTCCAGTTTCACGGGTGTTGGTTCCACGCTCACGAGTGCATACCGTCGCACCGATATCAGTGCGCTTCACTGAGAGAGGAGAGACGCGACAGAACGACCAGAGTAAGCGCTTACTTGAAAGCGCTAGGTCACAAGCTGGTCGTCGTGTGGGAGTGCGAATGGCGAGAGATGAAGCGTCGAGATGAGCGGGTCAAGGCCTCCCAACAACGCTGGAAGGTTGACGCTTTGAAAGTGTCTCGAAACGCGATGAGCGAGAGCGACATCCTTTCCGCTGTGAAAGAGGAGAAAATGTTCGGTTTAGTTCAAGTGGACATCACTACGCCGCCTCACCTACGAGACTACTTCGAAGAAATGACCCCCGTTTTCAAGAACGCGACCGTTTCAAAATCGGACATAGGACCTCACATGTCAGACTTTGCGCAGGAAGAAAAGCTGTTGAACACGCCTCAGAGATGTCTGATAGGGAGTTACCACGGAAAAAATATTCTCTTGGGAACGCCGCTTCTCAAGTGGTATTTAGAGCACGGTTTGATAGTCACCAAAGTGCAGCTGGTGGTAGAATACCTACCTAAACGCTCCTTTGCCGGTTTCGCGGACGAAGTAACGGCGGCGCGAAGACGTGGCGACGTGAACGAGAACGAGAAAATTCTGTCAGACTGTTACAAGTTAATGGGAAACGCTACGTACGGTAAAACAATCTGCAACAAAGAAAAACACACGGCGGTGAGATACACTGACAGTCGGAAGTTCGAACTATTGGCCAATTCGTGGCGCTTCAAAAAGGCGTCCGAGTTGAGTTCCGATCTGTTTGAAGTCGAACTACAACCGAAAACAGTCAACAACAACCTCCCTATTCAAATAGGGTTCATGGTATACCAGTACGCGAAGTTGAAAATGTTAGAGTTCACATACGACTTCTTAGATAGATTCGTCGATCGGCGCGATTATGCCCTTTGTCAAATGGACACCGACAGTCTTTACATGGCTCTCAGCGGTGACACGTTGGATGACCTAGTCAAACCTCGCCTGAGAGAGACGTACTTCAGAGAGAAACGAAAGTGGCTTCCGACAGCGGTGTGCGACGATCACTTAGAGCTTTTCGTGAAGACAAAAACGGAAAGAGTGCGAGAATGGTGTCCGCCGCCCGGCGGATGTTGTGAGAGACGGTACCTTCACGATCTGAGAACTTCGGGGCTTATGAAAGCGGAGTGGGAAGGTGACGGGATCCTAAGTCTCAACCCTAAGACTTACATTTTCTACGATCGAGTCAGCGACATCGGTGAAAGAAAATCCAAAAAATGGAGTGCAAAAGGTGTACAGAAGAAACAAAACCCTCAGGAACCAGAAGACTTCTTGGATGTTCTTCGCCAACAAAAAACTCTCATTGCTGTAAATAGAAACTTCAAAGTGGTGCGAAACAAAATGGTCACCTACACCATAGAGAAAGACGGCGTGCGCTACTTGTATTATAAGCGTCGCGTGCATTCTGACGGTGTGACAACGAGTCCTTTAGAGATATGAAAAAAAAAAAAAAAAAGCGTGTGCATCTTTTCAAAAATAGAGTGTTTATCAAGATTGAAAAAAAAGAAATAAAAAAAATAAAATAAAATATTGTTGTGTTTTTATTTTCATACGTCTTCTTTTACTAGTAAGTCGCGCAGTCTCTTAAAGCGTCACTCATGTGACGACGTCGCTTCCAGTCACGTGATCCTAAAGACCCTCACTTCCTAAACAAAAAACTTCTTCTTCCGCTCACGTGATCAATCAAGTCACTTCCGGTCACGTGATCCTCAATGAGGTCACTCACTTCCGGTCGGCCATTAGGTCATGTGACGTCACTTCCGCTCACGTGACTCATCAGGTCACTTCCGGTCACGTGATCCTAAATTAGGTCATATGACGTCACTTCCGGTCCCCTAAGTAGGTCAGTAGGTTACCCAGAATGCACCACTAATCCCCTAAGTAGGTCACTTCCGGTCACGTGACCAAATGGTGGCCTCTGATTGGCTGCAGGGTTACCCAGAATGCACCACTAATCCCCTAAGTAGGTCACTTCCGGTCACGTGACCAAATGGAGGCCTCTGATTGGCTGCATGTCGATTGAGTAATAAACAGTACTTAACTATAGTCCCGTTCCGATACATACTATACTACTTACTATGCTTAAGAATCGCCGTTCTCCATGATGTTCATGACGTCACTAAAATAGCTATGAAACAAATCATGATATAACTCACTGATGATTATTACATGAAATAAATACAGAAATCTACTCGAATCACTCCAAACTCTTGACTCTTCACTCTTGGTACGTCAGATTATGCCTCATGAGATACATCCCAGGGCCTACCACTCATGAAGAAACTATTCATTTGGGCAGATTATCGTGAACCTCTGTCTGTTTACTACGCTGGCTACCTGCGTGTAGTATAGTACACGCAGGTGTAGGCCAATCTAGTAGGGGAGCCAAGTGGGGGCCAGTCTTGGCCAAAATCTGACGCATAGTTCCATACAGTCCTGTAGGTGGCGAATTGCATTATGTAAAACACAGTGGAAAACAGAGGTGTCACCTAACAGAAAGTCCCGGAACCTGGATGATTGACAAGCCTTTAATTGGCCTACACCTGCGTGTACTATACTACACGCAGGTAGCCAGCGTATCTGTTTACCTTTTGCGGCGTATTGCATGGCAGTGGTCCTACTGCACCCTCAGCCCCTGGGCTGCTTTCTTCATGTGACTCTGTGCACGACTCTTCATCCGTCCACGTTCCTCCACCTGTGTCAGTGCCAGTGTTGCTATCTGTCTCCTGTATAGGTGTAACGGACATACAGTAAAGTCCAATCTGTTGTCTCAAATATACATTGTAAATAGTTATTGTAGGTACACAGTAGAATCTATTGTAGATGTACAGTAGAATCTACTGTAGAATGGTTTTATAGTAGAATCTACTGTAGATTTACAGTAGATTCTACTGTTTACCTGCAATGAACTGCACCCCTACAGTAGAATCTACAAAACTTGCAACCAACTTTATTGGGGGCCCGCGGTATATGGGTATTAGGGACAGGTGAATGAACATTTGTTTCTGGCGTTTTCAAACGTTTTAATCAATCTCTAGTTCCGACCCCAGCTTATAGGTCACCGCGCCGGCCAAGTGGTTATGGCGAAGTGCTCACGTGTGTGCAGTCTGGTTTTGCTTCCTGGATGTATCGTAGTGTTTGTCAAAATGGCTAATATTAAGTGCATTATTAGTCTAAAATTAAAAGTCTGAGCATGCTATATCCTGAGATATCAGCACAGCAGAAAGTGGATATCAGCACGCAAAATGGCAGAATCATATAATAAGGCCAAAAAAAGGTTTGTTTCAGGTAACATGAGAGGAAAATGTAGGGTCGGTAGGTCGGATTTTTTCTTTTTTAAGGCCGAAAGGCCCCGAAGGGGTCCTTGTGGTGAGCTTGCTAACTACCAGGTTGAGGCATTATATTGTTTTCATTTGACAGGAAGTCAGTACGGGTGCCGCCATTTTGTTTTAAGGGGTGCCGCCATTTTGTTTTAAGGTGTCACAACACAAATTAATGCATATAATGATAAAATTAATATTAATCAACCTTCGATCCTGAAGTTGATCATAAGCATACATATACCCCCTAACATGGACCCAAGGAATTCAATGGTTCTATTGGTTTGTTGCTAAGACAGCTGGTTGCCTAGCAACAGCTATTCTAATTGTTTATCTGCCTAGCAACACCCATTTCCATGCTCCTGAGGTTGATTATAATCATACCTTCCCCCCTAACATGGACCCAAGGAATTCAATGGTTCTATTGGTTTGTTGCTAAGACAGCTGGTTGCCTAGCAACAGCTATTCTAATTGTTTATCTGCCTAGCAACACCCATTTCCATGCTCCTGAGGTTGATTATAATCATACCTACCCCCCCTAACATGGACCCAAGGAATTCAATGGTTCTATTAGTTTGTTGCTTAGACAGCTGGTTGCCTAGCAACAGCTATTCTAATTGTTTATCTGCCTAGCAACACCCATTTCCATGCTCCTGAGGTTGATTATAATCATACTTACCCCCCCTAACATGGACCCAAGAAATTCAATAGTTTTATTGGTTTGTTGCTAAAGACAGCTGGTTGCCTAGCAACAGCTATTCTTATTGTTTATCTGCCTAGCAACACCCATTTCGATGCTCCTGAGGTTGATTATAATCCTATCTACCCCCCCTAACACGGACCTAAAGAATTCAATGGTTCTATTAGTTTGTTGCTAAGACAACTGGCTGCCTAGCAACAGCTATTCTAATTGTTTATCTGCCTAGCAAAATCCATTTCCATGCTCCTGAGGTTGATTATAATTGTACCTACCCCCCTAACATGGACCCAAGGAGTTCAATGGTTCTATTGGTTTGTTGCTAAGACAGCTGGTTGCCTAGCAACAGCTATTGTAATTGTTTATCTGCTTAGCAACACCCATTTCCATGCTCCTGAGGTTGATTATAATCGTACCTACCCCCCCTAACATGGACCCAAGGAATTCAATGGTTCTATTGGTTTGTTGCTAAGACAGTTGGTTGCCTAGCAACAGCTATTCTTTTTGTTTATCTGCCTAGCAACACCCATTTCCATGCTCCTGAGGTTGATTATAATCGTACCTACCTCCCCTAACATGGACCCAAGGAATTCAATGGTTCTATTATTTTGTTGCTAAGACAGCTGGTGGCCTAGCAACAGGTATTCTAATTGTTCATCTGCCTAGCAACACACATTTCCATGCTCCTGGGGTTGATTATTATCCTACCTACCACCCCTAACATGGACCCAAGGAATTCAATGGTTTTATTGGTTTGTTGGTAAGACAGCTGGCTGCCTAGCAACAGCTATTCTCATTGTTTATCTGCCTAGCAACACCCATTTCCATGCTCCTGAGGTTGACAATTATCCTACCTACCCCCCCTAACATAGACCCAAGGAATTCAATGGTTTGATTGGTTTGTTGCTAAGACAGCTGGCTGCCTAGCAACAGGTATTCTAATTGTTTATCTGCCTAGCAACACACATTTCCATGCTCCTGAGGTTGATTATAATCCTACTTACCCCACCCTAACATGGACCCAAGGAATTCAATGGTTTTATTGGTTTGTTGCTAAGACAGCTGGCTGCCTAGCAACAGGTATTCTAATTGTTTATCTGCCTAGCAACACCCATTTCCATGCTCCTGAGGTTGATTATAATCCTACCTACCCCACCCTAACATGGACCAAAAGAATTCAATGGTTTTATTAGTGCTGCTGAACTGGTGGCCACCTTGTGGCTGTATATTACACTAAATCCCTGTAATGGCACGTTTTCCCCTGTTGTGTCACATCTGTCAGTTATATCATCCTCCTGCCCTGTTTATATGGTGTCTTGAATGGGTCCCCTACAAATATACCAACCATGTAGACATTATGTTCCTTCAAATGCAAGAATTGCGGTTGTTGCCGCGTATAAAAATGCCTGAGGCATTTTTTTACGCGGCAACAACCGCAATTCTTGTTTACTTTTTTTTAACATGAATGTACTAGCCAACGTTTTTGGAACACCTCAAAATTGACCAAAAAAGGTCAAAAATGAGAAAATTTCATCAAAATTGCATAAAAAAACGTAGGGTGGGCCCTGTTTTGATAGGGTCGGTTGGGTGACCTGAAACAAACCTCCTTTTGTTTTGGCCTAAGGACTATAGCATACATAACTCACTCACCATGGTTGTCTAGGCGTGCCAGAGGCACTGGTCTTGAAGGTACTAAGGATAGATAGGTAGTATACTCCTTAAGGCTTCCATCCACAATGCCTAGTACTATACACTGAAATAGCAGCACAGACATTACCCTGTGTATAAACATGTGAAATGAACCCCCGGAGAGAACGATTTTTTTTAATAATTGCCCAATCCAGGATCACAATTGACCTAGATATATTGTTTTCATGATGACATGGATAAATTTAGATCTGGATACGGATGGAGTTGTGTACCTCTATGTACATTGTATCAGTCAACTTGGCCACTCAAATTCAATGCTAGCTTATCACATTGTATGATCGGGAATATTTAGCGACTGAGTTGAACCGACCTTTTGAAAATCGTCACAGGCAACATGACCATTTAAAAAATCGATGAACACAGACATCATTACGAGGCACTACTATATATTGTGTGTACAGGAAAATCGACAAACCGCCACGCCCCTTTTGCTAAAAATCGACACAGTAACATGGTCAAAATTGAATGTACCCATGTAGAGGCACATAAAATACTCTTCATTGTTACAAAAACCACGCATTCAGCTGTATTGATACATTGATTTCTTATTTACACATTACATATGCTTGTATCCTTCGAACTACATAATGTACTCCCTTAAAGTGGCATAATCACTGAGCGTATCCCACTCACAATGCTAGTACTGTTATAGTCTACTACATGGTTAAGTGTGAGTGGTGAGAATGCCCCTTTAAGATAAGCATAAATGTTATTCCCTTGATATGCTCACATAGGACCATGTCCACAACAAACCGCTTCAAAGCTTCCATAGTACGTAGTAGTTATAGGATGAGTACCATGCTGTACGCAAAATACAGTGGAGGGAGCCTTATAGGCTTTATTGAATACCCCTACAGCTTGGTACAAGGCCATTAACTACTTTATACCACTAGCTGTATGCAGTATACAAGAGGTGTGAAATGCTTTGTTCTCTGTGCCCGCGGTGGTAAACCTACCTGGCAGTATCTGGATCCCCGGCCCACCAGTGTATCAGTAGTAAGGTGGTTACACCCAGTACAACACAGTACACCACATAGTCATGTCTGTGTCTGTCTAGTAGCTGTAATAAGCTGTCTGATGTATGGCCTCAGGTCCGGCTCTGTTGTTGTTCTAGTCTAGATCTAGAGCTAGCCCAAAACAAGAAGGAAATGGCATATGAGGTCAGATGGTTGGCAAATATAGATATGATACAAGTGACTTGCTGTATCAGTGATATAAGCCAAGGACAGGGTAATTGTCCAAGGCATCAGCCGCGGATAATTACCATTGTCCAAGGCTTTTAACACTCATGCTGCTAGTCACGCATATCATATCTGACTTACACCCACAGTAGCCTACTAGGAGAGTGCTCAGTCAACATACAGTCATGTAGCCTATGTAAAATACAGTCAGGCCATTTCATTTGTTCTCTCAGCCAACTGTGGTGTAAATACAAGTACTCCATTCATGCATTGATCATGATGATATACACTACTTTCACGAACTCGCCATTTTGTTTATTTTAGTAGGAAAATCGCGCACCTTTACCATTCGAAGCCATAATGAAAACAAGGCTACTGCTCTAGAAAATGGAAACGCCTATCCTTTAGCATTGGGAGCGAACTTTCTGGGCCCTAAATAAATTATCTATGGCTCCCCGACCCTAATCTGATTATGGGTAGGTAGATTCATGTAAGATCTTGACTTAATCAGTGGTTTCTAGCCGCTGTCTGCTGGCTGACACAAGATATTCAGCTCCGAAGTTGACATGGGCGATAAAAGGGGGCACTATCGCTCCGATAGATGTTCGTTTTAGTCAAAATATGATGGATTTCAAACCATTAATGGTGAAAATCGTCCTAGGCCATTAAGATACCTCAAAATATGTTAAAAGTCTTATCGTAATTTGCTCATCGATTCAAAGATCACAGCAGTAGCCTCGGGAGGACGCTGTCAAACTGACAAAAGTTGCGTCAGCTACTGCAGCTTGTTCCCGGTGTGGGAGCTTTGTTCTAACAGTACTACGGGTACCGTTTACACGATCACAGCGCCCCCCTAGCGTGCAAGTAGTGTATAGGGCATACTGATTAAACACTTTGCGGCCCTTAAAGGGCTAGATATCAAACACCAGGTTCCTTTATTTATATGCATGGCTCATGGCGGAGTGGAGATAGATCAGTTAACCAACAGAGAAGGTCTTCTAGGTGAAACATGTCAATGTACTTGTCAAGTCGAAAATAATTAGCCCATACCTTAGGTAAATTTCTAACTCCTTTTCACCTCCCCTACCACCAGCGACGGTAAAGTGGTGTCTCTCCTGTCTTTAGGGAAAACATGGACATTAAGTAAAGAGACCCCTCGTCCACTTGGTGCAAACGGTTGCAACTGGAATTAGACTAGTGGGGATGCGTCCAAAACATGCCAACGCCACAACTAGACCAATGATATGCCTTATAGTTACACCTTTCTAATGCACCACAGGCACCCCGCTAGGCCCCTGAGGTAGGCTGATGCTATAAGGTAGATTCATCTATAGGCGGACACATACCTGGAGACCGTTACTTGATTTAATGGCCATCCAAGCATTCTAACCTCATTATTTGTGAATAATACTTAAGTTCATGTATCATTCTTTCAAAAAAGAAACCAATACTAGAAGCAGTAGTGTACATAAATAACCCCAAATATCACTGTCCGTCTCGGGGTATGTGTTCGACTCATGGGGAATCTACCCTACATCATCATAATTGAATGCATTGCCTCACATATTTATACAATTTGAATATTGTAATAAGGCTCTGGCCACATTATACTACATACTTGATTAATTGGACAGAATATGGATTTAGATAAACAGACAAGTTTCAACAATACTCCTGTGTTGGCAAGTCTAGATTTGGCTGCTCAATTCTTTTATATCATCCAGGCACGTGGCCATGCCTGTGGTCTGGGCAGCAGCAGTGAGGTATCTCTATGATTTTGTCTTGTACATAACGTAGGAGATGAGTTGTATTATCATAAGTAGTTCATTGATACTGTATAGTAAATGATATAGTACGCTATGTTACATATTATATATGAAGGCTGATACCATTTCAGCATGTAATGCTTGTTCAGGCGAAGCCATGCATCTTGATTGAGATTCAAGAAATTATAAATAAGTACAGTTTGTCCACATGTATTCAGTTTATATACATAAACGTTACGGTGATGAAAGACTTGATATAAATAACATTAGGCCAAAGAAAATAAAAAGTTTGTTTCAGGTAACATGGGATGAAAGTCTAGGGTTGTAGTTGAAGTTAAAATTTCTTTTATTTATCCTGGAAAATTACAGTAGCCTAGGGCATGTCTTACTAATAATCCAGCTCATGGTGGTCATCTAGACCTACATAGAATAAGTATAAGTACATGGATATGTCCTTATGGACCAGTTATGTTGCATTTAAATGAAAGGGCCTAAAAGGGTGTGTCTGATGTTATGACTGATGCCTGGTGGTATTGGCATATAGAGAGAGCGGTGATTTTTTCAGAAATTTGGAATAAAAAGGTTATGGCCATCATGGCCTACATTTGTATTAGTTGGGTTGTTAGGAGAGATGGAAATGAGAGGTGTTAGTTACATAATATTAAAGTCTTTGTGGTTGGCACTAGGAGAGGGAAATAATGCTGGCTCTCTCACTCATGGTGAGAGACGTTTTATGTCCTTGACATGAGTGTAGGTCGGTGAGTCGGATTTGTTTTTTGATTTCTTTTTTCACATAAAGGTGCCGGCCCCCTAAAATAGACCCAAAAAAATGAATAAGAAAAAGTTGTCAGCTCTATGTGAACCCTAAAATGGACCAAAAAAATGAAAAATATTCTTCGAAATTCTTCAAAATTGCATAAAAAAACGTAGGGTCGGCCAAACTTTGATAGGGTCGGTCGGGTGATCTGTAACAAACCTTTTTTTTTGTTTGGCCTTAGTAGATTTAGAGCGAAAATGGTACCTGAATAAAATAGATCATCCATGGTTCTATGATATCACAACATTACCACATATGTCAATTATTGTATTTTTACAGTAACGTTTTTTAGGAATTCCTCCGTATTTCTGTTATATTTCTGGAAATGTTTTAATGTCAGCTAAATTTGAACAGGTCCTACACGCCTATTATTAGAGGTATATTCAATATGTTGCCATAAATGAATGGCCAGAGGTGTGATGTCTAATAAGGAGACCGCAGACTCAGAGGAGACACATTGTTTGTGGATGAAAATCATATACACATATCAAGTATATATATGGGCCTTGTAAACTTGTATGCAAATTTAGTTCCTCTAACTATCACAGGAGGTCAGTAGTGTGCTTTTGAAGCCTTCATTTGGTTCCCTGTGCCTCATCACACGCAGCACTGAGAACCAGTCACGCATTGTTTTCCCTCTACACTGAAAAAGTAAACTTGTCTCCACACTCGTCTAAGTGACTATCATAAAATAAACGAGTCAAAAGTTGTCTAACCTATCAGGTTACCATCCCACAAATAAAATCTGGGGCTGGCAAATGTCGGGTTTTGGACTAGCACATAAAAAATGGGTCATCTATCTCCAGCAAAAAGACCCGCTTCCTTGTCACTTAGACAAGTTTTTGACTCGTTTATTCTATGATCGTCACTTGGAAGAGTCTGGAGACAAGTTTACTTTTTGAGTGTAGACATCGGAGTGGTCCTCACCCTCTCTCGGGTCAGGGTATGTTCTTGCATGCACTTTTTAGGTCTCTTAGTAACCAACAGAATGTAGGTATCAACAAGATAATCACCACATGCCTGTTCAGTCCTTTATCTGTTTATAGTAAAGTATAGATGAAGCACAGTTTTAACGCCCACCACCCCTATTTATAAGGCTGAGTACCTGACCAAACTCCACTCTGACTATCGCTGTAGGGGTACCGATTTTTGCACCTTGAAAATACCCCAGAGAAGATATCACCTGTTACATGCAATATCTGGGTAAGGCCGCAGTGACATAGAAAGAGGATTGGCAGACTTACATCGTAATGATAGAGGTGGATATGACAGTCCAGGCTTAACAGTAAGAGGATTTATGTAAATGATAGAACTGGATATGACAATAGGATACAATCCTAACAGATTACCATCTTTGGAAGAAATCTACTTATTCTGATGACAATGTATTGCCATGCAGCTGGTAAACCTTTTAGTAGTATATAATGTATCGGAACGGGACTATGCTTAAGTACTGTTTATTACTCAATCGACATGCAGCCAATCAGAGGCCTCCATTTGGTCACGTGACCGGAAGTGACCTACTTAGGGGATTAGTGGTGACGTCACGTGACCTAGTTAGCCAATCAGAGGCCGCCATTTGGTCACGTGACCGGAAGTGACGTCATATGACCTACTTATGGACCGGAAGTGACGTCATATGACCTACATAGGGGACCGGAAGTGACGTCATATGACCTACTTTAGGATCACGTGACCGGAAGTGACCTGATGAGTCACGTGACCGGAAGTGACGTCACATGACCTAATGGACAACCGGAAGTGACCTCATTGAGGATCACGTGACCGGAAGTGACCTGATTGATCACGTGGCCGGAAGAAGAAGAAGTGACGTCACCCGACTTGATGAAGAGATGAGCGTCTTTAAGGGGTCACGCGCTTTAAAATGTGATATATATTTTTTTTGGAGGAGGAGGCGAGTCTCTTATTTTTTTTGGTAAACCAATAAAAAACACAACGATATAAGTTTGTTTTTTCATTTTATTTTTTTATGAGCGACTGGAAGTGACTTATTGAACTAGGTAGAAGCGTTCTTTAGAGTGTATAAGGGGGGAGGGGAGGGGAGGGGAGGGGGGGAGGGGGGAGGGGGGGAGGAGGGGAGGGGGGAGGGGGGGAGGGGGGGAGGAGGGGAGGGGGGGAGGGGGGCCCCTTTAAGATGCATGGGGAGGGGGGCGCTTTTAGGATGCATGGGGCGGGTGGGGGGAGGGGAGGGGAGGGGAGGGGGGGAGGGGGGAGGGGGGCACTCTAGGGGGTGGGGGGGCACTCTAAGGGGCGTTTGTCTCTTTTAAGAAAAAAAAGAAAGAAAAGAATTTAATCGAGAGACACACTTCTTCCTCTCGAGAGGAAGAAGTGTGTCTCTTAATTTTTTTGTTTATCACGTGCTCTGATGAGGCGATCAGCCGCGACCGGAGGAAGTGACACTTTAAGAGGACACGCGACTTAATTGTTATAATATTTTTTTTTACTTACTAATAAAGAAGACGTATGAAAATAAAACACAACAATTCACATGTCCGTTGTTCTCGTTGTTTCTTGCTTGATAAAGTCAAGTAATATCGCGATGCCGAGGTCAAACTTTCCCATGTCCTCAGTCAACACTCGAAGGAGTTCAAAAGGCGTACTGCCGGCACCGTCAGCTTCAGCATGCCACATTTTCAACACTCGGAAGGCCCACTCAGCGGGACTTCCTCCGTATTCGCATTCTTCAGCGATCTTATCTAACCTCTCAGGCGACAATTTTAAATGGCCCCCCACCTCTTTCCACCCGCTACCTAGACGTCTGCCGAGGGCGCCCAAGTGCTTATGCATCGCGTGCGAGTCGGGGTTCTCGAAATCCAATCCCTGCCTGTGGAGAAGGGTCATCCACTGAGCCAACAGTTCCACTCGTCTAATGCGGGTGAAGACGCGGCCGAGCTCTCCCCATCTATGACGATGCGGGGTTTCACCCCACCAGACTCGGAACATCGCCGTACACAGCTCCTCCGGTGTCTTGACACTGCGCTCTACTAGAGCATCCATACGGGCGGCGGTAACTTTTAAGCTACTGCCCAACTCTCTCCAAGATCCTCTCAACTCTTTACCTAGTTGACGAAGCAAGGCGTCGCTATATGCTAAGCGCCGCTGTCCTACCTCTCTATTCTCCCCATCGGTCTGCCCCGCGCGTCTCACGTCGTCAAGCCGCATTAACTTTTTTTCAGGTGGACAAGGAGGTGAAGGCGAGCTTGAAAGTGGAATAGCTTGAGCCATCTCGTCTCGTCTTGGCGGCGGCGGCGGCGGCGGCGGCGGCAGCGGCAGTGGCGGCGGTGGTGGCGGTGGTGGTGGTAGTAGACGTTACTGTGGTCAGAGGCGATATGGTTTTTTTCCAACAGAAATCAGAGCTTTTATACAGAGGGAGTTTAATCCTATTTCCAACAGCACCCCAGCTGTCTAGCGACCTGTCCGCATGACGCTTTTTAGCCGCTCCGCTCCTTAAGAGCTTCTTAAGAGCTTAGATGACGAGGAGTATGTCATCGCTATCGGTGGAGACCAGCTGAAAATTGTGTTTTTTCCTCATCCATAGCGTTACCTCCTACCCCCTACCTGAGGACGACTCTCTCTCCCTCTGACATTCATTGTAACAAACGTCAGAGGTCAGGTGAAAATCGGATTTTTTCATGCACAGCCTTAGTCAGCTGTCACCCCTATTGAACTAGCCGGCCGCCGCCGGCCGGCCCGGTCTACTCACCACGGCAGGAGGCGGTGATTTTTTTTGTTTTACACTTAAGTCGCTCACCACATGCACACGCCTCCACTCACAGACAGACACGCTCGTCTTAGGGGGTCCTGCTTCACGCCACACGCCTCCTGTAGTTTTTTTGTATACACACTCTAAGCTCATGACCGTTAATCCTTTATACAGCTAATGCGCGTTGAATTGCTGAACAGGGTGGTAAGTAGCTTAGCTGATGACAGTCGATCTCTCAAAAGGGGGGAAAGGGATCCAGCTGAAAACGTCATGCATTATGTCTTTTGTTTCTCTTTGTGAATGGCCGCCGGTCAGCCGGCGGCAGCAACCGCTTAATCCTTTATACAGCTAATGCGCGTTGAATTGCTGAACAGGGTGGTAAGTAGCTTAGCTCATAACAGTCGATCTCTCAAAAGGGGGGAAAGGGATCCAGCTGAAAACGTCATGCATTATGTCTTTTGTTTCTCTTTGTGAATGGCCGCCGGTCAGCCGGCGGCAGCTGAACAGGGACAGTAAGTAGCTTAGCTCTAGAAGCGAGAAGGCGTATATAACTCTCACTCAGTCTTTTGCCGCTCTCTACAGTCACCACCATGAGCAAAAGACAACACCTAGTGCCGTCCAAGGATCTAAGCAAGTTCAAGAACAAGAAGACTACGCGGAACAGCGCTCGTTTAGCGTCAGTGCCTCCTCTTGCTACTGAAAATGAGACTACCGCCGCAACCGCTTGGTCTTATCACCCTCCCGCTGTAGCAAGCGCTCGCAGCAGTAGTAGTAGTAGTAGTAGCGGTAGTAGTAGTAGTAGTAGTAGTAGTAGTAGTAGTGGTAGTAGTAGCAGTACTACTGGTAGTAGTCGTCGTGCTAGCGACGTTGTTACACTCGCGACGGTACACGTTGCTGCTAAGCGCGCTGCCGCTGCTACTGCCGCCCCGCCTGCTGCTGCTGCTGCTGCTGCTGCTGCTGCTGCTGGTGATCCTCGTGCTGCTGCTGCTGCTGCTGCTGCTGCGCCTGCTACTGCTGCCCCTGCTACTGCTGCGCCTGCTGAGGCTGCTGCGCCTGCTACTGTTCCGCCTGCTGCTGCTGCTGCTGCTGCTGCTGCACCTGCTGCTACCGCTACTACTACTGACGACAACGCTCCTGGCACAGCGCAGTACTGGCAACCGGGTTTTTACCTCCCCACTACTGTTGCTGATTTTGATGACCTGCCGCACGTTGCACAGCCCCTCTCCACCACTACATCAACCGACGCCATCGACGCCGCTCGCGCTGAGAGTTACAGCTATTCGGACACTCAGCCCCTAAACCAAGAAGAAGAGGAGGAGGAGCAGCAACAGGGTGAGACAGAGAACGACGCTGACGACGAGGCGTACGACAAACCCGAAGGGTAACGGGAGGACGGTACGTTTTTTCGGCTCCCCTCTTCCACTGCTTTCGACCTCACTTCCACTGGTAGCGCGTCCGGTCCGTGGCGACTGCCCTCACCGCCACCTTACGAGGGCGGCGGCGCTTCATCTTCTACCGCTACACTCAGCACCGACGGCGTGTGGCTGCTCTGTTCCAACAACGAGGCCTCGGATACCACCAGCGCTGACGCTGCTCCTGTTATCGGTTCTGCTGCTGATTCAGCTCACGCTGATGGTGTTACTCTTCTTGCGGGTGTGAAACGTTCTAAGGCGGGTTCCAGAACAACAAGGCCTACTAAGAAGAGAAAAATACAAGAAAAAGAAGAAGATGGACGAGAAGAACCTCCAGTCCTCTCGAGTTAGAGTTCTGCTTAGACGGGACTTTGACGCTGGAGATCTGGGAGGACGTGGCTAGACTGTCTAGGAGGCCGTGCTACACAAAAGACGGCCAGGTGAAAGAGGCATCTCTGACCAGAAGCAAGCGAGTGCACTTCACTGCCGACGCGCTGCGCGAGCTAATAGCGCGCATCGCCGATATCCGCGCAGTGGTGCGCATACGCGACACAGCGTCCGCGCAAGGAAGACCTAATCACACCCCCTGGTTCGCAGTGCTGGATGAGGAGGGCGAAGTGTACGCAGCTGTGAGCTACTACAGCGGTAAGAACCTCATCCACGTGCGCAAGTACGAAGGTCCTGACAAAAAACCCACACAGCAGGGGGTGACGCTGTCCGCCAGAGCGCTCAAAGAGTTGGATGACAAAACAGAGATTACTCTCAAATTTCTCGGTATAGATTCGGAATGAGAGACGCTCAACGCTCACGCGCGCACACACACACACAGTGTTTGACGTACGCTGTATGAGACAGACAGACGGATACACAGACAGCAGACAGATAGATAGATAGATAGATAGATAGATAGATAGACGGATAGATAGATTGATTGATAGATAGATAGATAGATAGACGGCTAAGTAGTTGGGAAAAAACTTTTTTTAATTGGTAACTAAGTGAAAAAACAAAAAAAACAAAAAAAACATGACGCGCTGCGCAAGCTAATAGCACGCATCGCCGATATCCGCGCAGTGGTGCGCATACGCGACACAGCGTCCGCGCAAGGAAGACCTAATCACACCCCCTGGTTCGCAGTGCTGGATGAGGAGGGCGAAGTGTACGCAGCTGTGAGCTACTACAGCGGTAAGAACCTCATCCACGTGCGCAAGTACGAAGGTCCTGACAAAAAACCCACACAGCAGGGGGTGACGCTGTCCGCCAGAGCGCTCAAAGAGTTGGATGACAAAACAGAGATTACTCTCAAATTTCTCGGTATAGATTCGGAATGAGAGACGCTCAACGCTCACGCGCGCACACACACACACAGTGTTTGACGTACGCTGTATGAGACAGACAGACGGATACACAGACAGCAGACAGATAGATAGATAGATAGATAGATAGACGGATAGATAGATTGATTGATAGATAGATAGATAGATAGATAGACGGCTAAGTAGTTGGGAAAAAACTTTTTTTAATTGGTAACTAAGTGAAAAAACAAAACAAAAACAAAAAAAACATGACGCAGTACGTCTGCGAAAAGTGTTTCAAAATTTTTAAAAGACCGTACAATCACGAGAGACACGTAGAAAAATGTAGAGTAATACCTAAGTTTTGCCCTCTATTCGGCGAAGGCGATTGCCGAAAGATCACCTGTCGACGCGAATCTCTGGACCGGGTGACTATCCCTCCGTGCATATGTGCTGTACCGAACGGTGAGGAAACGTTCACGGCGAATTGGCCTGCAATACAAACGGGCGTCAGGATGCACGGGACTCGCGTGAGTGTAACAAACTTCAGGCTACCAACCGGCGAGTTGAGTGACGCTGTAGATACTATGCGTCGCATTCACTTCACGCAAAGATTCAGATACAAAGTGGGTTTCTCGGTAGGCTTACTCTTACAACACAGAGAAGACAAGAGCAAACTGCGCTACTTTCACGCCTCCCAGAACAACGCAACTCTCATACAACCGCTCCCTACTATAACTAATTCAGAAACTTTGGAAGAGCTCCTCTCAAACATGGAAAACACTGTCGCTTGCGAGGAAGTACGGAAACTTTGCGACGCTGACACCAAGTGGCACATTCTTTTTCCTACCAATTTGAACATTTGCGTTTACATGGGACCGGGGGAATTTCCCATAGGCGGTAGGATCACTCAGGTCGGTCGAGTTGGAAAGAGAAGCGGCGTGTTAGATTTTCCCAACAAAGACAACCTCTGCGTCTTCCGCTGCATTTCCTTTCACTTATACAACACCAGCAAGCGCGCTTCAGATTTGTTACGTCAGTTCTGTCCCGCTGCCACACCTGAAACCTTTCCGGGTTTGAACATCCGCGACTTACCCGCGTTAGAGAACTTGTTTGACGTACAAATAGCGGTTTACACCGCGTCGCGTCAGGTGCCGGGGCGGAAGTTGAGAAGACGCGTCACTCTGATCAGACCGCCTTCCAGAACTCTGGCCACCCGAGGTAAAGTCAACCTACACCTGACGGCGAAAGGCGGTTTGCACGTCTCTCTGGTCACGGACTTCAACGCGTACGCAGGCATATACGAATGTTGCAAGTGTAAGGCGGCGTTCACCACCGAGTTCTTGCTGAAGAGACACAGGAACCAGCTTTCCTCTTGCCGACAAGTCAAGTTGCGCTACGTAGGTGGCATCTACCAAAATTCGAGAACGATTTTCGAAGCGCTAGCAGACTTCTCCATTTTTCCTCCCGACGGACATTCCGGAATGTACCCTTACAAGATCACCTTCGATTTCGAGGCTTTCTTCAGACCGTGCAGAGAACCGTCGACGGAACACGTGTCCCTGCTGTGGGATCACGTCCCTTTGTCGGCTAGCGTCGCATCCGACTTTCCGGGGTGGGAGGGGCCGGTCTGCTTCGTCAGAGAATCCGACGCAGATTCCGACCCCTTGTTGGACCGAGTTTTAAATCACATAAACGAGAACGCCAAAGTCATCGGGGAAGCTGTGCTAGAACTTTACCGACCGACGTTAGCGAAGTTAGATGCGGCGATAGGTGAAGCTCTCCTGCTGGAGGAGGCGACATTCACCCCTTCTCCAGGCGGCTTCGCTGCGGCTCAGACCAGACACCCGTTAGTTCAACTGAAGAAGCGGCTTCTGAGATACATCCGTCAAGCTCCAGTCGTGGGCTTCAACTCGGGGCGTTACGACTTGAACCTGATCAAAATACGCCTTCACTCGTTCTTTGCCTCCGGAGACCGAAGAAACCAAGAATTCAGCGTCATAAAGAGAAGCAATCAATACTTGGCGGTTTACACACAGCACACGGTTTTCTTGGACGTAGTCAACTATTTGGCACCCGCTTACAACTACGCGAACTATTTGCGAGCTTTCACCAGAAACGAAGAGAAAGGTCACTTTCCTTACGAATGGATGACGTCTACCAGGAAACTGGGAAACAGAACACTGCCACCGAGATCGGCTTTTGACAGCGAACTGACGGGTGTCAAAATGTCCGAATCCGACTACGCCGCATGTCAGAAAGTTTGGTCCGACGAGAAGATGCAAACTATGGGAGATTACTTGATCCACTACAACAACAAAGACGTCAAACCTTTCATAGAAGCTCTGAAAAATCACGCTAAATTTTTCCAAGATCGCGGCATTGACATGTTGAAAGACGGGATTTCTCTCGCCGGTTTGACTTTACGGTTCCTCTTCCAAAACCTAGAAGACGCGTTCACAACGTTCCCCCAGTTCGACGCCGTCCTCCACGCTCTGATCAAAGAAAATCTAGTCGGCGGTCCTTCCATCATCTTCCATAGATTTCACGAGAAGGGCACCACGCGGATAAGGGAGCACAAGTACGGCGAAGAAGCGAGACCGTGCCAGCACATCCTAGGCCTAGACGCTAACTCTCTGTACTTGCACTGCATGAGCGAAGCGCACTGCACGGGCTATTACGCGGTGAGACGACCTGAGACCGAGTTCAAGCCCGAAATTAGGCAAAGAAACTCTTTGGAGTGGTTACGCTTCGTAGAGCACGACCGCGACGTGAAACTGCGCCACGCTTTCAACGGCGGCGAGATGGTTCTAGGCTGTCGAAGAATTCGCGTCGACGGGTTTCACACGGCCTCTAATACGGTTTTCCAGTTTCACGGGTGTTGGTTCCACGCTCACGAGTGCATACCGTCGCACTGATATCAGTGCGCTTCACTGAGGGAGGAGAGACGCGACAGAACGGCTAGAGTAAGCGCTTACTTGAAAGCGCTAGGTCACAAGCTGGTCGTCGTGTGGGAGTGCGAATGGAGAGAGATGAAGCGTCGAGATGAGCGGGTTAAGGCCTCCCAACAACACTGGAAAGTTGACGCTTTGAAAGTGTCTCGAAACGCAATGAGCGGGAGCGACATCCTTTCCGCTGTCAAAGACGGGAAAATGTTCGGTTTAGTTCAAGTGGACATCACTACGCCGCCTCACCTACGAGACTACTTCGAAGAAATGACCCCCGTTTTCAAGAACGTGTCCGTTTCAAAATCAGACATAGGACCTCACATGTCAGACTTTGCGCAGGAAGAAAAGCTGTTGAACACGCCTCAGAGATGTCTGATAGGGAGTTACCACGGAAAAAACATTCTCTTGGGAACGCCCCTTCTCAAGTGGTATTTAGAGCACGGTTTGATAGTCACCAAAGTGCAGCTGGTCGTAGAATACCTACCTAAACGCTCCTTTGCCAGTTTCGCGGACGAAGTAACGGCGGCGCGAAGACTTGGCGACCTGAACGAGAACGAGAAAAATTCTGTCAGACTGTTACAAGTTAATGGGAAACGCCACGTACGGTAAAACAATCTGCAACAAAGAAAAACACACGGCGGTGAGATACACTGACAGTCGGAAGTTCGAACTATTGGCCAATTCGTGGCGCTTCAAAAAGGCGTCCGAGTTGAGTTCTGATGTGTTTGAAGTCGGACTACAACCGAAAACAGTCAAGAACAACCTCCCTATTCAAATAGGGTTCATGGTATACCAGTACGCGAAGTTGAAAATGTTAGAGTTCACATACGACTTCTTGGATAGATTCGTCGATCGGCGCGATTATGCCCTTTGTCAAATGGACACCGACAGTCTTTACATGGCTCTCAGTGGTGACACGTTGGATGACCTAGTCAAACCTCGCCTGAGAGAGACGTACTTCAGAGAGAAACGAAAGTGGATTCCGACAGCGGTGTGCGATGATCACTTAGAGCTTTTTGTGAAGACAAAAACGGAAAGAGTGCGAGAATGGTGTCCGCCGCCCGGCGGATGTTGTGAGAGACGTTACCTTCAAGATCTGAGAACTTCGGGGCTTATGAAAGCGGAGTGGGAAGGTGACGGGATCCTAAGTCTCAACCCTAAGACTTACATTTGCTACGATCGAGTCAGCGGCACCGGTGAAAGAAAATCCAAAAAATGGAGTGCAAAAGGTGTACAGAAGAAACAAAACCCTAAAGAACCAGACGACTTCTTGGATGTTCTTCGCCAACGAAAAACTCTCCTTGCGGTAAATAGAAATTTCAAAGTGGTGCGAAACAAAATGGTCACCTACACCATAGAGAAAGACGGCGTGCGCTACTTGTATTATAAGCGTCGCGTGCATTCTGACGGTGTGACAACGAGTCCTTTAGAGATATGAAAAAAATAATAAGCGTGTTATTGATTGATTGAGTGCATCTTTTCAAAAATAGAGTGTTTATCAAGATTGAAAAAAAAGAAATAAGAAAATAAAAAAAATTATTGTTGTGTTTTTATTTTCATACGTCTTCTTTTATTAGTAAGTCGCGTGACCTCTTAAAGTGTCACTCATGTGACGACGTCACTTCTAGTCACGTGCCTCATCAGGTCACTTCCTAAACAAAAAAAATAAAGAGACACACTTCTTCCTCTTGAGAGGAAGAAGTGTGTCTCTCGATTAAATTCTTTTCTTTCTTTTTTTTCTTAAAAGAGACAAACGCCCCTTAGAGTGCCCCCCCCCACCCCCCTAGAGTGCCCCCCTCCCCCCCTCCCCTCCCCTCCCCTCCCCCCCACCCGCCCCATGCATCCTAAAAGCGCCCCCCTCCCCATGCATCTTAAAGGGGCCCCCCTCCCCCCCTCCCCCCCTCCCCCCCTCCCCTCCCCTCCCCTCCCCCCTTATACACTCTAAAGAACGCTTCTACCTAGTTCAATAAGTCACTTCCAGTCGCTCATAAAAAAATAAAATGAAAAAACAAACTTATATCGTTGTGTTTTTTATTGGTTTACCAAAGAAAATAAGAGACTCGCCTCCTCCTCCTCCTCCAAAAAAAATATATATCACATTTTAAAGCGCGTGACCCCTTAAAGACGCTCATCTCTTCATCAAGTCGCGTGACGTCACTTCTTCTTCTTCCGGTCACGTGATCAATCAGGTCACTTCCGGTCACGTGATCCTCAATGAGGTCACTTCCGGTTGTCCATTAGGTCATGTGACGTCACTTCCGGTCACGTGACTCATCAGGTCACTTCCGGTCACCTGATCCTAAAGTAGGTCATATGACGTCACTTCCGGTCCCCTAAGTAGGTCATATGACGTCACTTCCGGTCCATAAGTAGGTCATATGACGTCACTTCCGTTCACGTGACCAAATGGCGGCCTCTGATTGGCTAACTAGGTCACGTGACGTCACCACTAATCCCCTAAGTAGGTCACTTCCGGTCACGTGACCAAATGGAGGCCTCTGATTGGCTGCATGTCGATTGAGTAATAAACAGTACTTAAGCATAGTCCCGTTCCGATACATTATATACTACTCCTTTTTACTTGGTGGTCCAAGAATCAGGGGTTTACATATTAGGCAAAAAAAATAAATTGTGTTCAGGTATCTCTAGCGACCCTATTTATTGGGCCCTACCCAATTTCTTCTTTTTTTCTTCTTTTTTTGTTGGGAAGGCATTTTTTGTGGTTTTTTTTTACCAAAAAACACTTTTTTTTAACTGAAATATATTTTTTTCCGAAAATTATATGTTTTTTCTGAAAATTATAGGAAAATGGGAGGAATTTTGTCGCAAAATCCTTTAAAAAATTTGGTAAAAAAAAAAAAAATCGACCTACCTACCCTTTTCTTTTTGGGCCATGTTACCTGAACACAACTTTTTTTTGTTTTTAGTTCCCTAGTTTTGTGCAGGTTATAAATTGATGTTTGAGTTTGAGTCTGAGTCAAAAATTTGTTTTACATCAATGCCAAATAGACACATCATCAATTATATATCTATTTATTTCAATACATGATTTAGATAATGTCTAATTGGCTCTGCAATAATGTCAACATGTGAAGTTCCAAACATACACACAAATATGCATAATAATGAACACTTCGATATGTCCCACATAGAATATGTCTCTTAATCCTTTGCATTAGTAAATCAGATATAAGACTAACTTTGCCAGAGGAATTATGTACGTCAGGCCAGAGTAGGAGAGGATTGACCTGCCTCTAGTGGGGAAAAGAAGAATTAAAATATCTAGGCTCCATGTACCTAGAATAGGCCAGGCATAACTTTATGATTTTGCAACATTACTACATATGGCAAGCATTATATTGTTACAGTCACAGTTTACAAATAGAGAAATCTTATATGATATTTGGTTTTCTAGAACCCTTAAGTCAGCTTACTTGTCCTACACACCTATTATTGGAAGTTTAGTCAATGTGTTGCCATAAATGGATAGCCAGATGTGTGATGTCTAATAAGGAGACCAGAGACTCAGAGAAATTAAATATATACATTCAAGTACACATATGAAGTATCTATGGGCCATGTCCCATAGAACTTGTATGCAGATCTACCGTAAATTCCCGCTTACTACCCGCATCTCGCATATAACCCGCACCCCCAACTCAGGAGAATCCTATAACCTGATTTTGGATCTGAAAATTCCTATCTGTCCTCCACCTTGCTACGTTTTTAGTATTTGCAGTTTATTACTAATCTCTGTATGATAGCACCTTGAAGAGGGTAGTCTGTGCTGGTATGTACTCTTTACAGCATTAATACCACCCCTCAATTGGTCTAGACATGCCTATACTTAACAATTTGTCTAATTCATTTATGTCTTTATCCATATCATCTGCTCTTGATACATTACTAACATTGTATCTTTATTCAGTCAAAATCGGGCAAAAAAAAAGCTCAAGGTGCCCCAGAGCTTGGAGCACCTTGAACATGGTTCAAGGTGCCCCTTTTTTTGCAGCTCAATGTATCCCATGCTGGCCATCATAGATCAAATTGATGTTATTCAAATTACATAACAAACCCAGCAGTAACGTTGGGTTCTATTCAAGGGTTCATATGTATACTTTTAATGACACAAGAACAAAAGTTTAACAATTGCAAATATTTACTTTGAAGGCTGTAAACCTTTAATGCTGTCTTACTTTCTCATCAGCATCCTAAAATGATCATGATCTTGCTGCTCTGGACTGTCTATATAAGGGGGTAATGTGGTAGGCATACTGCTAGAAAATCCCCAAAGGAATAGCACAGAGTGTGGGTGGCTCAACGTGCCCGGGTGGTGAACATGCCCTGGTCTCCCCTACTGATCCATGCCCTGAACACTTTATCCCACTAGTCTGTGAGTTATACTGTAATTTAAAGCCCAACTTAAGGAGACTCTTGAGATGTTCAATATTGCTTAGTATAGTGAACTTGCCGCATGTCCACAGTTATTTCCCTTTGTGGGTGGAAAATCGTCAGGAGACAAAATGGGTTATTTATAAGTTTAAATTTTACTTTAGTGATTAACATGATTTAATGGATGAGATGTGACCCGTTAACTCCAAAAAGGGTACTGTGCAGAAAGGGAAATATGGATCTATATCTGAGATTGTTTGCTTGTTTGAAGTGTACTTGTGCATGTTTTTAATAACCCTGTTGCTTGTCAGGATGGATATGACAATGTTAATGTTAATCCATGTGGCGACAATGCCATCAGTCATGAAACATGAGCTGCTTCAGTTGTGAGGATTTAAAAGCATGGACAAACATCGTGATCAACTGGGTACATAGCAACAATGATCGCTTTTAATATGAGCCCTGGACTCAGATTTCTGTACTCATAGAAGAAGAATGCTGAGGGACTTTTGTTGTTCTAAGTATAAGGCTCAAGGTTACTTTTAACAATGGCTTCTGAGAGAACTATAACAAACTGGACATACTCTTATAACACATCCATTCAGGATTTCACAGGTACAAATTCAACAGTGTCATCATATCAGACTGTATCTGCTGCTCCGACGATTGGGAACATTGTATCCCTCGTGATAGGTGTCACTGGGACTATAATGAACTCTCTTGTTATCAGTGTAATACTGTATGGCTCTCTGATGAGGGTCTCAGTCTTCATGATGCTTTTACTAGTCCTGGCTGTTTTTGACAATATATCCTTGTGGTTTGTGATTCTGGGAGAGAATGGTATATATGGGTTATTGCCCATCTCCTCATCCCTATGGTTCTGTCGTACCATGCTATATACCACATACACCGCTATCAACGTCTCCTCCTGGTTAATCGTACTGATATCAGCCGAACGCACCGTGGCCGTCTTGCATCCACTACTAGCTCACATCCACTGTACCAAGAGCAAACTCCTGGTCACCATTCTGGTTCTGATTATTGTTATGTGCATAGTTCACATACCCCTGTTCTTCTCAGGTGCAGTCAACACCATGGATACATCTTACGTGTGCTATTCCCTTGGATCTGGATCTCTGGCTGAAACTGTCTACTCCATTGCTCTTGGACTGCTGTACTCTATAATACCCTTTGTTGTCATATCCGTCTTGAATACACTAATAATGAAGAAGATTTACTCAAGGAGGAAGTTCCGGGTGCAGCATCAGAGACATGAGCAGAGTAGATCGGCCATCTTGAACTCCAGTTTGACCGTCACTATGTTCACTGTGTGTACCGTGTTTGTCATAACAACCTTACCTGGCCGGGCTGTCATAACCATACGTACAATATCAGAGTGGCTCGGGATGCGTATACTGAGAAATAATCAATACCTGCAGATTGTGTTCAAGCTGGACTATTTAAACCACAGTGTAAACTTCCTGCTGTACTGCCTGACTGGGTCTGTGTTCAGACACACATTGGTCAGACTGTGGGAGTCCTGTAGCAGGAAGCCATCAGGTCATGGTGCAGCCGTCTGTTCTACAGTGCAGTCTCAAGTATAATTATCTCTATGAAATTACCGTTTTATTGTGGAAAGCCACTCCTCTCCAGAGTGAGTCAATTTAACGCTATTTCAACACCTGATGTCATATTCATGGCGAGAAAGTTACATTAGACCACAATTCTATAGACAATACATGTCTGTGTCTGTACATGCAGGGACCATACAAACAGAAAACAACTCCTTCCCAGAGTGAAAGCTTGCTATATTCATGAAATCCTTGGTACTAGATACTGTTGTTGGAGGTACTTGCTAATAGAAAGAAGAATTAAGCAGCTCAAATCATATGGAAAAAAAAAAAAATCAACAAATATCATAGCACATCTTGACACCCTAATTATTGGCTTGAATGAAGTTTTTTATGCCAAAGTGGTGGCGTAGCCACCTAGTGGTGCTGCCAGGCACCACCAGAACGAGGTATATGATGTTTGCACTTTGCCAGAAGTCAGAACGGGCGCCGCCATCTTGGATTGTGCCGCCATCTTGGATTAAGGTGTCACAACACAAATTTATGCTATGTGATAACAATAATATAAATCAACCTTTGATAGTTCCTGAGGTTGATTATAACCATACCTACCCCCCCCCTAATATGGACCCAAGGAATTCAATGGTTCTATCCGTTTGTTGCTAATACAGCTGGTTGCCTAGCAACGGCTATTCTAATTGTTTATCTGCCTAGCAACACACATTTCCATGGTCCTAAGGTTGATTATAATCATACCTACCCCCCCCCCCTAATATGGATCCAAGGAATTCAATGGTTCTATCTGTTTGTTGCTTATACAGCTGGTTGCCTAGCAACGGCTATTCTAATTGTTTATCTGCCTAGCAACACACATTTCCATGGTCCTGAAGTTGATTATAGTCATACCTACCCCCCCTAATATGGACCCAAGGAACTCAATGGTTCTATTGGTTTGTTGCTAATACAGCTGGTTGCCTAGCAACGGCTATTCTTATTGTTTATCTGCCTAGCAACACACATTACCATGGTCCTGAGGTTGATTATAATCATACGTACCCCCCTAATATGGACCCAAGGAATTCAATGGTTCTATTGGTTGTTGCTTATACAGCTGGTTGCCTAGCAACGGCTATTCTAATTGCTTATCTGCCTAGCAACACACATTTCCATGGTCCTGAAGTTGATTATAATCATACCTACCCCCCTAATATGGACCCAAGGAATTCAATGGTTCTATTGGTTTGTTGCTTTTACAGCTGGTTGCCTAGCAACGGCTATTCTAATTGCTTATCTGCCTAGCAACACACATTTCCATGGTCCTGAGGTTGATTATAATCATACATACCCCCCCTAATATGGACCCAAGGAATTCAATGGTCTTATCTGTTTGTTGCTTATACAGCTGGTTGCCTAGCAACGGCTATTCTAATTGTTTATCTGCCTAGCAACACACATTTCCATGGTCCTGAAGTTGATTATAGTGATACCTACCCCCCCTAATATGGACCCAAGGAACTCAATGGTTCTATTGGTTTGTTGCTTATACAGCTGGTTGCCTAGCAACGGCTATTCTAATTGCTTATCTGCCTAGCAACACACATTTCCATGGTCCTGAGGTTGATTATAATCATACGTACCCCCCCTAATATGGACCCAAGGAACTCAATGGTTCTATTGGTTGTTGCCAATACAGCTGGTTGCCTAGCAACAGCTATTCTAATTGCTTATCTGCCTAGCAACACACATTTCCATGGTCCTGAGGTTGATTATAATCATACCTACCCCCCTAATAAGGACCCAAGGAATTCAATGGTTCTATTGGTTTGTTGCTTATACAGCTGGTTGCCTAGCAACGGCTATTCTAATTGCTTATCTGCCTAGCAACACACATTTCCATGGTCCTGAGGTTGATTATAATCATACGTACCCCCCCTAATATGGACCCAAGGAATTCAATGGTCTTATCTGTTTGTTGCTAATACAGCTGGTTACCTAGCAACGGTTATTCTAATTGTTTATCTGCCTAGCAACACACATTTCCATGGTCCTGAAGTTGATTATAATCATACCTACCCCCCCTAATATGGACCCAAGGAATTCAATGGCTCTATTGGTTTCATGCTAATTCACCTGGTTGCCTAGCAACGGCTATTCTAATTGTTTATCTGCCTAGCAACACACATTTCCTTACCCCCTAACATGGACCCAAGGAATTCATAGGGAATGCCATATTTGAAGAAATATCATCCTTCCCCCTGATAACCCCTTCCCGGCCCTGCTTTTTTGGTGTCTTGAATGGGTTCCCTTCAAACATACCAACCATGTAGACATTATGTTTCTTCGAATGCAAGAATTGCGGTTGTTGCCGCGTATAAAAATGCCTGAGGCATTTTTTTACGCGGCAACAACCGCAATTCTTGTTATATGATCTTGGGGAATAATTTGATTTTAACAAAGGTTTATACACGGTATCAGGAAAGGCCGCCTTATCAGGACTCCCACTGCCGCTGCTGTCCGATCCACTGCCTGGTTTGATGGTCCTATTGATGTTTAATGTTGTACAAAGTAGAGATCATTTGAATAAAATATATAAGTCAGAATGCCTTTTTTAAAAGATCTTTTATTTATGTCAACCAATTATAATGAACGCCAATTAGTAGTAAATATAGAAAATATGAACACATGATAATGTACTCCAATTTAAAGACAGCCAATGTCACTCTAGTGGAGTCCGGGCTTTAGAGTAAGCGGATTCGTAGACTCACATGTAAATGACAGAGGTGGATATGACAGTAGGATACAATCCTATCAGATCACCATCCATAGGAAAAATCTACTTATTCTAATGACACATGGTCTAATGCCATAAGTATCTATGCAGATAACTAATTATGAGTGTAAGCCATGGAGCTGGTGAATGCCTTTAACTTGGTGGTCATAGAATCAGGGGTTCACATATTACGGGAGTTATTCATTCTCCACATATTATGTTCATACTTTAATGGGAAAACACAAATATGTTTTGCAGTAGTCCAGGGAAAGAATTGAGGTTTGCGTTTAAGCAGTCGTTTTATTCTACAAATAAAAACCTTTTTTCCATCGATACCAAATGGACACAGTGTTTAATTTCAATATCTGCTTTAGATAATGTCTGATTGTGTCTGCAATAATGTCAACATGTGAAATTCCAAGCATACACACAAATATGTTTTATAATAAAGACTGTGTTACATGGAATATGTCCCTAAATTCTATGCATTAGTTATTGAAATAGGAGAATAGCGTTGCTAGAGTCAGTGAGCCAATGAATTGCTGAGTGAAACTATTTACATTTCAGGTCCTTTACAGGTGGTAGAACAGGAACATCATCATTATTCACAACTTTTGTTTTTGTAACCCGCCATTGTGGAAGCACCTGTAAAGCAGGATACTGGGCACTGATTCGTCAGTACAGTAAAGAGGATTGAATTCTGATTGGTCCGCATGGAGAAAACAGCAAGAGTCAATATGAGCAAAAGCAGAAGTTCTGAGCGTCAGGCAGCAGTTTTTCACCAACTTCCAGGTTGATCCAACTACCGTAAAACCTCGCGTATAAGCCGCGGCTAGTACGCGAATCAGATCGGCAGTGCGGCTTAGATGGGCCCAGGGTCGGGGTGCAGTGTATATGCGAGTTTTTGCCACTATGATACAGTACTAAAATCAGCACATTCAAATTGCCAGTTATTTGTGCTCACAACTGTGTGCGTCTATAGGACAATGTAGGATCTGGTCGTGCCATTTACTGTATGGGAGATCACTAATGCGCACAGGTAGAAGCAAGTGCATGAACTGGGTCATTACACTCTCACCCCTGAGGTTCCCTAGGGATACATGTAGTAAGTAACAGTGTGGGACACTCTGCATGTCAGCCTTTTTTTTTGCACTGACCCCTGTGACTACATAGGAGGTGGTAGACAAACCCCAAAGTGCTTAAATCTCAATTGTAAATCAATCCCTGTTTCCTGCATCCTTAGGATATTAATATAACTTGCACCGTTTGTGACATCTAATTCCGCTCAGATTGCCCATATTACCTGAATTACCCCCCTTCACAGACGGTGGTAGACAAATAGTTTATTACACTGTTAGTAATGTATCAGAACATCAGGCAGGCGATTGTAATGACCCAGTTGAGGCACGTGGGTAGAAGTATGGAAATTGCCTTATTGAGCGACACAATCATGTTTGTTCTGTGATGTTTCGCATGTTACTTGATTCTATGGTAAGCAGATTAAAAGGCGAGCAGTATTGATTTCACGGATAATACTTTTATAAATTATGATGGCTGTAATCCACATGTAAGGCCTTGGTAGGGTCAAGAAAACCAAAAGGCCATCTCCGTAACCTTTTCTAACTGAAGTTCCAGTGTTTATAGTCCAGACCGGAGAATTTGGCGAAGCCGCCAAAGAGAAAGTCAATTGATAAAACTGTAGGGGGTTATTAGGTGAATGTAACTTTCTCTACAGGGGAGCTTCCCTAAATGTCCTGTGGTCAGCTTTATTACCTCCAGGGTCCAATGTCTGCCATAAATGACCATCCTAAACTCTAGGGTGTGCCCTTAACTCTTCAGAAGTGGTATATCAATATAACCTTAATGGCATTTTGAAGGGCCTGTTAAACTAGTTTTGTAAGATGGTATCTAATGATAATGTGTTCACACCAATCAAGGGCATAACGACCTCTCAGGGAGAGTTTCGCCAAATTCTCCGGTCTTGACTATACTACCCTCATATTACTCACTGCCATAGAGAATATAATGCCAACTAGTCAGGATTTTGAGTTAGAAGCAAACTTCGAGGCCAAAACACTAAAAAAGAGCAACCAGTCTGAGGTATATAACTGGGTATATGAATGTGGCATCAACAGTTCTGATAATCATGGAACAATCTTCCCATTCTGCTGTTATTATTTGCCTGTTCTGGGAAGAAAGAAATATATAATATAAATAGCGGTTTAAAACTGCAGCTACTATAGAGTAACACGAATGTTAACTAAAGGAGTGGGCTATTTCGCTATATTGCAATAACATAGGTCTATAGGCCTAGTGAAGCCTGGTCTATACCCTAGTTCTTTTAAAAAATAATTTTATATTGCTTCCCTCAATACCCTCAAATGTGCTGTTGAGTTGGGGAGGGGGGGGATAAACGTGTCAATACAGAGGGAAGAGCGGTGGGTGCCCCTCCCTTATTTTCATATAGGCCCTAGGCCTGGTTAGTACAGTGGGCCTACATTTTATGTCGTTCAATAGCCCAGGCTACAGTTAGGGAGTGTTCATTTATTAATTACAGGGGGGGGGAGATTTTGCGCGGAGAGGTGAAATTTTTTTACGCCCCCCCCCCCCCCCTCAAGAGCGCGTGGAACGTTTTGTGCCCCCCCTCGACGAAGGCGCCAACATTCCCCCCCCCCCCCCTTTGAACTATAGGAACGCGCGGGAAATTGTTACCCCCCCCCCCCCCAAACCCACCACCCCCCTGTAAATAATAGGCCTAAATGAACACTCCCTTAGTAGCTATTGATAAAATTGCCTACCTCACCGCCCCTTTTGATTCAATAGCGCCGTTAGCCTAGGCTACAGTTATAATAAAAAGAAATGGAAAAAAAGATTTGGGAGTCTAGAAAGGCCCCCAATTCTGAAAAACACTGACGTTTTTATAAAACTACTGCTCTGGGCTGCTCCCCCGGGGGGGTACTCAATTGTTTTTTGACACGGGTGTGCGGCTGGCCCTTTGACAACCCTTACCCTTGGTGAGGGGGGTTTTGGTCAGAAGTGACCCTTGCTGAGGGGGATTTTGGTCCAAAGTGACCCTTGCTGAGGGGGATTTTGGACAAAAGTGCCTAGGTTTTAGCAATTTTCCCCGAGGAGTCTGCCTTGGTGTAAGAATTTTGGTCAAAAGTGACCCTTGTTGCAAACAATTTTGGCAAAAAGTGACACTTTTTGGGGGGATTTTGTTGAAATCTCCGAAAAGTGACCCTTGGTGAGGGGGATTTTGGTGAAAATTGACCCTTGGTGAGGGGGATTTTGATGAAAAGCAGACCCTTGGTGAGGGGGATTTTGCTCAAAAAGTGCCCTTCCCAGCCGCACACCTGTGTATACAAAATATATGAAGTGCCCCCCCCCCCCCCCGGGGCTGCTCCCTCTGCGGTGGACCCCTTGGAATCTGATGCTGGCCCAACCAAGGTCAATTAAAATGAACCCCATTTCTTGAAAAACGCTACCCCCACCCCCTGTTTCGCCACCCCTGCTATTAGACTGCTGATACTTGAAAGAGGTGTCTGCCCCTTTAAGAAGAAGCTGACGTAAGACCCCGGCGGTTTTGGTTACTTCACTCAGCCAGCAGCAAGCACACGGGCAGGACCGATAATATTGGGGTCAAAATAACGTACGTCTGAACAGGGGCGGCGGAACCATTTGAAAGTTGGGGGGGCAAAGGTTTGACAATATTTCTAGTGGGGGGGGGGGTGCCCAAATGTTGCAAGCGCAGCGCAGCAAATTCGCAAGCGAAGCGCAGCGACCAGACTAGGGGGGTCTGGGGGCATGGCCCCCCAGGAAATTTTGTGTTTCTAGAAGCGAAATGGTGCATTCTGGTGCATTTTTAGAGCTGTTAGGGATAGGATTTCCCATCTACTTCAATAGGTTTATCACACTTTCTATGGAAAAATATGTGCCCCTCCCCCCTCCCCCAGAAGAGATTTTTCTTTAATGTGGATGCTAAAACAGGGATTTTTACAGGAATTTTTCTAATTGGACAGTAGCACACTCCTCAGCAAGAACAATGCGTTGTTGTCATTTACCACAGGGATTTTTTTTTCATGGGAGGGTCTAATGTTTGGTGTTTCCTGGTCCGCATATATATACGTCTTTTTGGGTCAAAATTCTCAGAAAGATCCGAGTGAGCAGAGGCAAAGACAATCGGTAATTCATGTTATCATAATAAAACAGCCTCAATGACTTGATAATCGCTTTTTGGTTTAAAATTACATGTAATATGAAATAATTCAATGGTAGAAATCAAACCCCTGGACTTAGGCCTATGTGGTAAAGATGAGTTGACATTTTCAACCACATCCCCCCCCCCCCTCCCCCGGAATTCTACCTTTCGTGGTTTCATGCATAGGCTATGGCTCAAAGAAGATGTTGATCTTTTAATTTTCGATTTCAGTGGCATAGGAGCATGGGGGGGGGGGGGCACCCCCCGCGCCCCCAATCACTGAGGAGGGGGGGGGGCTAAATATGTTTGGGTCCCCCCAAAATTTGTGAGGACCTATAATATAATGCACACGATTTCCAACCCTTGCCTCGTTCGCAAATGCTTAAACATGGTTGGAGCGGGCCCCCTGCCCCCCCCCCCCCAATTGAAGATTTGCTTCCTACGCCTCTGGATTTTATATAGGGGCCTATTCCTTTGCAGTTTGAGCATTTCTTCAATATAGTTTGGTGTTATTCTAGGGTATTCTAAGTCGAACATTTATTGTGTCCGAAAAAGGGGAGCAAAATATACTTGGGGGGAGGGATGGCAAGACTGTATGGGCCTACCTGACGTTAGGGGAAAAGAATATGAGACTTAGAGGTCAGAGCTCTTCTAAAAGGCCCCCCTCCTCCTAAGAAAATTTAGAAATTCCAGAAGTAAAATAGTCCATTTTGACGAGTTCTAAAGGCACAATTCAATGCTTTATTCGATTTAAACTTTAAGCCCCATAATGGTACAGTGAGACAACCCTGAAAACTTCTATGATTCTGGAAAAAGTTGGGGGGGGCAAGAACATAGTCTTGCCCCCCCAACAAAAAAGTTGGGGGGGCATGTGCCCCCCCTGCCCCCCCGGTTCCGCCGCCCCTGGCCGTCATGACGTCAGAACATCCCAATCCATTTCCATCTAACCAACAGCCTGGTCGAGATAGTGTAGCTTGCAACACCCACGGCCGCAGCACACTGCTGTGGGTGTAGAAGTCTAGGGTCCAGAAATCACTGGAAACTTAGCCCAAATGCGAGGTTGGTTTGATTCGCACTCCCCTGGGCTTAATAAACGGATTTATGGGCTGAACTTACACAGGCATATTCTTATAGCTGTCCTCTACCTTACTATGTTTTTAGAATTTGCAATTTGCTACTCATTTCTATGCATTAAATCACTTTGTAGAGGGAAGTCTGTGCAGCTATAAACTCTTTACAGCATAGATACCACTTTTGATTGGTCTAGACAAGACTATAATTGTACATAATTACCAGTCACTGTTTGTACATTTCACTTTATCCAATTAAGGCCTTAAGTAGCATAACAGCCACTCATAGTCTGTCTTGATTGGGTATAGAAATCGACATGATTGTTAGGAATAGGCAAAACCACTAGAAAACTGACCCTTCTCTCCGTAACTCTCAGACAGCCCTGGCGCCCTACTGAGAGTTACAACCCGTAACTAGGTCGAGAGGACATCCCTAGGACATAAGAAAATGCCGTCATTCCCACGTGGTCTGATCACCAGCATGCACTCGCTCCCGCTGTTCTGTCTGCGTCCCGCCAAACCCCGCCTGGCTGGCACCACAACCCGCGCTACTAGAGCAAAGAATAGTGAGATGGTACACTCTAGTCCTGTTTCGGCCCAATGTCTAGGGCCGGATCCCATGCTGGCCCCTGTGTCACTTCAGTCGGCCCGACCGCTTTTAACCTGCTATATTCTTAAAGACTAAATAGTATCCACGTATTGATCACTAAAGGGCACATTGCAATACCAGCTGCTGCTTTATTTTGGCAGAAAAGAAAAGTTGGCTAACAATGACGTCCCAAAGTTGGCCCTCTTTAGCCTCTTCACGAGACATGTTGTTTCATTGAAAACGTCACATATGTATTGATCCACAATAACTATATTTAACTTTTAAAGCAAAATCAGGCCTAGCTGACAGCTACGTCTGCCTTTAAGTGGACCTAGCCCTTTGGCCTGACCCCCCTATAGGGCCTAACTACTTTCAAAAATACAATCAACCTCCCCCCCCTGCACTGACTCTTTAAGTGTGAATACGCCTACGTGGTATATAAATAGGCCTATAAATTTGACCCCTCAATTACAAAATTTTAAGCCACGGTTAAATGAAATAGGCTAGGCCCACTAAAAGGGGTGTAGCTTAGCTCTTAGCTACGGTACTCTAAGTGTGAATAGGCCTGCTTGGTATTTTCAAGTGTTAAAACGATGAATAGGTCCATTAGATTTGGACCCCTCAATTCCAAAATATAAGCTGAGGTTAAACGTAACAGGCTCATCAAACATTCACAGATTAATAGAGTTTATTAATGTAGGCCTAGGCCTACTAACTGTAGCCTAGACTATTGGAAAGCGGGGGGGGGGGGGGGTGCCAGTGCTATAGGCAATTTTATCAATGTAGGCCTACTAACCCAAGGCTATTGAAAAAAAAGGGGGGGGGGTGGTACTATAGGACATTTTATCAATGTATGTCTACTAACTGAGACTAAGTAGGTCACTATGCAGTCGATATAGAGCTAAGTGTTCAATTTTTTTTTGAAGCATTGACTATTTTAAAAGCCAGATTCTGCCTCATTTAGCCACAATCGGCTATATCTAGGGGCCAGGCGTACTGGAACCAATGATTTAGATCATCAACAAAATGGCTGCTGATTCTGTGTACAACCTTGGGCGACTCAGAGAATAGTAGGCTTAACCATGTGCGTACACAGAGTGGGAAAGGGATACTTTTTAGGTCCCATTGGTGGGCTCAGCCGGGCCCGCCAATAGGAGTACATTTTGGGCCATTCTGGGGCAAAAGGGGTAGGTCTATGCTTCATGGCCAGTAATATCCAACCAACATTTCCTGAAAAAGGGGTATATTTTGTGAGAATTTGGTCCAAATTTAGGGTGGTATGTCCCACTAAAACATTTAGCTGGAAATTAGATCCTTTCACTGAGTAAATGGGTCCAATTTCGGAGAGTATCCCGCTAACAGGGGTCATATTTTGCCAATTTATGGTATTCTGATAAAAAGGGGTCCAATTTTGGCTAAGGTAGTATGGTATCCCAATATAAGCGGCCCGGGTCACAGTGTACACTCTTATGCAATATTTTATCTTTGATGGAGTTGACCGACTTCACCGATCGCGAAACACCGCAGAAGATGAAATCTACGTGAAAAAAAACCAACTTTACATCAAAATTTTGTTTTAATGCCAAGTATTTTCATTAAACTAACAACAGTAGTTATCACCATTTTTAGTAGGGAATACAACAGAACAACAATTGAAATGGTACACTACTGAAATCATGTCGAAAATTAGGTTCTCCAAATGTTCACTTTTTTTTGGGGAGAATCTCAGGTTTTTTTCAGTTTTTCAAAGAAATCTCTTATTTTAGGTGATAAAACTTCTTTTTTCCCTTTTTTTTTTACACATACAGATTTCTGAGGTGTTTTGCAACAGAATGATATAGCTCAAATAGTTCACATGATAATGCATCAAGGTGTAATAGATGAGAGAAAAGAGGTCTGCACGAAAAATGAGGGTGACTATATAAGAGTGGGCTTGACCTAGTTTCACAGCGTTACAGAGAACATAGCCCACTCCAATAATGCTGTAGTAGCTAGAGTGGTGTAGCTTCTACCGACAGATAAACCAAACATTCCCCTGTAGCATAAGACAGCCACTGTATTAGAAAGGTGTAGTTTTTTTTAACAATGTTCAGCGGGATTGGTGGATTTGTGGGGGACCAAAAAAGTGGACCCCTTGAAGGGGATGAACAAAGAAATTTCATCCCTTTTTGGCCTTACTAGGGGTTGGCCACCTTCAATTATTTAAGCTTCCCTCGGAGGAGGACCAGAAAGGTTTCGACCTCTTCCGTGGGGGAACCAAAACCCAAAAAATGTTACCTGCTTGCAGAAACCCCCCCCCCCCCCCCCACCCCACCCTTGTTAGAAGATGACCACACCCTTATGTGAGGGGGTTTCCCACATGATTATGATGCTGGGAAAAGGCCTGACCCTTTTCTGGCGCTACCATAGTAACAGGCCTGTAAAACAAACATTGAGAAATATTTTGATACCGGTCCTTGTGGACTGATCCATTAGCAAGGTGGACTATATCAATATGATGTATCATAGGTGTGATTGTGGACAGTTGTCAGAGGCTTTCTGTTTGCTTCTGCCATTAGAGAAGCTTCATCCATCAATGTTAAAGTGACTATATTCGATTTTTTCAAACTTTGAAGCTACACTTATACTGTTCAACGGTGCAGTCGCAGGTGTAATTCTCCCTCTACAAAATCACCACCTCATGTATTCACTAACTCTGTAGGAACACTCAAGAGTTAGCCCATCTGTAATGGTGGATGGTTGTGTTTGTAAGCAAACCTGTAAGGGGTGTATTTATAGGAAGATGACCATTTAAAGTTATATTATTATGTTGGTGGCTATGGCCATGTACAATGTAGTGCTCTAATCCTTTTTTTGAAAAATGGCCTGTAGGAGCGGGAAATTATGTTTTTATGATATGGATGACTATGCTTACTACATACAGAATTAGCCTAGTCGCATCAACAGTTAGCCTAGCCTTCAATCTTTTATTTCAGGCTGATTCCACTATTATTGCATTGATTAAGGTGGGTCGCTACCTCTTGAATATGGACACACTGCGCAGGTATCTGCGCATATAGCATAAATGGCTTAGAATGAGCTGATATTTAATCACTGGGTACATATATATGCTGACTAAGCAATATCCAAAATTTAGACGATTTTGAGAAAAATTGAGCTTTATATTGGACTTTGAATATTTGATATATTTGTAGCCGATAATATTTGCTATTTTTGACATAAGCTAAAAAATTGGAATTATTAATCAATAAATCATTATCTAGATTGCTATAAATGCCATTACATTGCTTGCAGTAACCAAAGGTATGAAGAACAATATTTTATACCCTGATTCTTGCCATTTTACCCAACATTTTAGGCATTAAATATAAGATTTTGACGATTTTTGCACTATTTTTTAACTTCAAAGGCCAAAAAACCTAAAAATATGCCTGGGACCCCCTATCAAAAGCACTTCTATATGTTAGCAAATGATCTTAACTATTTTTTGAGAGAGTTAAAAAAAATTCTGTTAATTTTGAATACTATTTTTAGCTATTAAAGCTACAAAATAATGAAAATTTGTTCCTATTCTTTCCGGAAACATCATATTTTTTCCCAGAATGCCATTGCATAAAACTGTAAAATTATTTTTGCAGTAAAGTGGAACATATAGGCGTTTTACATGTGAAGTTTTACATTTCTGTGCATAATTGTTGATATGAAAAGAAATCATGGATGTTTTCACATTTTTTTCTATATTTTTGTGAAAAATGAAAATACTTAAATTTTTCAAAATTCTGTAACTTAAAAAGTAGCTCGGGACCCCCCCTTTTTCTTTTCATTTTCCGATTCTATATGATCTAGACTGCATGTAGGAAAAAAATAGAGAGATTCTGTTAACTTTGATCAAAGGGTAGCGACCCACCTTAAATAAGGTAAGCAATTGCCTACATGACCACATATATATATATTTAACCAGGATTCTACCAACTATCATGTAAGAATATAAAGTATTTACATTACAAATAGACACCATCCGCCATCTTTGATAGGCTAACTCCAGATTCCAGGCCAAGTGTCCATACAGACACTATAGGAACCCTGGCCAGGGGTACTGGAGTTACCGATCTCTTATGGTGGATGAGCAGTATGCAATATTAATTGCCTTTGTCTATTTGTACTGTGAACCCTTGATATTCTTACAGGATACTTGGTATAATCTTAGTTTATGCATATATGTGGTTAACTTACACTGACAGGAAAAAAGGGTCTTACTTTTAGTCTGGCATTTTAGGGAGTGTTTATTAATTACAGGGGGGTGGTGAGATTTCGCGCGGAGGGGCGAAAAACTTTATACGCCCCACCCCCCCAACCAAGAGCGCATGGAACGCTTTGCGCCCCCCCTCGCTGAAGGCGGCGAAAATTTTCACCCACCCCGCTTTTAACTATAGTAATGCACTGGCTTTTTTGCTAAAAAGAGGCTAAGTTTTTCACGCCCCCACCCGTCAGGAGGGGTCGGAGATTTTTACCCACCCGCCCATGTAACTAATAAATGAACACTTTCTTAGGTTAATCAGTTCTGCATTGGGGGTTAGACATGGGAGGTCAGTCAGAGTTAAGAAGTAGTACTCCAGGCCATCTCTATGCAAGCTAAGGTCTATGGGTAACTCCAAGGAACTATCTCTAGCTGTCTAATGGCTAGTTCAATATTATACAAAGTAGAGCACATCTGAATGACACATATAAATCGGAATGGTGTTTTTTTGCAAAATATCTTTATTCTATGTCAACTGATTAGAATGAACACCAATTAGTAGTAAAGAAAGGAAAAATGAACACATATGATGTAGAATAGATCATTTCATTTGATCATGATTTGAAGTAAGAAAATAAATATCACAGTTATAAACCCTTTAAGGATCGCATACCCCTTTAATGCATTCAGGATGCCTTTTTATTGTCACGTTGCATGAGTGCAGCCCATAGGAGTGACTTGCCATTCATACATATTAAAGTAGCTTCAATCCAGGCCTTCTTTAGGGTTTCCACCACATGCATGCTGACAGGGGATATATTGTATTGAAGCAATATGCAGCCCTTAAAGAGACATTTTTTTCATTCTAAAGATTTGGTGTATACTCAACTAGCTTCATCTCTTATACTTATGATTATAGATATACAGTGCATGATCACTGATGACACTTTATTCCAATGATCTGTAAGTATTGACCAAGTTGTCCTTTCTAACAGGTTTGGGTACTTTCTAGAGTCATTTGAAGGTGTCTTGGAACACAAAATCCATGATAATTTTCAACCCTGTAGTAGACTTAATCTGTGTGTGATATTACTATACAGATCATATTGTTAGATTGTTTATAGCAACTTAACTTCTTAACCATTTAAGGGCGGCATGATGCCCTTGGTCGTCATGATGCATGAATGCAGCCCTGGTGAATAACTCGCCAGGGCTGCATCCAAGCGTCATGCCAACTCTACGGGATCGAGCCACTCCGAAAGGGTTGTCATGATATACCAATGCAGCCCCGGCGAGTTACTCTTTGGGGCTGCATTGGTGCATCATGACGACAAATGTCTTCTTTTAGCGACATCCGTCTTCAAGTGTTAAACACTACTTTTTGTCCCTACACAAACTGTAATCTCCTCAGTCCTTGAGGTCACTAGTGAATCTCTGAGGACTAATCCCACTGGCTCCTTACAAGGTGTCCCTCAGCAGACAGGGGTAGTTGGTGTAGGAGGGTACAGAGGACTGCCTGACAGACTCCTTGAGGTACTTCCCCGCCTGCTGCCCCCTGATGTTGTACAGGAACTGTCCCGGGTCGGTCACAGCCTTGTGTCTGCGGTAGTGTTCAAGGAGCCGCTTCCACAACGGGCTGACAGACAACAGCTCCTGGTTACCTGAAAGGTGCAGAAAATTGTGTGGTATAGATGGTGGACGTTTGAATACCTAACATCTGAACATTTCAAAATTATAATTGCAAACATTGACACACTTAGGTATCACATGTATGCCACTGGATGGACTGTTAACCAAAACAAACTATAGACCAATGCAGCAAGAAAATGTGACTTCTCAGAGAGTTTTTTTTTTTTAGTGTTTAAAAGAAATTGATGTGTAGAACCAATCATATTGGTGTCTAGTATTCAATAACTAAAGAACACTCCCTTAGATGTCGCCACCTGTCAGACTCTGACATTGTCCTCACACCAGCTGCACCTGGCAGGGACTAGTCACACTGCCCACCTGCACCAACCACTGGTAGCAATGAACCAGGGTGCAGAAGATATAAACACAACTTAATTGTGAAAAAGGATATTTTTGACAAAGCTGGGGGTGGGGGGGGGTCTCTACTGCACGATGCAACCACTGCTAATGACGGTTAGGTCGGCGGACCATGACATCATCAGGAACACCATTGCAAAAAAAAATAATAATAAAATTAAAATTTTGTGAAAAAGTCACCCTCTCTTGATGCATTGGTCTATACACATCATATGGGATACCAGTGGCCCCTTACCGATGATGATGAGTCCCTTCTTGGCCCTAGTTATGGCCACGTTCATCTGGTGCGGGTCTGCGATGCTGCCGAGGTGCCGCCTGCCCCAGCTCTCAGGGGGGTGCGGCTCGATCATCTCAGACGGCAACGAGCGGACAGTGGACAGCACGATGTAGTCAACTTCACTTCCTGCAAAAAACAAACGTAATAGCAGAATAGTATGTGAGGCATTGTGTATTCGGAAATGTCAATCATAGCCCATGGCTGTATGAAGCTTCTATTTCATTAACTTTAGTGGCCACAGCTCATGATATTGTTCACAGTTTACTGACTGGTAGAGTCATTAACATTTAATGTTATCAAATTACACAAAATATTATAGAATTGTAAAACTAAATACATTTTGTTTATGTTATTTCACAAGATGTCTGAGTTTAATGTGAAACTTGATAGTCAAAATTTTAATAAACCATGGAACGCAAAGGAAATACTTGTGTACATGTCTACAAATCTGGTGAATAAAGTTTCAAGGAAAGAGCAGCAGTAAAAGTATGCATGAAGTCAGAGGGTACAACTGAAACAGGTGATTTATCTACCAATGAAAAAAAAATCATTAAAGGCCCAAATCCATATAATATTGAGCCGGGTGAGTTCAAGATGATATTCCTGCCTAAGGAAATACTGCCAATTTGTTATTGCCATTTGATTCAAACTCACCTTGGCTTTTGGTCACGGTAGTGACCTTACTATCCACCTTGGGGTTGGACTTGTGGAACTGCTCCCGGATCTCCTTACACTGGGCTCGGTACTGGCTCAGCACCTGGATGTCACCGTGAGAAATCCTCCTGTCCATCACTAAAGCATTGACAACGCTTGCCTAGGTACAACAAGAGGAACAATTTCAGAAAAAAAGAAAATATATTTAGAAGATATTGTAATGAGTATGCCTCTACGATGATCTATGACGATCTACTATGACGATCTACGACGACGAAAACGCTACCGATCTCGCCACTCCGGCGCCCATAACTTCCCATAGGGAGCGTGTCAGGCTCTATAAATTACACAACATAGACTACATATATATCTACCATCCCTGTAAATATGAACCTTTAGCTATATCTAGTTGCTGAGATATTGACGAGTTAGTCATTTTAGCTTAGCCTATTCTGGGATTTTGGGGCACCTTGTCCACCATCTTGGATTAGGATGCACTGGGCTTTTTAGTCAGATTTACTAAGACAAGACAAGATTCAAGAAACAAGAGACTACTCCACTACCCAAAGGTTTGTACCCTAGCATGACGCTGTACCTATCTTTCCGGTGGCATTCTTGTATGAATTTAGCTTAGTTAGAAGCTGTGACAGTATTTGCATATTTGTACCTGTATTTATCCTGAATATATTATCTTCCATTCAACATGAATTACTCTGTGTTGTCATCCTTTATTCAAATCCCCACATAGCCCATTATCACTACAATATGTTTATTGCAATTATGCAGATAGGAAAACATTGCTGGCCACAGCTAAAGCAAATCGCATTGTAAATGAAAATGAAAATTCTAATTCTACATATTTCTAGAGGTTATGGAAGTAGATAAAATTGAATGTAGATCACTTTGGGCCTGCACGGTAGCCTAGTAGATTGATCATTGGCTGGAGCAGGAGAGTAGAGCAGCAGAAAAGCTACCAAGCACATATACATTCAAGAAGCAATTAACATAATAAATGTTTAAGTAAGAGGACTGTTTTTCTGTACTTTTTGACCTCCAGCTCTCTTATTTTTACTCATAGATACGCAAAACCAGGGTACCCTGTAAAGTCCTGGTCTATCCTGACCAAAATACATCAAAAGGATTGATATATCTATCACATATGAAAAAATATAGGCATGAGAAAAAAAAAAGTTAAAAAAAGCAGGTTCGTGAAAAACGGCCATATATACATTCACAAAGCAATTAACATAATTAATGTTTAGTAAGAGGATTAGGTAAACGTATCTGCTGCAGTTAAGGCTGAGCACTCAGCTGCAGAATCTCTAGTGGGAAGGAAAATATTTGAATGAATTGGTCAACTTGCAGTTTGGCCCCGGGCACTCCAGCTTCCAATAATAAAAAAAGAAGCCCATTATCCAGTGCAGCTGAATGTCACTCTGGGACCAAGCAATTATATGACCAATAAATGAAATAGTATTTATAACATGACCAATTGATGAATCATTTCGACATACAGTGTATTCTGCCTCCTCAGGATTGTACTTTGACTGCTCGTTACCATCAGCCGTGGTGATGACCTGAGCCTTCTCTTCTCCCCGGACGTCTACAAAGGCTATGGGATACCCTGTACCCCCAGGCCACATGTCCCTGAGGTCTGAGGGTCGCAGCTGTTCAAGTTTTCCACATATCAAACGACCATCGTAGAACAATTCTGAGGGCACCTTTGCAATTGCTTCATGCTGAAATATAATAGTGAATATCAATTTATGACAGCCATGTCACAGTAATTTGAGCTGGGAAATGGCAACTATAGGCCGTATTCTATGAGGTATTAAAATAGGTCGTATTCTATGAGGTATTAAAAAATTAACTACATCTTATGTACACTGGTAATGATTAGGCTGTATTATTCCCTGTCAACCTATTGAACCCTGCTCAGTAAAATGTAGTGATTTTAAATACTGTTTGTATAAGGATTTCTTCTTCACAGGACTAAGGGGACAATTTTTGCACTCACCATACGGTACTGGATGGTGAGCATGTCTGTGTCCTTGACGTAGCGTTCAAACAGAGACTGCTTCAGCCCCAGACGCCGCCCGACTTCACTCTGCACGATGGGCTGCAGCTGGTGGTGGTCCCCGATCAGCACCACTTGTCTCGTGTCACACGACGTGAGCGGAACTAGCGCCTCAGGCTCTGTACACATGCCTGCCTCATCAATGATCACCTGGACACAAAAAGCAATAGGAACTGAATTAGTTAGTAGGTGGTAGTGTATTCTTAAAACTGCATTCTCTGAAACATGGACCAGTGCCATCTTGTTTTGTGCCAGCTAGTTGCACCTGGCAGTCTTGTAACAACATCCGTCATATAAGATGTGTTTTATAGTATGCACTACCTATATAAGTTGAAGAGCAAATAATAAAATAATCTATAGGATATGCACATGAGTTGCATAGCGCAAACTGGGCCTGGTCCTACGTTATTGAAAAATAAAATAAATGAACCAACAACAACAAATGACCATTTTCAAATGTCTTTGATTTGTAAAATATTTTAAGTACACCGTTGATTTTATCTTAAGAAATACCAACCTGGCTTATTTTAGAAGCTATGGCCTGTTTGATGGTTTCTGCAGCAGAGCCCACGCAGGTTACGAGCACAATGTCTGCTTTGTTGAGAACGTATGCAGACGCCTTTTTCACCAGCTGTTTGTAAGCTGATACCTCCATGCGCCAATTTCCTTTCTCAACCCTCGTCCAGCTCACATCCTCAGTAGCTAGTCTTTCAAGTTCTGCCGTGAACTTTTCATCGTATCGCCGGATTTCATCTGCATGTCCGGGACAATGATCGTCATCTCGAATCAGCTCATGAAGAGCGATGTCAGGATGCCGGCAATCTTGCTTGAGGTTCTCCCGCTCGGCTGAGGACTTGAGACGCCTTGGAGGCTTGTGCTCAGTCGGAAGTGGATATGTGAGTTTGACAATGTCTTGACTGTACACACGGACCAACAGGAGCCCTTTGGCCCTCTTGAGGTAGGCTGGAATTAGATAAATTGTAATTCAAAATGTCAATTTGGATTACAGTATACAAATCATATGAAAGAGCTATGATGCATGTATCTACATCCTATATTGACACTTACAGGTGGAGAATCATTTCTATTCATTAATGGACAATCTCTTTTTAAATGCCTTTACTGATTCATCAATTTCATTTTAATCATATCAAAACTACTTGTACAACTACCATATTTCTCGGTGTATAAGCTGTGCCTTTTGTATATACCTGCACTGTGTAGAAGATCGGGTAAAAAGGTGACTTGGTGATTCATATAAGCCGGGTATAAGCCAGGGATAAGCCCGGGAATTGCAATAATTATTTAATAAGTCATGTTTCAGGCCATATCAAACTTCACTTCTACTTGGAGTATTAACTAAATTCTTTAAGCTATGCTTTTCACGTCATCTATGTCTACAACTAACTTAAAGAGAGATCAAAATGGCAAGGGAATCATTATAAATATTGAAATAAATCTCTGAATAGTACACAATTCTAGAAATTGTGAGAAACAATTCTAGAAATTATGAGAAGTCACTAGTTTCTTTAGGGATAGAAATAAAATCTTATAGTTGAGGCTGTACAGTAGCTTGTGTATAAGCTGAGGGTTACACACAGGGAAATACAGCACTCACCGACCACCACTTCCACAGACTTGTTGGAAGGTCCACAGTACAGGACCTTCCTATTGAAGCCTTCATCTGTATTCAGTTTGGCAAACTTGATGGCAATCCTGACTCCGGTGACCGTCTTCCCAGTGCCCGGTGGTCCGTGGATCGCAGAGAACGAGTGAGTGAGGGCCTTCATGACAGCCTTCTGTTGTACTTCATTTGGATCCACATATCCATGGATGTTGGTGGATCTGGCTTCCTTACGTGCAAGCGCTGCTAATTCTTGATCTATAAATGATATATATATATAGATCTATGTATATATCTTTGTATGTAGCCATCTTCCGTATTCAATGTAATAAGTGCACAGAGCGATTAATTATAATTTCAAAATAAAAACAAAAACTAATTTCAATCCTATTGAACATATACCCTAAGCCATTTTCCCCCCTTTGTTTTGCTGAATATTCAACCTAATAAGAACACAATGCGTTTAACAAATTATTATAAATATATTTCTAATATTCATGACTGTATTTGGGCTCAGTATTTGACTTATTTTGGGGGGTTTAACTTAAAATGGGGGTGTGCGCTTTTTAGTTCCAATACGGTATTGTCTATGCATTTATCCATCTAGGCATCTCCCTATGTCCCTATCTCTCTATACATTTGTGGCATTTAGGCACAATTTAAGCCCATTACTGAATGATATGGATTCTTTACAAATTAAGAACCCCTATCTTACACAAGCTGTTTGCCATCTTATATGTCAGTCTGTCCAAGCATCCAAATAGTTTTTTCTTCTCTGCTAAGTACTCACCAAGTTTGTGTGGTAGATGTCCAAGTGCAAGAGATTTGGCCATCCCAAACTTATCAAGGAGCTGAATCCCTGCGAGCATCCTCCTAGATAATGCACAGTGACAGAAATGAATTATTAACAAGTTGATCTAATCTGAGCCCTTATATGTATATGTACAGACACCTCTAGATATTTATCAATCATTTTGAAATAGTCTTCTGATAGGACAAAATACTTGTGCACATTTGTTCCTTTAGATTTTGTTACATGAACCTGATATTCATGGCCTCTATTTATCTGTCGTAATAAAACATAAATGCAGTGTCAGTAAATAGCTTGTCAGAACAGTTAGATCTAAGAACAGTGTTTTGCATCTATGAGTTGGTACTCATCTTTATGCAGTGTATTTACTTGTAGTCTCGGCATGATGCATGAAAGCAGCACGGGTAAGTTACTCGGTAGGTCTGCAGTCATGCATCATGATGACATAAACTAATGAATCGAAGCATACTGCTCTCATTTCACGGTTTAACTTACTTCATTGGCAGAGGCTCTACTGTTGCCTCAACTGTTGCTTGTTGTTTTGTTAGTAGATGCAGCTCCGGGAAAGGCATGGACGACTGGTGGACCACCATGGAAATTGAAGTTTGGTCATTGTTTTCACCGGCCTCCCACCTTGTCACCAGACAGTGGGCCACGAAGGTTATCTTGTCTTCAGTTTGTGCCACTTTGAGAAGGTCAGACCCAAGGAGTCTCTCACTCACAGCTATCCCCTGGTACCGCACGCACAGATACCTGTTAAATATATTAATATAATGAAAATGAGTCGCGAAGGGATTGAGATGAAATTATAATTGAGCTAGAGTGTCTGTTAGGCTATTCAAAATAAAAGGTTTTTCATCACCGAAAAGTATGTTTTTTAATTTAATATATTTTTTACTGAGGTGTCAAAACATAGAGCAAATATACTTGTCAAAAACAAATTTTAGAAAACTTAAGTTAGTGCCAATCAACCACATTACGGACAGTATGAACTTTGATTCAACATCAATTATGCACATCATTATCAATTTTAACATGTTTTATGATAACAATTTGAAAAGAAAGCGAAATTTACTTTAACATCAAACTTTATATAGTGAATTCACTATGTTCACTAGTCTATTTATATACTTCGGGTTTAAAAAGCTCGGTCAGATAGGATATTTAAGGGTGGCTCTAAGCTCATTTTCAAACTGGTCATGTGTAAACATGTTAACTGTAAATGAGTCAAAAAACAATGTGATGAAAATTGCGGTAGCCTGCAACGCTGAACCACTTACCAAGTCCTGCAGTTAGGTCCAAGGATACAGTGTTAAAATAAGTTACTTTGAATAACATTTTAGGCATCATAGCTAAATTCAAATTTTCATATAAAAATTGTCAAAAGACTTAGATAGTAAGTTGTTTATGCAGTGCAAAATAAGCAACAACGTTTTCAGAAATCTTACTACGGGTCCAAGTATCATACATACCGTAAAACCCCGCCTTTAAGACGGATTTTTTTTGGCATTTATTTTTCCTTCAAGACGGATTTTTGTCTAAAAGTAGGGGGTCGTCTTGAAGGCGGGGTTTTATTATGTAGGATCAAAGAGAGAACAATCTTCTACAAGACGGATTTTTCTCTGAAAGTAGGGGGTCGTCTTAAAGGAGGGGTTTTACGGTACTACTTTTAATTGGTTAAGGTGATATTCTATATGGGGAAGCAAATATTGCTCTTCTTGCATCTCTACAGAGAACCCAAAATAAACACCTGAAAACATATCTAGGGTTAAACATATTGACCAACGTAAGAACCAATAGGGCTCATGCTATTGCCGAGGCTAAACTACTAATGTTAGAGGAAAGGAGGGAATATCATATTTGATTGTAAACATATTTAGAATATTAATCTAAATCTCTATTGCATGATCACATGTTGTGTGGCAGGCAACTGAAATCGTACATATTGCTACATAATATCATAAATCATATAAATCCCTGCCTTGTAACTAGAATTTAAAAAGAACAGTCTAACTCACAGTTCTTCCCCAAAGTCAAACACTTGGTATTCATTACAGAACTCCTTTGACAGTTTGAGTGTTCCGGTGAGTTGTCCTTCCCTGGCCCGCTGCCATTTGATGTTGACCTGTCTGAGGTGGAAGGAGTCGTTGTTTGTGATGGCCTGGTAAGCTGCTTCTGCCTTTAACACTGGCACCCACCGGGCCTTGTAGGCACATGTGTTAGCATAGTCCTTCGTCACCTGTAATGAATGGGATGTAGGCCTAATATTGGTGGTGGTGAATAACCAAGTGAAAAAATCCTGGCACATACTTAAACGAGTGATCCTTTGTGCTAATAATTTACCTTTTTAATTTATATCATCCGAACCATTAGGGGAGGGCACACATTTCCATGGTCCTGAGGTTGATTATAATCATACCTACCCCCCCCCCCTAATATGGACCCAAGGAATTCAATGGTTCTATTGGTTTGTTGCTAATACATCTGGTTCTAATTGTTTATCTGCCTAGCAACAAACATTTCCTTACCCCCTAACATGGACCCAAGGAATTCATAGGAACTGCCATATTTGAAGTAGTAGGGACCTTTAGCAACCACGTAAAAGCTCATTAAACGCAGACGTAGCAGTGCTGAAAGCATAGGATACGTCTGCGTTAAATGAGCTACGTCAGGTTTGCTATTGTCCCTAATATCATCCTTCCCGCTCATAACCCCTTCCCGGCCCTGCTTATTTGGGGTCTTGAATGGGTTCCCCTCAAACATAGCAACCATATAGACATTATATGTTTCTTCGAATGCAAGAATTGTGGTTGTTGCCGCATATAAAAATGCCTGAGGCATTTTTTTACGCAGCAACAATCACAATTCTTGTTACAGATCAAGCCACCTTTATATAAAGCTTTTGAGCAATAGTATTTTAAGCCTAGCTGACCCTTAATCCAGTTGTCTCTGCAAAGCAGGCGATAGGATCCTGTCGGTGTTCAATGCAGATGTCGAGGTCATCAGAGAGGGTGAACAGTTGTATGTGTGGGGTGAGCTCTCTCTGCCCAAAGCTGGATATCAGCTGTACCCGATGGACCTGTGCTGGGGACACCTTCAGCAGCAGTTTGATGCTTTTCTCACACAGATCTCCACTGCTGACTTCCGTCTTGCGCCACCTTTATCAAATATAGAAAGTATCACATATTTGTGTTTGACTATTACCATACTGTTTAAGAAAGTCTAAAAATGTTTAGTATTGATAAGAAACTACCGTAAAACCTCTCGTATAAGCAGTGGCTAGTACGCAAATCAGATCACCAGCGCGGCTTATAGAGACAGCCCAGAGTAAGGGTGCGGCCTATATGAGAGTTTTTAATACTATAGTATAACACTAAAATTACCATAATCAGATCCCCAGTGCAGCTTATAGGATCAGCCCAAGGTCGGGGTGTGGCTTATATGCGATCATAAATCTCCAAAAATTCCTGAACATTTCTTTTTGAGTTTATAAAGTATTTCACTTCACTTGATGATTTTCTAAAATATATTTTAAAAAGTCAATACAGACACTCAGTCCAGGTTTATGCATACATGATAATATATTCAAGACACAGATAGACAGAACTTTCACGACATGAGGTGATTCTTGACTTGATTTAAAAGTATCTACCTGATTGACTGAAGAAGTTTGTCCACCTCTGTTCGGAGCTCATCGGGTTTGTCTTCTTTGATGCAGTTGACAAGTTTTTGCCACTGTAGGCTGGGAATCTGGGTCACAAAGCTGCATCAAACAAAAAGCAACAAAAATGCCTGAGGACATTGCACATAGGAACATAGGATAAAACAAATCTGATTCAAGGGATTAACCTCAAAGTATTTCATCACAATATTATCCTTAAAGTGTGTTTGCTTTATATATTGAAATCAGTTAGATTTGATGATAGAAAAGGAATATCATAAATACAGGGCAGGCAAATTATAGAGTTGTATCTTGTGTATATAATTAGTAGTTTTATTATGCTATATTCATACTCAAACAGGAAGAGTCAGATGTGACTCACCGGAATGGATCAAGTTGGATTTCCATGGAATGAGAGTTGGGACTGAGGACAAAGTCACTGCTGTACTCTCTGTAGTTAAAGAGTTGCTCCTCCCAACACAGCTCAACCTCCTGACTTTCCCCATTGTATATTGGCAGCGTCTGCAGGTCCAGACTCCTGTATGGCAGAGACCCAACTGACAATGGGATATCCGTGAGAGTTGGGAACCGCAGGAAGATCCTCTCCTCTTGTACACTTTCCACAATTGGATACACAACCAAGGCCTGATCCTTCATCAAGACGTTTAGCTGCAAGGATCGTAAGTCTTTGTCATACATCTTCTGTTGTATTGACGCACCATTACACTCGTCACAGATCCTCTGGATATCAGCCTGGTCGTAGGTAGGAGCCGTCTTCTCAAGGACGGCTTTCACAAGCCTGTGTGCAACAATGTCAATGTACCTGCGGATGGGTGAGGTGAAGTGTAGGTACGGCATAAGCTCAAGGGAGGCATGGCGAGGAGGTGAGTCAACATCGCTAGAACACTTGTATTCTACCCTTCTCTGGATGTCTCTGTAGGCAAACTCGGCAGCTGCTAGTTCTGGTTGAAGCATACTTGTAGCCATCAAGTTACGCAGGCCCTTGTCATCATTTCTTTCCGAAGCATCCTTCAGAGAGGACAGGAATTGGTAAGTGATGACTACACCATCTGATCGCGTTCCTCTACGGCAATTGCATGCTCCATAACAGTGACATGCTCTTGGGGGGTTGAATGATGAAATTGCTCTTTCCAATGTCAGTGATTGCTTAGCACTCTCATAGTGAAGGGCACACCATTCGTTCAAACGTTGCTCATTCGGTGGATGTTGAACTTGCAGTGGAACAATGTTGTCCACTTTGTGAAGTAACAGCTTGGCAATTTCATGATTGGCCTTAATCATCATTTCCTCAATAAGACGACGTGCATCCAGATGAATCAGTTCATCGGGTTTTATAGCATGACTGCTGTCTCCAAGTCTGTCATGACGCCACTTCTTTGCAACTTTGTCAAGTAGTTTCAATCTGTCTACTAATTCATCCGGGAACGTTGCCATGTTTTGGTCATCAAGAATCTGCTGGGCTTCCTTGTAGGTCAGCTGGTGGTTGTTGCGTATGACACTTTGAGAAACCTCAACTGGAGCTAGAAGTCCAAAATTATGATCATTCACATGCACAACAACAGACATGACCATTCGTTCCTCATCCTGCTTTAGGCTGCAAAGATCCTCACTGAGTCTGGGTGGAAGCATGCCAACTGGGTGGCCAATCGGCTGGTAGTATGTGAGGCAGCGCTGTCTGGCTTCTTTATCCAAGTGGCTGTCTTGTGGCACAAAGTGGCTTACGTCTGCAATATGAATGCCAATCAGCCATCCTTCATCAGTTTCCCTGACACTGAGAGCATCATCAAGATCATCTGACCCATGGGGGTCAATGGTAAATGTCAGATCACCAGCAAAGTTACTTCGCCTTCTCTTCTCCATTTCAGACAGTTGAAACTCATCACTGTACAGTTCCTTGACTTCTGACACTGTACTGGTGAGGTATTTCTCACGGAGGTTATATTCCAGCTTTATGACGGTTGAGCCATCCTCAATCCCTGTCGGAGCCGGCAGTACATCAACTGCTATCCCCAGAGGTAACAGGTAATCAGCCTCCCATTTGAGGAATCGAACAAGGTAGAGCTTGCTTGATGGATTTGCGTAATCAAGGGGCTCATACTTCTTGATTTGTATACCTTCACGCGCCCTCTTATGGAAGATTGCAACCTTACCTTTCGGGTGATGGTCTTGAACAGGGTTTCTGATCAAGGGAATGCCTTGGTTCAAAGGTATGAATACTTTACGCTCGAGGGGATCAATCCTACAGATGCACAGTTTGACATTCATTGCTTTTCTCAGAATCCCTACAACATGTCCTTCAGGGAGGCCATCACTTGTATTGTACATCTTGACAACCTTCACGAGGACCTCATCTCCATCAAAAGCTCTGTTGCAATGTTGACGACTGCGAATGTGGATTTGGTCAAATCTATCATTGTGGTTAAGATTTTGAGCAATCCTTTTTTCCCCTCCCTTGATTGAGATGAGGCATCTCTTGTATGTCCTCGGGTTCTCCTTAAGAAATGTTAGCATCTGCTTTTCATCGTATTCCTGGTATATTTGTGATCGTCCATCATCGTCCTCATCACTGCTCTCAGATTCATCAGCATCCTCACCTCGGCTGTAATGGCTGGCCGTACCCATTGTTAGCAACCGCTTCCATTTGACCTTTCCTCTCTTGTGTACAATCTGACTGCTATCTCTGTCTGGGGTGTGTCTCTTCAGATATACACAGCGCTCAGTAGGGTTCATGGTATCTTCTTGCCGGTCTCTGCTCTCTGCGTTTTGGGCTGCAGGTTCAGTTTTCAACTTCAACTGCTGAACAATTTCATCAGCCTCCATGTCCGCGACATTGAAGACTTCTTCAGGCACAACGTAGACAACCTCCTTCACTCGGGCCATGGCTGCCGGATTTCCAGCTTGTCCTTGAGTGTCGAGTGGAAGAGCACTGTGATATAAGCTGTCATTGTTGCTGCACCATTCCAAGTATGATTTCCAAATTGGCTTGCAGAATCCGAAGGAGGTAAGAGCGGATGGGTCTCCAACGACAGCAACTTGACATTTGGCTCGGGACATTGCTGTATTCATCAAGTGAATATCAGAATAGAAACCAAAGGTTTCCTCGTCATTTGAATTCCCAATGCCTTGATGTGTCCTGACGATACTTAAAACAACAGCATGGAATTCATCACCTGAAAAGAGTAATTTAGATCTGTGAGCAGAATTGTTCAAAAACACCCCCTTGTTTGTTATATGCATGAATTAGAGAAAATTATCGAGAAGGATTAGTTTCCCCACTACATCACATTAATTGATTATTGGGTTGTTTTACATCCAAGTGTACTGTGACGCTTGGACATCCCACTACATTATACCCGCTCTCATAGCATTTCTAATAAACAATATCTTTACCCTGCACATCCGACACCTTGGATACTGTGACGTCCTTGAAGCATTCCTTGTATGCTGTGAGCGCTTCCTTTACTATGTTCACCTAGGACAATTAAGATGATATTTAATGACTAAGGGCATACATGGAATTATGAACAAATTTTATCGATGATCCAATGCTCAAATGAATTAGAATGCAAACTGATCAAATTTTATCTTCAAATTCAGTCAATAATGGATGGAGCCTTGAAGAGAATATTTCTTATTATACATACATATTGGATGATATAATATATTCTGCAGGAATGTTGGAAACCCTAGTATTTTGAATCAATTTACCTGTTGAGAGTATGGTGTGAGAACAGCAATTTTCTTTGCTGATTTCTCCCCCCAGGAACCAGGCCAGTTGTCGTACAGATGGGAGATTTGACGTACAACCTCATGTACTTCAGACATGTTGTAGTAGGAGGTGTTTTCCGTATCAGAGCTCTCCTCTCCACTGGTGGCATGGAAGACAAGAGGCTTGAAGTCACATTGGAGTCCCCATTCACTCCTACACTCAATCGCATTTCCATAGAACTTCTTGGACAAGAAGGACATGATTGCTGGGTGTGAGCGATAGTTGACCTTCAGTAGTTTCACTAGTCTCCCTGGGTTGTCTTTGTCCAGGTAGGAGTAGTACTGGACTAGACGCTTTAGGATCGAGATGTGCAGTTTCAGCCTGGTGGGTGCTATTGCTGCACTGAAGGACTTTGGACCAAGCTGGAGGTGGTCACCAGCTAACACAACACATGTTGAGCTAGTTGCGAGTGTCAGCGGTAGAATGGCTTCACATTCAAGGCACTGACCCGCCTCATCTAGAAGGATGTGGGTGAAACGTCCTCTCATATTCTGGTCTGTTAACATTAGTGATGTAGCTAAGGTGGTCACGATGATGCGATGGGAATTGATAGCCTCCTCATCTGGTAGTCGGCATCTTTTTTGTAAGGAAATACAAGGACAAAATCTGATGAACAACACTTTGACATAAAGGTAACAAGTTCAGCGCAATAATTAAATACTTAAGTCAAAATAGTATTAACATGCAAAACAGGATTTGTTGCCATATCAAAACAGTTATTGAAGAGATTTGGTTCTAATTGGCTAAAGTTCAACTCTATAACATATTGATGTGTATGTGAGAATAATGACTTACTGTCCCTTGACATTCTTTTGGCAGTAGGGATGCATATCTTCGGATATGGTGTCTTTCCTTCGCGATGGGGAGTAGACCCGTAGTATCTCCTCCTTTTTGAGATATTTGGACTTGGAGAAGTGGTTCTTGATATACAGGTCTGCTGCACTGTTGAATGAATTAGGTGGCAATATATTAAACCTTGGATAAAACTGACCTTGTGCTGCATTGCATAAGTATTACTGGTAATTTTATTAGAGATATTCCTAAAATGATATCATTGGTTCTACAATAAAAGCTCTGATAAGCCAGCCTCCCTTACACGCTGACCCCTTTGGGATTTGGGGATAATTTTTATCTACATTTACCCTAAGAATTTGTTGGCTTGGGAGAGGTTTTAAGGTAAATGCATTATGGTGATTAGCAATCAATTTTTGTTTCTTTGGGGACGAGTGCTAAAAAAGCGTCTGTGTCTACCACGATGCAACCTTGTTATGAAGTATTTTGAAACTTCAATGGCCGCCGTTGTCATGGATACGGTAACCAACAGTAACCCAGCAATCAATTTTTGATAAAGGAGTTTTGTAGCACATGATAAATATGAAATTGCTCACCTGTCATTCAAAGCACAGATAAGGATCCGCGAATCTGGCATATTTCTGACGAGTACTTCTGTTGCGCCGGCTAGGGTCTCTGTTTTGCCTGAACCAAATGGCCCGTAGACGACAAGAGGGGGTGTGTATGCTCTGTCAGTTGTTGTCATGTGTTGAACAATTTCCAGCTGAGTTGCATTTAGGAAGCTTGATCTGAAATAAATTAGTCAAGATTTTTTCAAAAATTTACTTTCTTTATTTTCATACTTTCAGCTAGGGATAATTTAATACACAAAACTCATATTCAAAATACTTATACTCATACTCATACAAACAGAAAAAGGATACATATATATATATGTGCAGAATAGATATATTACCATTCTATCATTATGGCACACTATTGGCAGCTTCAAAAAATAAATCAGTTACCAATGACCTTGAGCAAGTCTATCACCTAAAGGTGATAGAAATCCCCAGTCAAATGTCAAATGAATTCAAAATCATTGCTAACTTCACTTTCAATCCCTTGGACATATTTGATGAACTATAATATCTCCGTAAGTCTGGGAAGACAACACTTGTGTCTGGTAACTGGTCAAGTCCGTAGTGCATCCGACAAAAAGGGAGCCGATCTATCTGCATCTGGACGGCCAAACTGGGGCTGCTTTCACTGCTCAGTCCTAGATCTGTGCAGCAGCTGCGTAAATAAAGTTATACAAAATATAGAAACAGCCAACATCTAGGACTAACAAAGGTAAGAATTGACTATTTTTCTCATGATAGATATTGTAATCTTATGATAGTTATCAAACATTTATAACAATAGCTACTATACTGTTAGATACTGCAAATGATTTATGTTCGTCAATGAACCTCTATAAGCATGCATGAAATAATCAATGTAAGAAGTTAAGAATACAAAAACATTGAGTGCTTTTCAGTCTTTACGAAAACATGCAGGACAGTGGCAATGTCCTTCTAAAATGCCACCGGTCCAGCAGATTCACAAGTGTAGCAGGACCGAATGTCCAGTCACATGTTGGGCTTTTCTGAACTAGAAGAATTTAGTTGGGCTTCAAGCAGAAATATGTTTGTCAATATACGTTGAAACTCAATCATATTGAGTAGTGTATTAGTTACACACCAGGGGGCGCCATTGTTCTCAGCCTCCAGTGTGCCGGTAGTAGGGTGGCCGGAGACTCTAGCTGGTCGCTCAATCTCTATCTGATCCTATGTTAAGTGACCCTTTTATGATGACCTCTCATTTTGGCTAGGGAACAGATAGAGACCTCTAGTAACTTGGTATCAAGAGATATTGAATGGATGCATCATACATGTGCTGGGATAAGCATGATAAGTTGTATTACATTATGTAATTTAAGAGGAATCTTGATAGACCTTCAGATTTTAAGTCTGTCTTGAGCTCTATAATTGGGTGATCTCTTGAACCTATCCTCTATGAGAATTGACACTGTTTGATGGCAAATCCATGTATCAACGAAATTCTTTTTTTGCTTGAAGCATCTTGTATGCAGGCATGTCTTGGGGGGTCCAATAGTTATATGGAAAAATTATATCTTAAAGAGATAAGCCTCCTAAAATTATGTATTATTAGCTCAATTATTTTTCTAGAAATCTTTAATTGGTAGTTTACGGTAGACTACTGAAAATAAAGCTAAATCAGCTGAAAATCATGCATTTGGAATGAAAATAAAAGAGGCTACCGCCAGCCAGCGTCAGGGCATCTCCTGAGGGTCATATTAGGGCATCAGCCCTTAATCTGAGTGATTAACACCATAGAAATACCACCAGATGGGGCCAGTTTCATAGGGCTAAAGAGGCAACCAGGCAGGGTGGATGGGGATAATTAGTTCCCTCAGAAGACACTGTGGCAGGGCAGGGCCATGGGGGAGGCCTCTGACCTATGTATGTTCTATGTACCTACATTCAGATCTGTCAGAAAGGTTGGAGGGGTGAGGTATATGTAATCAGCTGCAGTTAGTTACCTAGTTACGATATCAACATAACAATGATGATTTGTTAAATGTGAATATTGAGGCATTCTAGACATACATGATACATATCTGTCTTAATTCATTTTTAAAAATCCTCCGGCCACCCTACCGGTAGCCTGCCTGGTCAGCCATTAATCAGAGCCTGGCCAGACTGGCTGCAGGGGTCAATTATTTTTTCCTGTAAAAATGGTGGTTTGCACCAACCAAGAGTGTGGTGCGACCTACAACGGCAATAATAAGGTGTGCACTACATGCGGTGCACCCAATGAAGGCAGGAAACAGCCTGTGGTGGTGGAGCAGCCAATGTCGCCTACCATCAACAGGACCGGGCAGAACAAGGCCTCAATGGACGCCTCATCGGGGGAAGGTGACCAGGCCGGTCACGAAACCTTTTGGTGGCATGATGGTTGGATGGATCACCAGTAAGGACATGAGCATTGCTGCTCTTATTAGGTCAGTACTCTCACAGAGTGATGAAAACATCAAAGGGCTAATACTCACCTTCTGGACAATAAGACATAAAAGTGGTCCTTGCCTCTGCCATCAAACCCAAAGTTGGCCTCCGACACCACCTCCGCCTCGTACACAACAGGGGTTGACTGGGAGGGTTCAGGCTCTGAGGGCCCCACCCAGGCAGTCACCGAACCAGACAGCATCAGGGCTCCTACATCTGTGTCTTCATTCAGCTGTTGGTCTGTCAGTGGTACTCGCGCAAAGAGATGTCCAATGGGTGCACGGATGTCCTTCCCGGGGATTTCATCTGTCAGTTCTATATCTGCTACAACATTGAACCTGGAACCAAACAAGTATCAAGGTTACCCAGGTTAGTTTTTCTGAAGAATATCATTCATCACGGTTAAAGATGTTCAATGTTAGTTTGCCAACCACAGTCATATTCATGGTGATAAAACTAAATTAGAGAACATTTCCATATTTGATACGTATTAGTTGAGGCAAAGCAAGTCATTGGTACAGGCAGACTCATCTCAGGCAAGTTATAAATCATCAAATCATCTGAACAGAAAGATTACTTATCCATGACTGCTTTGTCATACATTGCCTAGGAGAATCCAATCATTTGTTCCATGGAATGGCAGGTGTCTGTGGTTCCATATGAAGCTTAACGTGAAATTCTATGGGTCAAAGAGCTAATGAAATCAATCATCTTGAGAGTTTGATGAGGCAAGACAAAAGGACCCCAAATCTATAAAATATATACCATATTCGACGTAATAAGTGCACAGTGCGCTTAAAAAATGATTATTGGCACCTTTTAGCAGTTAAGAGTTTAATAGGGGTAACAAATTTAGATATTTTTGGTTGTTTCTAGTATAAGAAATGGCCAAAAACAGGGTGTGTGCGCTTATCAGGGGGTGTGCGCTTATTATGTTGAATACGGTAACCATTATTTACTGAAATGATAAACCAGGCTCGCATTCATCACCACATCCTACCTAGAGGCAATGTGTGTCCGTTCTAGTTCCTCCATTTCCACAACTCTGTGCATCATGTAGGCGTAGTTGTTGTGGTTCAAGCCACCTCTCAGACTGTTCTGGCAGAAGATGGTCGTGTCTGGGGGTTTGTACTTGCACAGCAGAGCCTCTTCTCCTGAGTCTACGGCAGCGCTGACCGAGAATGGCATAACTGTGTGTGTCCTGGTGGTCCATCTATGAGGAAACATAATTTAGCCAAGGGAACGCCAACATGGCATACTGTTGGGTAAACATGCCTGAAATTGTTATTTGGTAGATTCCTATGTAAATTACAGTGGTCTCATAGGAAATGCCCCATTTCTGATGTAAATCTCCAATATTTGGAATGTAAAAGGAATATTTTAGAGCCTAAATAAGTGTCCTTGTTGATCCCATGTAAAAGGGATTTTAATTCCAAGTTGAAAGATGACAGAAGTCCCTTGACAGAATACTGACAAAGATTGCCATGCTCAAAACATAACTAGAAGTCTCTAAACCCGACCTAGAGAAACAGAACTGGACCCAGGTCTTCAATTACTACAGGTTTTTCAGCAACTATCGCAATATAGTTTTACTGCATATTTAGAGCCGAAACAAGGATACAAAATGTTAGGGTTTTCTACCCCATTTAGAGATTTGACAATACAGGTAATGTTGTTCAATGCTCCGTATTGGTTGGATGAGGCCAAAAAAAAAGGTTTGTTCCAGGTAACATGGAGGGGAAATCTAGGGTCGGTAGGTCGGATTTTTCTTTTTTTATAAACTTTTTTTCTTAACATAAAGTACTAGCCAGTCTCTCCAAAGACCCTAAAAAAGGGTAAAAATGTGGAAATTTCTTCAAAATTGCATAAAAAAATGTAGGGTCGGCCTTGTTTTGATAGGGTCGGTCGGGTGACCTGAAACAAACTTTATTTTTGGCCTGACTGTAAATTTAGGCACCTTGGGAGGACCAAACCTTGCCCTGTGTTAAAAGCACAATTACCTTTCCACAGGAAGCTCCTTTCTGAGTTTGATTATCTCATCACGAACAAACTCACTACCAACTTCCACATCCAATGAGACTACCAGCAAGGGTCTCGTGCCAAAGTCAAATATCACCTTCTGCCGAAATGAGCCATTCAGTCCAGCATTGAAAGTCACCTGTAAATTAAAGTCATTTAACAAGAATATTATTGTCAGTATTTATCCACTTTTTGACATATTTTTCATTAAAACTCTTTAAAAAAAAACCACTTTTCCCCAAATCACGATTTTTATGATGCGCGCGGTGATCAGAGTGGCCTAAGTTAGGGGTGCAGCTAATGTGCGGGTTCAGCTCACTATAGAGACTTACACCTCTTCATCCATGCTTTTATCTATCCCATCAGCTGGTGACACAAATCTCACAAAACTCGAAGGATTCTCACCAAAATAATACGTAAGACATACGTTATCTTGAGGGTCTAACTTGGATGGGGAGCATGGTCTCACCATCTGGTGAGATAAAATATATTTGTTGACATTCACTTATAATGAATGACCATGACCTTGGCCACCATACAAACGTACCCTGATGGCATAGTGCTGCTCTTCCTCAGTTCTTGTGACGAAGGTTGTCCCATCTTCAACTTGATCTGAGGCCCTACTTGTGTCTATGGCGAGCCGGAAATGATGTCGGCTCTCGTTAAGAAGAAGAGATACCTTCTGTAGCTCCCTCTGAAACACATAAATAGTCAAAGGTTCTGGAGTTTTGGTCTCATTTATTATATATATATATTTAAGTGGTGTCTGAATTGAAGTTTGGGCTGTATTTCACAAGGCTGTGGAATATGGCCAGGAGTTGTGAAAGCAATGGGACAGCCGTATTTGATTTTTAAAAGAAAAAGAAATGTAGCTAAGCTATCAGGCAATGGATTAGCAGATGTCAAATATCATTATATCTTGATTATTCTATTACAGAATAACTATTCAGTTAAGTTTTAAAATAATTGATTATCATGTTAAAAGTGTACCTCTGAGTGTAGGGTGAAGTTCCACGTGTGGTTAAAGTGTTTCTTGGTGGTATACACAGTCGCCTCAGGAGAGAACTCCAATGTCACTCCGTCAATCTGCTGCATCATCTGGGAAAGGGCATTAACCATGGTTGGATCATATCATGTATGAATAGAAGTGGGTTTTTGATTAAAAAAAAATGGGTTAGGAGCTAATTCGGGATTAATTTTAGTTTTTCAGTTTTCTAATGTATTTGTGTTCATAATGTCCATTTAAATATGGGTGTAGCTTTTTAAATCATTCTGATACATATAAATCCATAAAAAGTCGAGAAAATCATGGTCAGAATAGGCCAGGGGACCCGCCTCTATTACAGAAAGGGGGACCTGTTATTCTCTATATTTTATACATTTACAACTATCAGAATGCTTTAAAAAGCTACAAACTTATTTATACAGACATTATGAACAAAAATGCCTTGAAAAACTGAAAAATTTGAATCGACCCCAAATTAGCTCCTAACCCATCTTTAAGCATCAGCAGGACTTCTGCATATTGCCCTATCTAGACTAACTGAACATTATCAAGAAAATGTGAATCGATAGACCCCCTTTTGCTAGCCTATCTTGTCATATCCTTTACCTCCATTGTCTCTCTCCTTGCAAATTGAAATCACTTTTGAGGGAGTTTTTGTGAATGAGCTGAAAATGGTTTCTTACGAAATTGGTTTTTTTAAACTACTTGATAGGCCTGCTGTGAACAGAAGGAACTGGCACTAACATGGCGGCGGGCGGGAACTTAACTGCCAACCAGTATCCCACAAAATCGTCTTGGGTGATATGCATTATGGGAGTAACATCAAAATCAATATGGTCCTAATTATTGTTATGATAAACGTTGAAATGAACACTACGCTTCATGTAGGGCTCATAGATCTTACTGTCTGCATAGCATCTTGATTTTCTTACCATCTTGTTTCTCTATTTTTTTAGTATGATGCTTCCCACTCTAGTTTTTCAGAAAGAAATTTAACCTTGTTCATAATAAACCATGTTGATAGATATTATCAATCAATTCACAGCTAAAAAAAAGTCTTACCATGTCACTTTCTAATTTGACTTTTTCAAACTCATCCTGCAAACCATAGATGTAGGAGAATACACTACTCTGGTCGTTTATAATGGCCTTCTTGTATTTCCAGCAGTCGGCTCGCTCCTTCCATTCTTCCAACTCCAACGTGTTGTGAGCAAACATGCACTGGTTGTACATGTCGGGAACATCGTCGTAGGGACAGGTACCTCTGTCAAGCCTAAAGTGGTGAATGTGTTATATTCAGGATAAAGTACATGCAGTTTAGAGAGATTGAGCATTTAGCCTCCCTAGCGGATTTAGGACTTAGAATTAGGTAATTTTAATTCCATTAAATCTAAATCTTAAAGAAAGTCCAAAATGAAGAAAAACAGTCATTCATTTACCGTATTCGACGTAATAAGCGCACACCCCCTTATAAGCGCACACCCCCTGTTTTGGGGCGATTTTTAAACTAGAAATAACCAAAAATATCTCAATTTTTTACCCGAATTAAACTCTTAACCCTTTCCCTGCTGGCCTTGAAACATGTCATTTGAGACTTAACCACCGGCCCTATGCCATGGGAATATGCAATTTTGCAAGTATGTGCTCCCTGGGATAGTGGCTAAAGAGTGAAATAAATTGTATTGGAGACAGAATTTACACCTTTTTGACAAGGGGACGTAGTATCAATGTTAAATATTTTTGGATTGATTAAAAAAATTCTTATTCTTTGTTTCATAGCAGGAACTGTAATTTAGTGGTATTGATGCTCTAGGGTATCAATTTTGGTACACGGACTTTAGGCACTTGGATTTCAGGCACCCTGCCTTTAGGCACCCTGACTACCGGCCCCCTGCCTTCAGGCCCTCCGGATCTTAGGCCCCCGGTCTTTTGGCACCCTGGCCATAGGCCCCCTGTCCATAGGCCACACAACCTACCATACATCCAACCCCTGTCATACGTCCACAACTCTGTCATACGTCCAACCCCTGTCATACGTCCATTTCACTGTCTCTAACGAATCATTCTACATCCACTTCTCTCACGTCCAGTACAACTTCTTCACGTCCCCTACCTTCGCCTCACGTCCACTACCTTCCCCTCACGTCCACTACCTTCCCCTCACGTCCACTACCTTCCCCTCACGTCCACTATCTTCCCCTCACGTCCACTACCTTCTCCTCATGTCCACTCCCAACTCCTCACGTCCAACCCCTCCCTCACGTCCAACCCCTCCCTCACGTCCAACCCCCTCCCTCACGTCCAACCCCCTCCCTCACATCCAACCCCTTCTCTCACGTCCAACCCCCTCCCTCACATCCAACCCCCTCCCTCACATCCAACCCCTTCTCTCACATCCATCCCCCTTCTCTCACATCCATGAGTGTTGGACGTGAGGGAAGGGTGTTGGACGTGAGGGAAGGGTGTTGGACGTGAGGGAGGGGTGTTGGACGTGAGGGAGGGGTGTTGGACGTTAGGGAAGGGGGTTGGACGTGAGATAAGGGTGTTGGATGTGAGGGAAGGGTGTTGGACGTGAGGGAGAGGTGTTGGACGTGAGGGAGGGGGGTTGGATGTGAGGGAGGGGGGTTGGATGTGAGGGAGGGGTTGTGAGGGAGGGGTTGGACGTGAGGGATTTGTAAGAGATAGTGTTGGACGTGATGAATTTGAATGAGATAATGGGGTCTGGACGTATGAAATGGACGTGAGATTTGTGCCTACAGACCGGGGGTCTGTAGCCAGGATGGCCTAAAGGCAGGGGGCCCCAGATCCGGAGGGCCTGTGGGCTGGGGGCCTGTGTTCCGTGGGCCTGTGGGGTGGGGGCCTACAGTCAGGAGGGCCTGTATTCCGGATACCATCAATTTTGCTGCCCTATGGCAGCAGCGGTTTTTCAAGGTTATTCTAGATGCTGCCCACAGGCAGCAGCGGCCCTTAAAGGGTTAACTACTAAAAGGTGTCCAGAATAATTTTTTAAGCGCACTGTGCGCTTATTACGTCGAATACGGTAGGTCTGTTGGAGTAGTATTTCATAAGTCGGCCCTGGGTCGACCGGTGAGATAATTCTTCAACAGACCAAAACTTGAGATCTTTTATCTATATATGACTTGTACCCAGTATTTGCGAAAACTTTTTCATCCCACAGGACATTCGGTTCTGCAAATTTTCAATGCTGCAGGACCAGCTACATAAATTTTTGAATGACCGGATAGCCATGTATGATTTCTACATTTTAAGTATAAATAGTTTTGTCCATTAAAAATAAATTTTATGACCAAATCAGGATAGATATATAGATTTACACGGCATATTGACACATATATTTCAGCTTTAGAATTCTTCTAGTTCAGGAAAGTCCAATATCTTCCCCTCACGTCCACTACCTTCCCCTCACGTCCACTACCTTCCCCTCACGTCCACTACCTTCCCCTCACGTCCACTACCTTCTCCTCATGTCCACTCCCAACTCCTCACGTCCAACCCCTCCCTCACGTCCAACCCCTCCCTCACGTCCAACCCCCTCCCTCACGTCCAACCCCCTCCCTCACATCCAACCCCTTCTCTCACGTCCAACCCCCTCCCTCACATCCAACCCCCTCCCTCACATCCAACCCCTTCTCTCACATCCATCCCCCTTCTCTCACATCCATGAGTGTTGGACGTGAGGGAAGGGTGTTGGACGTGAGGGAAGGGTGTTGGACGTGAGGGAGGGGTGTTGGACGTGAGGGAGGGGTGTTGGACGTTAGGGAAGGGGGTTGGACGTGAGATAAGGGTGTTGGATGTGAGGGAAGGGTGTTGGACGTGAGGGAGAGGTGTTGGACGTGAGGGAGGGGGGTTGGATGTGAGGGAGGGGGGTTGGATGTGAGGGAGGGGTTGTGAGGGAGGGGTTGGACGTGAGGGATTTGTAAGAGATAGTGTTGGACGTGATGAATTTGAATGAGATAATGGGGTCTGGACGTATGAAATGGACGTGAGATTTGTGCCTACAGACCGGGGGTCTGTAGCCAGGATGGCCTAAAGGCAGGGGGCCCCAGATCCGGAGGGCCTGTGGGCTGGGGGCCTGTGTTCCGTGGGCCTGTGGGGTGGGGGCCTACAGTCAGGAGGGCCTGTATTCCGGATACCATCAATTTTGCTGCCCTATGGCAGCAGCGGTTTTTCAAGGTTATTCTAGATGCTGCCCACAGGCAGCAGCGGCCCTTAAAGGGTTAACTACTAAAAGGTGTCCAGAATAATTTTTTAAGCGCACTGTGCGCTTATTACGTCGAATACGGTAGGTCTGTTGGAGTAGCATTTCATAAGTCGGCCCTGGGTCGACCGGTGAGATAATTCTTCAACAGACCAAAACTTGAGATCTTTTATCTATATATGACTTGTACCCAGTATTTGCGAAAACTTTTTCATCCCACAGGACATTCGGTTCTGCAAATTTTCAATGCTGCAGGACCAGCTACATAAATTTTTGAATGACCGGATAGCCATGTATGATTTCTACATTTTAAGTATAAAATAGTTTTGTCCATTAAAAATAAATTTTATGACCAAATCAGGATAGATATATAGATTTACACGGCATATTGACACATATATTTCAGCTTTAGAATTCTTCTAGTTCAGGAAAGTCCAATATAGAACTGGACATTCAGTCCTGCTACACTTGTCAATCTGCTGGACCGGTGGCATTTTAGGAGGACATTGTCCTGCATGTTTTCACAAAGACTGCTTGTACCTACCTGGAGCAGAGTTGTGGGTAGTGGTGGGGTGGGGGTCTGTAGTGCCAGGGGCGGTCCGTGTCCGTCAGCAGGTTCTTCTCATGCTGCTGGGAGCTGCAGTGTTCATCAAACGCCGGCCGTGACACAAAGTCCTCCTGACACACCCGGCAGAACCACGACTCTGTGGGAGGCGGTCTGGGCGCCGGGCTGAAGGCCGTGCCTGCAGGTGTTAAAAGTAAAGCAGAAAGGACTCATGGTACATGTGATTGACATTGCTACACTAGTGGTTTTGCTCTAAAATTGTATTAAATTGGTTGCAGTTAATGTATTCGACGTAATAAGCGCTTTAGTACTTAAGAGTGTAGTTGTCTTCAAAATCGTAAAATTTGAGCCTTTGTTCAAGCCTAAACATGTTCGTAAAAGGTGGGGGGGGGGCGCTTACTAGGGGGAGGGCGCTTATATGAACATTAATCAAGAAAAATGAACTGTATGTGCAACATCATTCCTCATGTAAAATCAGTAGGTGACTATGATCAGATATTCCTACAGTCTATAGAATGCACAAGTCATTTCTCTGATACTCAATTCAATAAACATTTTTCTTATATCTAGCTATCTGTGCATCAGATTGGTTCACCCTCCAGGACATAGAAATCGCTAGCGCTTCACGGCGCTGCATTGGTGTATCATAATGACCAATTAAGCGTAATGCTGTCCTTAAAGAGTTAATTCACGAATGATAAAAAGTGGTATCTCGCATACTGTACCTTTAAATGTCTGTTTCTCGGCTTTGACTGTTTTCTTGGTGGCTGTCTGTGCCCCTGGTACGGCCAGAGCCACAACCTGGTCCCAGGAGGTAACTGGGGATAGAAAGGAGGTCAACTGTATTAAATGGAATAGTATAGCGCTGTAACTGGTGGGGGTCTGGATGGGGGGGTCCCAATTTCCCCTGTCGATTTTAAGAAATGGTCATGTCGCCCTGTCGATTTTAAGAAATGGCCATGTCACCTTGTCGATTTTAAGAAAAGGCCATGACAAGACAAAGTTTTCTTGGTTTTGCTCAGATTACAAATTCCCAGATTGCCCAGATGCCACCCCCACTATAAAAGGTAGATCCATTGAAAATGTACAGCACTTTGTCTATCTAGGTGCGGATCTTGACAGACCCCTTAAAATGAACAAACATGCGTCCAAATGTCTTAAGGACACTAATTTCTTGTCTTTTAAGTTTGCAAACCTTCGAGATAATATGACCACTGACATTGCAATAATGGTTTTCAAACAAGCAGTACTGCCGAAATTCGATTACTGCTCTTTCTTAATTGAAGCTTGTACCGAGGATCTCAAGAGTGACATACAGAAAGTCCAAAACAGATTCCTCAGGTCAATCCTTCGAGTCAAAGTATGGCAAGAATCTGTTGTAAATTTGCATAAACTATGTGAAGTCCCAACCCAAGCCCAAAGAAGAAAGGAACTTTTATCCACACTAATGTACAGGCGAGCAAAAAAGCTCCCTCCCAGACTCCAGTCTGCCAGGACCAGAGCTGATCATAAAAAGAATTTCAAACTTAAACGCCCCAAATACTCTTTCTATAAGAAAGGCCCTGCTTACACAGGGGGTAAACTCTGGAACTCCCTTCCCTCTCACATCCAAGAAGCTGACACAAAATACCAATTCAAAGCCAAAATAAAGAATTGGTATGGTACAAACCTTAAAGGTTTACGAAAGGCGATACTGAAAGGTGATGTCATAATATAGGCAATAGCCCACATCGGCACAATATAATTATACGCGGCTTTAATTCCAAAGTCTAAAACTAGCATAGAGTATTTCATTTTAATCTTAATATATTCTCAAATCTATTTCCTTTTCTCATCCCATAATGTACATTCATCTAGTTAAGTCTTTGACAGTCTGTTCATAACAGCAAAAGGTTGCCGGCATATATTGTATAGCTAGTTACAACTCACCAATTAAAAATCTCTACCCTGTAACCTAAGACCCCTCTATAAGAAGATATCCCTCACATATCTTAAGGTTACAACTGAATCCTAAAGTGTCGGTACGCAAAATGTAATCTGGAAGACCACGGTATAATGCAATGAAGATTATAATAAAAATTAAAAAAAATTAAATGTCCCATGTCACTAACTCTTAAATTCCTCATGTCGCATGTCACTAAGCCCAAAAAGGCCGATGTCGCCATGTCGAATTTAGTAGTCCACACCCATACTGGTGTGGACTTGTTCCTGCAACCGCTGTGTGTACACAGGCACCTTTAATCTCGTTAGATCTTGGTTCTGCTCTCGCAACTTAGGTTGTTCCTTGCAAGCTATGGTGTGTGGATGTTTGGTCACTGCCTAAATCTCACAAGAGATTCCGTGGACGGAACCTCTATGGCCGCCCATACGGAGAATCCAGAATCATTGCTATACATTTGTGATCATTTAAACTTCAATATCAATGAATCTTTAAACTCAAGTTCAAAGTGCATGCAAACGTCATAAAACCTACCAATAATATACATTAATCAAGTTCCTTACAGTATTAAATCCCCATGAGTTAGGACCCCAGATCTAGGATATTCTTTCGTTTGGGGTATGGCCACGGAATTAACAAAATTTTCAGACCAAGCTTGATATACAGAACAGTTTTTCGTGGAAAGTCACGCTTTCATGCTGCATTGATTAAAGTTTTAAAAAAAGCCATCGTGGTCTTGAGAATTAGGATAGGATAGGAATGTAGGATTTTCCTATTCTTTTCTTTACTGTTATAGCGTACGTGAAAAGAGTCATGAGTCATGGGTCATCAGGACGACTCAAAGACAGACGATATGCGTAGATGAGCCTGATCTTTCTGGGGAAAAAATCTAGATTTTATGAATATTAAACTCATAAGGGAAAAAAGAAAAAAAAATCTCAGAAGTTGTGAAAAAAAGGTAGGTTTGCCTAAAAACACTACTTTTTTGTTTGTTTGGCCTATACTTACTGTCGTTGTCCTCCATCCACTGGTAAACGCATCTCTCCCCTAGCCCGTGTATAAAGCTACACATGCTCCTTAGATAGATATAATTATGGTGGTAAAAACCTTGGGCGTCATGAAGCATGCATGCAGCCCTGCTTAGTAACTCACCAGTGCTGCATTCAAGCATCATGCCGACCATATGGGGTTGAGACACTCCTAAAGGACCGACATGATGCACCAATGCAGCCCCGGCGAGTTACTCGCAGGGCTTGCATTGGTGCTTCATGGCAACAAATGTCATCTTTTAGCGACTTGCCGTCCTTAAAGGGGCAAAAGTTCATAATGACATTATGCTTGAATGTCCCCAAAACCATCCATTCTTGCCACATTGGTGATAGTGACTGCAGATGGGTCAAAAGCGACCTGGCGACTTGGGCCATTTTGGAGGCGACTTTCGACCTCAGGCAATAATAAAAGCGACCTAGCGACTTTAAAGCAAAATTTACTATAGGATGAAGGGTCCAAATAAGCCACTTTGTGACCTTGACCCCTTAATTTCGGCGACTTTCCGACCTCGGGGGGGGGGGGGGGCCCTCTGCACCCCCGTGATAGTCGTTGTCCTCGGCTTATAACCCAAACCCCAAAATTAAATCAGTCCTACAGGTGAAGTTTTATGGTGATACTTACTTTCGTTGTCCTCCATCCACTGGTAGACGCGTGTCTCCCCCAGGCCGTGTATGAAGGTGCAGGTGTTACCGTACAGACAGGTACCGAAGGTGCTGTACTGACTGCAGCCCTGCTCCCGGGCCCCGCTACACGGCCGCACCAGCTCCCTCTCTGGACGCAGCAGGAACGCACGGTGACTGTCCCACTTGTGGTCCATGCCTAGGGGGAGGCAACAACATGGAGTAAAGTTATTGCTTGCATGATTGAAATATCACTTTAGGGAGTGTTCATTTATTAATTGCAGGGGGGGTGGTGACATTTTGCACGGAGGGGTGAAAATCTTTTATGCCCCCCCCTCGAGAGCGTGTGGAACGTTTCGCGCCCCCCCCTACTTTGAACTATAGTAACGCGCGGGCTTTTTTGCTAAAAAGGGGCTTACATTTTTACGCCCCCCCCCCCTCAAGAGGGGTCAATTTTTTACGCCCCCCCCCCCCCCTCAGGAGGAGTCGGAAATTTTTACACCCCCCCCCTGTAAACAATAAATGAACACTCCCTTATACCTCTGCAGATGTTAAGGCAAACTAAAGTATGAAGGCATTTGAGTGAGTAAAGCCTTATAGAAACCACTGAGAAGGGCCATGAGGGGTGCTTTGAAGGTACTCGCTGCAAAAGTCTGTGCTGGAACCTGGTGTATGTCAGAAAAACTACAGGGTGGGGGGGGGGGGGGGGAAACGCCGCGGCTCTGCCCTGGTGACAAACGCATGCGTAATATTGTCCACTGCAGTATCCAAGTGGGTGGTCAGTGGTGAAAGAGCCATCAACCACTGGCATTTAGAGGAACTAGCTACTATGCTTCATAGTGGCATGCTGTGCTGATTAGACACAATCTAAAATATTCCTTTCAACCACAAGCACTGATGCTCCCATATGCTCCACTGGACATTTTCAGACATCATATATCATTCTATTTATTTCCAATTTTAGCTTCAGTGGAACATCCCTTAAATACTTCCAGAAACAGTTAAAAGTTGACTGATTTTTAGGCTTCATGGACAGCCCAATGTCAGGTGAACTAGCATAGATTTCTCTATTCTCCTACATTGCCATGCCTCTAATATGTATCAGACTCAAAGGGGAATGTCTTTTTGGTGTGAATGTAGCATTTACTACTTGTCACATGCAGCAGTATTTGAGTATTTATGGCATTTTACCAGAGATGCTGAGTTGAAGTGCTAACAGGTAAGTGCATGAAGTTACGCATGCGTTTGACACCAGTTGGAGCCACAGCATGGGCCCCCCCTGAAAAACTATATTACATTACATGGCTTGTGCTGCCCTCTTGTGGCATACATTTATAAGATATGTATGAACAACTACCTTACCAGCTTCATGCATTGACACTCGAGTTGGTAGTATAGTGTTTACCAAGTCTGCCTTCAGATCAGATGGTTGGGTGTTCAAAAGATTTTCTTTGATAAAAAAAAGTAATTTTTTCCAGAAAAAGGGGGGGGGGCACATCTTGTCTACACGTATTTTGAATTGTCATATGGGCCTAGACTATAATAGAGGGCTATGATATGTAGGTGCTAACGTCTATTTTTTTTTTAATGAGTATTACAGAAAAATGAGTACCATGACATGTGACTTATTTTTTCCATTTCTATAGGAAATGAAAAAAAAGTCACATGGTGGTAAGATTTTAACGCCAGCCTGGTAATGGTAACCGCGGAGCGGCTAACCAGACTGGAAGGACCTTCTAGGGGCTTTCGTTTCAGTCCCCTGGACCTGGAGGGAACGCCCCGAGAAGGTCCTTGGGTCATATAATACAGTAAAATCTCGTTATAAGGAGCACCTTCTGGCAAGGCAAATTTGCTCCTTATAACCAACCTTCCTTATAACCGATTTTGCCTACCTTGTTAACTGTGAGAGATGTCCCTACACCAGGAAGATGTCCCTACACTAGGGAGATGTCCTTACACTAGGCCTGTGGGAGGTGCAGGGGGGATTCTGTAACCGGCCACTCCCACCCCTTAGTCAGCTGTTGTAGCCAAGTTTTACTGTAATTATATAGGAAAAATACCCTTTTCGTGGCCAAAAAGTGCTCCTTATAAAAAAAATTCTATGATAATTGCTCCTTCTAACAGTTTTTTTTTACTATAGAAAAGTATGGAGAAAATAATGGCAGAGCAAATGTGCTCCTTATAACCGTCTGCTCCTTATATCCGTCCTCCTTATAACGAGATTCTACTGTAATACAATGTGTAGACAGCTGCTCACCTGGGGTGCTGCAGGTGTTGCCCTTCTGTGGTGCCTCCACCTTGTACACCTGCCAACACGACCCACACACCTCCTGTAGCAGGAACGGACACACCACGTCCCCGACCGGCCGCCGGGTCACCGCCGCCGCCGCCGCCTCTCTCAGCAGCCGCTCTCTCTCATCATTATCTGAAACCAAGTGGAAGGACATTATATACCCTATTAAACCTTGGCCAACCTTATTTTTTAAGCTGAATGTTATAATAAAGATAAATGTAATAATAAATAATCTTGATATCTCCCGCTGGCCGGGGGGGGGATCACCGCCGCCGCCGCCGCAGCAGTCTCTCTCAGCAGCCGCTCTCTCTCGTCATTAGCTGCAACCAAGAATGGGCCAAGTGGAAGAACATTATATGCATTATATGCCCTATTAAATCTTTGTTATAAGGTAACTTTGGTTTTTAAGCTGAACGAAATAACAAATAATCTTAATATCTCCTGATGGCTTGGGGGTCACCGCTGCCGCCGTAGCAGCAGCCTCTCTGAGCAGCCGCTCTCTCATTGTTATCTGGAACCAAGAATGGGCCAAGTGGAAGAACATTATATACCCTATTAAACCTTGGTTATAAGGTAACCTTGGTTTTAAGCTGAATGTAGTAATAAATAATCTTAAATAATCCTGTAGCAGGAACGGACACACCACCTCCCCGACTGGCCGGGGGGTCACCGCCGCCGCCGCCGCCTCCCTCAGCAGCCGCTCTCTCTCATCATTATCTGAAGACAGGAATTGGCAAAGTGGAAGGACATTATATATACTCTATTAAACCTTAGCCAACCTTGGTTTTAAGCTGAATGTAATAATAAATAGTCTTAATATCTCCCTCTGGCCGGGGCGGGGGGGGGGGGGGGGGGGGGGTCATTGCAGCCGCAGCTGCGCTAGCCTCTCTCAGCAGCCGCTCTCTCTCATTGTTATCTGAAACCAAGAACGGGCCAAGTGGAAGGACATTATATATACTCTATTAAACCTTGGCCAACCTTGGTTTTAAGCTGAATGTAATGATAAAGCTGAATGTAATAATAAATAATCTTAATATCTCCCGATGGCCGGGAGGGCGGGGGGGGGGGGGGGTCGCCGCAGCCGCAGCCGCGTTATCCTCTCTCAGCAGCCGCTCTCTCTCGTCATTATCTGAAACCAAGAATAGGCCAAGTGGAAGGACATTGTATACCCTAATAAACCTTGGTTATAAGGCAACCTTGGTTTTAAGCTGAATGTAGTAATAAATAATCTTAATATCTCCAGCTGGCCGGGGGGGTCGCCGCAGCCACGGGGTTGCCTTTAATAGATTAAGATATTTTAGGATGTCAGATTAAGATTGCGCTATTAACGTTTGTCCATGCACCTGGGAGAGCTATCCCGTATTTGCTTCCTTATAAAGGTCGCCATGATGGACCAATGCAACCCTGTTGAGTTACTCACCAGGGCTGCATCAATTGGTGCATCATGACAAATATAGAATTTTAGCAACATGTCATCCTTAAAGGGTTAAGAAAGGCTCCCTCCCTACTCACCTGCTGCAGTCTGCCTAAGTTGCCTCATTAAGTTACTCATCCTGAAGCTGGGGTCGTCCCTCTACACCCCCCCTCCTCAACCTGGTATTTCATCCCTAGCTTGATAATATATTACAACAATTTTTATACTATGTGATCCGTTTACGGATCACTCCAAAATCAAAGTCAGATAGATATCTAAGAAACTAGCTCGGGACCCCCCTTATTTTCTTGACACTATAAGAGAGTACTTATAATTTGAGCCTCATGCCAAAATTTCGAAATTCAATTACTTTTAATCTATAGGGTAAACCCACCGCAGTCATTGCGAAAACTTTTTCATCCCGTGGGACATTTGGTCCTGCATATATTCAATGTTGCAGGACCGGCTAAATTTTTGAAGGACCGAATATCAACATGTTTGATTATATATGCATTTTAACTATGAAATAGTACTGTGCATTATATTTGTAATAAGTTATGGCTAAATCAGGAAAAATATATTATTTATCACAGTACATTGAGAAACATATTTCAGGTTTAGAAACCCAACTTAATTATTTTAGTTCAGAAAAACCTGAATTATGACATTCGGTCATGCTACACTTGTCAATATGCTGGACCGGTGACAAATGTCACCGGTCCAGCATATTGACGAGTGTAGCAGTACATTGCCACTGTCCGGCACATTTTTGCAAAGACTCCCACCGTATGCTCCCTCCCTCCTCTGCACTCACCTGCTGCAGTCTGCCTGAGCTGTCTCATTAAGGTACTCATCCTGAAGCTGGGGTCGTCCCTCTAACCCCCCCCCCCACCATCAACCTGATATTTCATCCCTAGCTTGATAATATATTACAACAATTTTTATACTATGTGATCCTATTACAAATCACTCCAAAATCAAAGTCAGATATCTAAGAAACTAGCTTGGGACCCCCCTATTTGCCACATCCTACTCCCTACTCACCTGCTGCAGTCTGCTTGAGCTGTCTCATTAAGGTGCTCATCCTGAAGCTGGGGTCGTCCCTCTCCATCTGCCACAGTGCCCGCTCCTCCTTGTTGTGGCAAAACCCGCAGCGCGCCTCCCCCACCTTACACGGGGCGCCCCGCTGGTAGTGCTTACATAGCCGCCACTCGCCCCGGAACTCATACGGCTGAATCGAATTAAAACTTTTGTGAGGGTTCGTGGTCATTCTGGATTAAGGAACAACGAGAACGGCAGTTCCCAGGTGCGAGAAGAACAGACTTTTATAACAAAGTTGGACGGTTGGACATAGTGAAGTATAGCGTCAGCCGGGCCTGCACTGACTAGCCTCTAGAGTAAACACCCCGGTCTTATATTACCACCGGTCCTTTGAACACGTGGCCAGGTAGGAGGGTCGGCCACCCACCTGAGAGTGGCACACGGTAACCCGGAGAGGACCCGAGTCCTCTCCCGGAAACTGTGGGCACTAGCTCCAGGTAGAGAAGCTGAGTAAACAACAAATGTTACCCGGAAATGCCGTGTATGAGACTAATATGTTATCATGCCCCTACACTTTTATACTGAAAATTCATAAAAGCTAAACGGTTTGACTAGGACACACCAAGAAAAAATTTGGTCAGTGGATTTATTATTTTGAAAAAGGTATGAGCAAACGAAAGTTTTGATTTTCTGAGTTGTTGTCTTTTGTCAGTGGATTTTTTTGGAGCGAACAACTTTTTTCTTTCTCTTTATTCACCGTACCTCTAGTTTTTCGTGAAGTCACGACAAATATTTTTATTGACCTTCAAGTAAATCACAAGAATCAATCAGAGAAAAAATCTCGATATTTGGAGAGAAAAAAAAAGAGGTGAGTGCCATTCATTGACGTTTTTTAAAATTAATATTTGCATTTCCGAAAATAAAGTGCACAGGACTATTTTACCAAATACCAAGTACCGGTACCATTATAGTCTGACCATTTCAAAAGAATTCGGCTTGCAACAAAAGTGCTTGAAATTTGTTTTCACTATGTTCCTACATTATTAAAACCTCGCCTATAAGCCGATGGGAGTTTGGGGCTTAAAATTCGGCTGATAGCAAATAAAAACGCCAAATATAATTTGGCTTATAGCCAAGGTTTTACGGTACCTACCATTTCTGGTCGTGGCCGCACCTTGACCCACTGCGGTGGCAGCACCCGCCTGGTGACCACCAGGATACCACGTAGACACTCGTGTCTCAGGTCGCTGTGGTACGTGACCCCCGCACGACCCCGCCCCCGCACGATGTAACACCCGCTACACGCCAACGACGCCGCGTAGTTCTCATGGAACACCTCATACATGTCCACGCTCTGTGGTGGAGCAATTAAAAAGATTTTGCATTTTAATATGGTTATTTCAGATATGAATTCCACAAAAGATTATTTTTGATCTTAAGTGCAGTGTTTGAAATGCAGATATGGATTGTGATGTATCATGTAAATATTGGATTTTATCAATACTGACACTTGTCATATTTGATGTGTAAAATTATCATTCATGAAACGCCAAGGATTTCCTGTCTTGTATATTATCACTATGTGGATGACAAATAAAGGGATTTAAAAAAAGTAACTGTCTAAGCCATGTGTGCCTATAGCGCTTCACATAGGGAAGTCCTCAATCTCGGTCTTTTTATTCACATAGCACTATTAGTGCCACAAAAAAAGGTTTGTTTTAGGTAACCCGACCGACCCTATCAAAACAGGGGCGACCCTACGTTTGTTTTATTGAATTTTGAAGAGATTTCCGTATTTATCTTTTTTTGGCCAATTTTAGGGTCTTGAGAGGCTGGCTAGTACTTTCATATTAAAAAGAAAAGTTTTAAAAAAAATTCGACCTACCGACGCTACATTTTCTTTCCATTACCTGAAACAAACCTTCTTTTTTTGGGCCTAATTCTAAATTCCCAATATTCAATACCCTAGTTTTTCCCTCTCCTCTCTGCTTTTGCAATAATGGACAAGATATCATTTCTATTGAACAACCCAGCTCCATATTTTTTTAACCATATGAATATCAGCTAACGGCTTGCGCACAAGAGCGACATTCAATTAAAAAGATAAATTATGTAACAAATATATACATACCGGTATATAAACTTGTTTTAACGAAAAATAACCTTCTGAAACATATATGGCGCCTACCTGAGTGAGAGGACGGGTGGCTCCCCCTGGGTCCTCTGGCTGCCAGTGCTCCACCTCTGTCCTGCGTCCCTGCTGCCTCGTTCTGGCCGCCATACTCGAGTAGGTCGCCATGGCGACAACCTATAAACAGGCCAAAAAAAGAAAAGTAAGTTGTGTTTAGGTATCAATTTTTTTGGCCCTACCCACATTTTTTTTTTGGTGAGGCATTTTTGGGGGTTTCCACCAAATAAAATGTTGTTTTTTTTAAATCGAACTACCTCAGATACTTTTTTGCAGGGGCGGGGCAAGCAGTTTCAAAGTAGGGGGACTGAGGGGTATTTTGACCCTTTTTAACTGATTTTTAACTGACCCCTTTTTAACTGACCTTTTAGATTTGACCTTTAAGGGGTTTGGTCAAAAGTGGGAGGGACATGTCCCCCCCCCCCCCCCGGTTGCCACGCCCCTGAAATTTTGGGCCATGTTACTTGAACACAACTGTCTTTTTTTTGGCCTTACACCACAGTAGGCTGAGAGACCAAAAGAAATGGCCTGACTGTATTTTACATACATGGCTGAATGTTAACTGAGCACTCTCCTACTGTGGGTGTAAGTCAGATATGATATGCATGACTAGCTGCATGAGTGTTATAAGCCATTGACAATGGTAATCATTCACGGCTGACGCCTTGGACAATTACCCTGTCCTTGGCTTATATCACTCATACAGCAAGTCACTTGTATCTTATCTACCACATAATGTATATAGTAGAGACTGATTCAGTATTGTCAGTAAACAAGGAGCATCCATCTGAGACTGACTGAGGGCCATATGAACGTTTTAAGTGGCCTAGCTGCAGTATTTGTATTTCCCCTCAGCTCAGCTCCAGATACATGTCGCAACTTTAACCGTCACAGCAAGCTGGCCCTAACTCGTCCTCGGGCGCATCCGAGTGACATCGCTGGTATTTGAGGGGCCATGACCGGGTCACTTCCCCCGTATATTGGGGGGGGATTCCTACGCTGTACCCATCTGCACTTCTAATACAACAGCACCAAGTGCACAGGAACTATTTTAACTAGCAACCTTTGGTGCCAGCGATGACGCTCGGGAACAGAGGTCGAGGTGTGGCCAGCTTGCCGTCACAGCTCCCCCCCTCCACCGACCCCCACCGACCCCCAGCCAAGGCAGTTAGCATTGAATCAAAGAAATTAGAATTCCTCCATTTTCTCCCCAGAGTTACTTTGAATGATGTAGAAATGAAATTTGAAAATAAAGGGAGGTCCCGAGCTACTGTTTTCAAGACAGAATTTTGAAAATTTCTTTAATATTTCTCTAAAAGTTGAGACAAGTTCAATAATTTCATTTTGTCATAGTCAGCAAAACCAGAAGTATGAAACACCACGAAATGAATGCTCAGATATAGTTCTGTAATCAAAAGCTAATTTATGCTCCTGTGCCGTAGCATTCTGGGTGAAAGGGTTACACTGTAAAAACTGTGTTTAACTTTAAACACCAAAAAAGCTAAACATGTTTAATCTGTACACACTTAAGACATCTAAACAAGCATCATCTATGTTAAACACATCATTTCTAAATGCCTAAACACTGAAGACATGCATGTGTTTAGACATTTAGAAAGTAAACCCTTATGCAGATGGATGTTTACTATTTAAACATATGATTTCTTTGTGGTTAGCCTTTAAACATATGTCTCCCACCTGTTCAGCATTTAAACAATGAGATACCATATTGTGCATGAAACACTTTTTCTCTAGTATAGCCATCGTATTGCCATCATTATTCCAATTAGTTTAGTAGTTTCTTCATAACATATTGAAATGAAATTCTATTAGTTATGATCCAAACATAAGCTTGGCTTTTTCCAAAGTACATGTATCTCTCTATAGTTCAGTAAATCTGCAGAAATGATTTAAGTACTCCAATTACAAGCAGAATTATAACCAGAAAAGTGGTGATTAATGGAGTGTGATCCCTTGCCAATGTTCAGGGCACAGTTCATAAACAAGGAAATTTGGCATATTGCTAGTAGAACTGGATCATGTATCTGTTTGTCATGATTAGTATGGTTGTTTAAGCACTTAACAAATACATTGTAAGCATGTTAAACACTCTATCAGTTTAGACTTAAACACATCTAATCTAAACATCTAAACACTAGACCTAAACATGTTTAGGTGTTTAGATATTAAACACAATTTTATCCCACCAGGTGGCAGCTAAGTCATTGGATGGACTTTGCCCACCCATTTATAAGCTGATCCTTGATTAAACATGCAAAAGCAAACAAAGAATCACATCATTTGAGTGATTTGAATATGGGAACATATGGCTATTATTACACAAAGAGGAAGTTTATGATTTGGGGTTTAGACTATGTGCAGAAGAACTATAATCACTAGGGACACCTGCTCTGTGGGATATACGAAAATATATAGCAATATTCTCTCCACCATTCTGTTATATACATTTCCAGTTACTTAGCATGTATGCTATGTAGCATATGTGATGACACTCTAAACAAGTGTTATAAAATACTATCTATCTGAATATAAGATGATAAGTTGGACTGATAATATATCCTAATATGCACATTACAATCAGCTTGCCTAAACACCATGTAACTAAACACATACTATATCTAAATGTTATTTATCTAAATGCCTAATCATTCTAAACACTACACATGTAAACACTCTACAGACCTACACATTGTATATCTAAACACTTCCTTGGTCTAAACTCCATAATTGTAAACACCTACTAAATCTAAACACTTTGCACACTAAACACGTTTTATCTAAACATGTTTAGAAAATAAACGTGTTTAGATGGAAAAATGCGCCTCAAAATGTGGGACAAGATAGTGTTTAGAAAAGTGTTTAGCCGCTAAACATGTGCATTTATCATCTAAACACTGTTTTTACAGTGTATGTTTGAATGAAAACTTATCACCAAAGGTCTCTCTCTGGTCTGATTTAGATCTACTGTTTTCACTGGGGACCACGTTTCCACGTTTCCCTATGCAAGACAGGTATTAAAGGATTGGATATTGTATTATATTGGGCGTCTTGATAAATTTGAATGGGGGGGGCAAACATATTCAGCTGCCACCCCCCCCCCTGCTACTCAGTTATTGACCCCCCCTCCCCCCTCCCCCTCTGCCCCCCCCTCTCCTATGACACTGCATACCTCTCTCACATCCCAGAAAGCAGGGTTCAGTATTCCAAATACTATCTGCCCTACACCCTAAATATAACATGTATATTAATTTAGATGGATGAAACATGGTTCATATACCTTATAAAGTATGACCCACGTAGCTGGTGGTGTTTGCTCTCCACAGTTCTATTAATAGGTGCAATCATGGACGTTGAGGACCCCTCCATGTCTCTGGTGCAATCTACAACTCGAATCTCCCCGATTCAATACTCAGTCTCAGGGAGTCAGGGCACTCAGGCTATTCCAGAGCAAGGTTTCAACAGTGGCGCCAGCAATCCAATATCCACATACATGTCCATATACATGTACCCCTGACTTCTCCAACCACAGTCGGGGTGCAGCCTGGACAGGTACTTAGCCCTATATAGGTCTGGATGGGGGTGCCCATGTCGCATATTCTTTTTTTTTAAATGGCCATGTGGCATGTCAATGTCGCTTAATAATGTCCATGTACAGACCCATGTCGATTTTAAAAATTCAATTGCCCATGACCATGTCCCCCGTCACTAACTTTTCAAGGGCCCATGTCGAATGCCACTAGGCCTCATGCCGATTGTCGATTCTAAGAAATAGCCATGATGCTGTGTCATGGGTGTGGACCACTAAATTCGACATGGCGACATGGGTCTATTTTTGGCTTAGTAACATGCGACATGAGGAATATAAGAGATAGTGACATGGTACATTGCCTTTTCTTAAAATCGACAGGGTGACATGGTCATTTCTTAAAACCGACAGGGAAAATTGGGACCCCCCATCCAGACCCCCTGTGTCGAATTGGGTGGTCCATACCCATTAGGGAGCGTTCATTATTTATGGCAGGGGGGGGGGCGGGCGTTTGGCAAAACGAATACGTCAAAAAAAAAAGACCCCCCCCCCTCTGAATGGGTCAAAAAAAAAAGACCCCCCCCCCCTCCGAATGGGTCAAAAAAAAAAGACCCCCCCCCCTCCGAATAGGTTGAAAAAAAATGACCCCCCCCTCACCATAGACGTTTATAAATACTTAATAATGGCATCAACGACATACAAAGTCCACATAGTCCTATACTATAACCTATTATAGCATGTGCTTAACCATTATTTGAGGGAGTGGTTATAGGGCATAACAATATGGTGAATATATTTATGTGGAGAGCGCGCATTTTTCTGTTTCTGTGGCACGTTTGATATTTTTGCTAAAAATTGGTGTGATTATTTTGGTCCCCACCTACAAGTCCTGCTAATACTGTTTGGTAGAAGTACCATGAAATGGCCCAGCTCAGGGGCCGCGGAAGGTGGATAAAGTTGGGGGGCCCAGCTCCCAAAGCCAGCTGATGAGGGTTGGTTAGAGGGAGAAACAAATGGTTGTTTTGGGGCCACAAGCCCCAGGAAAATTTGGGAATTTGACCTTTATATTAGTGTATTCAGAGTGGTCTGAAGTCTACCATATGATCCTGGGAAATTTTGTAATTTTACATTGAAATTGATGTGTTCTGAGGGACTTTGAGCTTGTCTTTCAAGAAAGTTTTAGGAATTTTACCTCGAGATTGGTGTATTCTTGGGTACTCTGTGTCTAGAATGTTCATGTTTCCCAAAAAGATTGGCTCCCCCACTTTACTAGGCCCCCAGCCCCCCCCCCCCCCCCCCCGTTCCGCGCTACTGCAGCTTAAAACAAAGATGTTTGATGAAGGGATGCTCTGGACATTATAATAGTGGCAAACCTGAAGGAAATTTTGAAAATCTAGAGGTCAATCGGCCCATTTTAATGTATCCTGGTATTATAACTTGCAGTTAAAGGAACAAGATCACTATTTAAACCTAGTTTGGTTTTCCAAAGGCTAGGATCAGTAAGAAATAGGGAGCTGAGGGTGAGAATTTGAAGTTGAACAAAGAGTCACAGGGGAATGTGTCTTTGTTATATAACGGCACGGATCAATTACAATCGCTTAAGCCATCAATTGGTATGCATGGATGTTACGTGCACCATAGTTGATAACCTTTATTTGAGGAAATGCCATAAGGTACCTGCCTTCAATATTCTAGTGTGTGGTCAGTATAACCAAGCCATGGAATGCATTGACTCCAAAAAAAAATAAAAGCTTTAAAATAGTGATGAATAACTCACTGATCACCCTGCAGAGCATCGGAAGCAACTTGACCAGAACCAAATATAGAGCTCTAAAAATTCTGACGAGGCCAAGTAGCGATGAGTAGCAATGATTATTCAGTGCCTGATTTCTGTTGAAGCCAAAGATAAACTTAGAGGGAGATTTAGAAATTGGCGACAGAAGGGAGTGGCATCCGCAGCAGAAAACTCTGTGGATCTGGTGGCTATTTGCTACATTTCAAGGCATTCGGTACACCGATTTATAGTGGGATGATCATGTCTACTCTATGAGTCTGCTGATTTTATAAGTCCTAGAATCTGTGAGAAGCAAGCAGCTATCAGGGAGATGGTGAAGTATTCTAAAAATATTGAGAGCTCTGCAATCAGAACGCTGTGGCTCATTTAGCAGGGTCTGGTACAAGATACCAAGGAAAAGTGTGTATCATGACTAGTGTAATCACGCCTTTGACTGGCGGAGTGGACCTAAGCTACAATGTATCAACATTATATGAGGTAGATCTGCATCTTGCATACTATGCATCTGCTCCTCTATTGGGAAGAAAGGCAGGGTCTAAAAATGTAGGCAAGTTCACCCTTGCATATAGATGCCAAAACGTGATGGGCAAGGCTAAAGTCCAATTAACCCAAACTATTTCGGATACAGTACTGTCATATTCGGTGCCACAATAGCATTCATCTAACTGCACACTGATAGCTTTTCTGTTTAGACCCCCTACATTCTGTACTCTTCTCCAGTTAATTATTGTTGCTTTAGGAAAAGAAAAGTAGTGAATCATTCATGTGTCGATTGGTAGGCAAGAAATTTAGCAAAGTTCTACCGTCTTTATGACCCCAATTCGCGACATGTGTCGTGAAATTCGCGTCACTTTGTGTCAAAAAAATACCCCCTCCCAAATAATACCCCTAAAAAAAATGACCCCCCCCTCAGAATAGGTTGAAAAAAAAAGACCCCCCCCCTAAGAATAGGTTGAAAAAAAAAGACCCCCCCCTCCGAATAACCCTAAAAAAAATGACCCCCCCCCTGATTTGCACACCCCCCCCCCCTGGCATAAATAATGAACGCTCCCTTATATATTGAGTAGACAAATTCCCACAGAACATTCCCCTTTCACAGAGAATTCTGAGTGCCCCCGGTAGTTGAAGTTGACCATACTTACAATATACATACATCAATCATCAGAAGTACATAACAGGCTCGGCGATTGCACTGCTCCAGAGCTACATGGCCATGCTTACCCTACACAGGCCATGCAGACACCTATTTACTAATTTACACAGGTAGTGATAGACTTCTCTGAATACCTTTAATAAAACAACATTAAACGTTCCTGTCTACAGTACTCACCTGCCCCCTGTGTATGGGTATCCCTGTGTTAGGCGTGTTGTATGTGAGGGTTCAGGTTACTCAGCTAACTTCACCCATCTAGGTGCTGGTTACATCTGGTCTAGCCACCACCACCACCACGAGGGTACAGCTGAGGTGCGTCTATGG